>OZ024904.1:54080060-54402986 GCA_964017125.1 Flabesymbios commensalis | reverse complement strand
ATATATATATATATATATATCTATATATATATATATATATATATATATATATATATATGATATAAAGCAGTACAATTAATGTGGCAATCCGCGAAACAGGTAGCTCCGAGCCATGTGACCATGCAAGCGCAGTCGCTAGGAACTCGGAGACTCCCTGATATTGACTAGTGGTGTAAACTTAAAGGGACTGGCCCAGGCTAAAATCATTAAAAAACCGGTGATTTTATTTCAGCTTCTTAATATGACCATATGATGTAAACATGTCCATAGACTAGAACTGCAATTTTTTTTAATTTTTGTGCTGCGCCTTCTCCAGTTAAGCTTGATATAGAGACGAAATTCCTGATTTCTAATTTTTGACAACCATGTCAAAAATAGGAAATCGTCTCTATATCTAGCCTAACTGGTGAATGCGCAGCAAAAAAATTTAAAAAACTTTTGCAGTTCTAGTCTATAGACATGTTTACATCATATGGTCATATTAAGAAGCCAAAATAAAATCACCGATATTTTGATGATTTTAGCCTGGGCCAGTCCCTTTAACAACGTAATAACAGTACTACTACCGAAACACAATATATACATATCAATAAAAGTCGGACATTGTGGTTCGTCGACTGCCAACAAAGTATAGCATCAGAACCATCCATATTATCGAGTATTACAGACTTAGTGATGTAATAACAATGACAATTACGGATAATAATTATGTGTGCCATTCACGCAGGACATGGCACTCACACAATAACATTAAAGTTTATTTAATTAACTAGTGATTTATTACCTATATGGCCCTCGCACAAAAGAAGCTTATTTTAATTCACTATATTGTTTATTTCATACCATTTCACTCACGACCTAGTTAGTACCACATACTCGGAGTTACAATCGAAGAAAAACATTCCCGACCTCATAGATAAAATCAGTTGACTTAGCAACTCTGAAATCCTTAATAAGGCCCCACCTCGTCTGATAACAAAGGTGACGGAAACGTCCCTAACCGGCCCTAAAAAGCCAAATAATAAATCCGAGAGCAACAGCGGTCCTGATATGTGGAAATACCCAAGTCAGATCATGAAGGCATGATAATATGGATAATATAGCGATAGGTGACTGATTTATTATACTTGGTGTTTTAACAATTAATTTGTTTAAAACAACCATAGATAAATTGCGCTAGTGAATTCAACACTGTTATGTCTCTAGATGTCATAATTTGTAGAAACATTTCATTTGTCGGCTGTATATTGATAGTTGCGGTTACAGAGTTAAACAAGATTTTGCGTTCATTATTCATAGCGTTACAGTGGAGAAGAAGATGTATTTCGTCGTCAATTTCGTTTAATTCACACCTTGTGCATATTCGCTGGTTTATTGGAGTGATTGGATTATTGTATCGTCCTCTTTCTATATTTAGATCATGTGAGCTCATTCGGTATCTCGCCATTGATGTTATGAGATGGTTACCCTTATTGTGCAAGATATATGGTTCAACACAGAAATATTTTTTTACTAATGCATATGTGCGCAGCTTACTCGAACTCTCAATATCTTTTCTCCACTGCTGTGTAAATATTCTAACAATTGATTCTTTAAATAAAAGCATGTATTTATTTGTATACCCAATATTCTGTGATTCCTAAATTTGATCAAGCCTGGCTCGTTCAAGGACAGTAATCGACGTTGATTCCCTTGGTTATGGGAGGCAACGATACTTCCTATCTTAACGTATAGTATCATTTGTATTAACGTTTCCGCAGGCGACCTTGAAAAAATGGAAAAAATACAAAGCAAACTCCTCAAAGCCGGGATAGGAATTCACAAATTTTGTAGAAGTTCACCGATTTTAAAGGCACTAAATGTCGCGAAAATTGAAAATGTAATTGAAACCAGCTCATTGAAGTGCTGTATTTTTCATGGGCCAATAAATTTTATTATTATTCATTAAAAAATCATTGCTGTGATAAATTACGTATGTATATCTGATCTGATAGCCAGAGTGAGAACTATATGCAGTAAACACAATGTATCGCTCTTTAAGTATATTTTACATACGTCATATGCTCACAATGTACATGTTTCTCTTAAATCATCCAATACGCCGGAAGACGGCTTATGTGATAGTGTCCGGCAAATACTGCTTAGCCGCAATTCTTATGACCGGTATATTTTAAGCTTGCTGCTAAAGTCGTTTTAATACTGAAATATTTTTATGTATGTATTGTTCTCTTCTTAGGAAGAATGAATAAAAAGTATTATTATTGTTGTGAAATAAACACAAGTGCGTGAGTGATGACGCAAAGTCTCAAACACTGTTAACCATTTCAGCGCTACAAGGTGTGTTTTAAAGTGTGACGTTTTCAAAATAGTATAACCGTTCAGAGTATTATTTCCTGAGAAGATAACTGTTTCGATTATAAATGCCATTAATATAGATCATCAATTAATTAATGAAAGAAAATGTCACATAGGAGTGTACATTCTTTAATATTTAGAGTAGGGCTTAGGCCTATACTGGCGTAATGATTCTATAGATTATAATATTGTACGTTAAGCATATTAGAGTTATATTATGCCTCAATATAACAGCATGCTTGTAATTTATCTGTGTAGAAGATTAACACGAACTGTAAATACGATACTTACAATACTAGACCACATTGTACCTATAGATAGTGATGTATGGGCTTACATATTATTATTGTTATTAATATAATATGGGTAGGCCTAATGTTGTTATTACGAGGCTCTTACTAATACAACAATAGATTACTACCGATGTTTTTAAAGATTATCTGACACTCATTGTGAAAATAACTCATCTGCGTGAGTGATGACGCGAACGTTGTTAACCATTTCAGTGCTAAAAGTTGTGTTTTAAAGTGTGACGTGGAAAGAAACATCACCAGCCCTCATCAAGCTTGTAGATTACATACATCGCATCTGGATCCAAGAAAACAGCATTTGGCAGCCTGAGATAGCTTTGAACAGTTGGTCTATGGTCAGAGTGTGTGTATGAACAATGCAGTGGAAGGGTACCACAACCGACTAAAGTCGCGGGGTCGCCGAGAGATGTCATTAGGCCTATACCTCCTGATTGAGATGCTCGTTAGGCATCTCGTGCGTGACGCCTTGTCAGCAAAGCTAAGCTTGGCAGATACCAGAGAGCCACATACAAACGCCAACAGGGACGCTATTTCACATTGTAACGACAGTACCAAGACGAGGACATTAGTGTGATGCACCTGTTAAAATAATGTTCATATTTTAGCGGACCACGTTTGTAAAGATGTTGTATTAAATTATATAAATGATAAAACGATGTGTATTTATGTATCATATAATGTATGTATCAATTATAATTGTAATTACTGTGAAGAAAAAGTTCTGTGTATGCTGCTTCAGAATAAATCTGATTTCATCCATGTTTGTGCTTGTTATTTTATATTCATTTCCAGTGCTGTAGATTAGTTAACTATGTTGATTATTCAACGTGTTATTAAAAAGCGCTCACAGCGTTAAAAGGGTTTACAGCGTTCACGGGTAGGTCGCTAATTGATCTCTGCTCGTATCATGTCATCACTCATCTCACGTGTTGTGCTCGACACTCTGAATGCGTTCTCAATGAAAATTGTAGTAACTACTGTATATGATTTATGATTTGTATGATTTTATTTTGATCGTTGCATAAGGCATTGTGATCACACGTGACCCCATGAGAAAAGAAACTGACATTTGCAGTGCAGTACAGAAATTTGTTTACAGTGGATAGAGAGTGCATAAGTGGGTATATACAGTGGGGTTCACAATGTTAATTACAGGCTGGGGAGGAGATGACGGATTAGGCCTTCCTTGAAAGCCCTCACCGTTTGAGTCACACGCAGACTAGGTGGAAGTGAATTCCAGTTTGTGATTGTTCAAGGGAAGTATAGCTGTATTTGCATGTATCTGTTGATGTGGTGAGTTGTCTGTGTCTGTAGCTATTTTCGTTTATTTTTGAGGTGTGGCGTGTAGTTCTAGGGGGTATTTGTCAACAGGGGAGGGGGGGGGGAGGGGGATGGCAATTTTCTGATGGCAAATTTTGTAGAATGCTAGGCCTACTAGCCTACTTTGTAGACGTCGGACCAAAAGATGAGGCCAATTTAGTTGTCTTTGTAAGGAAGAAGCGTTTGTTTAGTGTGAATAGTCATGATCTGATGAACCCATCTTGCTGCGTAGTTTTGTATTTTGTTAAGATTGTACATATCTTTTGCTGTGTGTGGATCCTAGATGGCTGATGCATATTGTTTTGTATCCATGTCTGTGATTTTACAGTTGTGGAGGCTTGTTTGAGGTTTCTTTTCAGCATGTTTAGTGTCGTCTGTGCTTTGTTGGTTGTGTTCTGTATGTGTGTTGTCCATCTGAGGTCTGACTGTAGCTCTATGCAAAGTGATGGGTGGTCTGTAACGGCGCGAATGGAAGTCTATTTTGGCTCATTTTAATATCCAGAGAAATAAGCTATTTTAAAATACATCGCCTGTTAGAAAATTGATATTTTGTTTATTTGCTTCTAGACTGTTGAGCTTGAAGATGAGGTATTGATTTTAGTGCAAAGTTTTATGTTAAAAGATTGTCCCACTGTCCAACCACGTATACCACCCTTTCTTAGAGTTATTTGTGTGATATATTTGTTTTATTTCTATGCTAGTTTAATTAGTTAATCTTGCATGTTTATTTAATGCTAGTATTATCCATTGCCTGCTCAGGGTCCTAGTATGGTGTTATATTCGTAGAAGTTTCAGTGCATATTGGCCTGATCTGATAAGTTTTATCAGTTTTGTGTTTGTTCGGTTATTATGTGTGGGGCATTAGTTTCCCAAATTACATCAAACAAGTAGTGGGACTGAGTTGCCATGGCAACCCGGCGAGATGAGTTACCATTTGGTGAGCCGGGTTGCCATGGCAACCAGAACCATATTGATATCTAATTACTGTAATGTTTTGAGCTTTTGGCTACATGTTTTATAATAAATATTATAAGTCGATATTTTCGACCTTTTCTATCAACCCATGTGTTATTTTGTTCCGATTCAACTGGTGGTAATGTGTTGTCCATTATGTAGGTGTGTATGAATGACTGTTTCTTTCTGTGGGCGTGTAAGGTGTGACATTTGTTTATGTTGAAAGACACTTTCCATGTACGAGACCAGTCAACTAATTTCTGAAGATCTTGTTGAAGTTCCAAACAATCTAATTTTGAATTTATATCTCTGTATAGTACGCAGTCATCTGCAAAAAGGCTCAGAAAAACCCCAGACAACTGTTCCCTGTGGCACCCCGGAAGTGTCTGGCACTGGATCAGACATTTCTCCATCAAGAACCACTTTCTGATTTCTGAATTTTAGCTATATATTTCCATTTATTGTTTTTCCCTTGAATTCCCAAATTTTGTAATTTTGTGATTAGTTTGTTATTTGCCATGGTGTCAAAAGCTTTCAAAAAATCTAAAATAATTACTTCTATTTGTTTCTCCTGGTCTATGATGTGTTCCATTACTTTGCAAGTGTTGGCAGTAAGGCCATGCCATGCCCAAATTTCTGATTGTTATGCATGTGTGGTATTCTAGTATTTGCTACTATTACTGTATTTCGGGGCACTCATTGGGTGCCCTGCTGTATCTAAAAACTAAACTGTTCTGGTTGATTTTTGGGTTTCTGCATCCCTTCTGAAATTTGTAACATTAATTGGGGTCACACCTTTTGGATGTTTTTATAATTTAGTTCATATTTTTTAGCTCGACATTTTTCTTGCTCAGTGAAAACAGTGGAATGTGGTCAAATACTTCTTTTAGCATGTGGGCAGTTACGAAGAAAGGGTCAGCATAACTTTAGGCCTATAGGACAATTTAAAAAAAAAATGTGATGTAGGTCTACCTATTTTTGCCGTGTCGTCCTCTCCGAGGCCGTGGATTAATGTATTTGCGTTACCCATACTTTTCATGCGTAGGGTCAATACTTTTCATGCGTGGGCCTACTGTAACACAACAGTAGGCCTACACCCCTTAGTGGCGAAAGGGGCAGTCACTGAGTAACCCTTCACAAAAACAATTTAATTTTACATACAGATAAATGTCATTATAATTGTATACAATCTATTTATATTTTTAGATTATCAAGTTTGCTTTATGCACATGTAATTGGTGCTTGACAAAATAAAAACGTGATGAAATAAAAACGCCACATAGGATTTAAAATTGTAGGCTATATGCTTCTACATGGCGTTGACAGTATGAACCAGCAATCTGTACACTTTTCCACAAACTCAATTTAACACGAAGGGGGTGAGTAGAGAAAAGTTACATTTTGACAAATATATGGAACTTTAAGCTATCAGACGTTTTAGAAGGTATGCAATATGAAGTGAAATGATCATAATAGTTCATTTAAACGTCTTTATAGTAAGTCCCTAATTACATGATTATATCTATAATAAAAGGAAAGAAGGAAAACAATTGGTGAAAATTGGCAAAAATGTCTTGTTTTTCTCACCCCCGAAAATAAGGGCGCCCTCAATAATACTATTGCTAGACGACATCACAGATGTTATAAGTAAATGCACTAGTATTAATACTATCGCCACCTAAAAAGGGGTTGCTCTCCCACCTGATATATTTAGCAGAGATCATATTCGCTATAGGCCTACTCCAGTGAAACATTCTGATTATTTATCGAATCCGCTACTGTAAGAAAACAAACACATAACTAGGATGTAGCTATTTTATATCTGGAAACCCTTGGGCTATGCCTATGACAAGGCTAGCCCTGCAAACAATTTTACGTTGTAATATCGTCCCAACAACGTACAGCATTCGTACTTAGTACGTAACTCTGTGAACTCCCATTTACGTCCTTAGAACGTAAAACATAAATGTAACGTTATTGGGACGTTCTGCGGGTGTTAGGGTTACTATGACAACGACTTCCTTAGAACGTTCCCATTACGTTCATCTATGCATGACGAAAATGGGAGCTTAACAAACGTTATATTACGTACAGTGTTTGCAGGGAGGACTATGATGCCGACGTTGCATTGTCCAACATTGGGCCAACGTCATACAATCAACTATGAGTGTGAAGTTTCAGCTTTTTTTTTTTTTAAATAGTTTGTCAGAATAACGTTATGTCAACGTCATTAAAGCAACAGCGACACAGTTACGCTCACCAGAGACAGAGAGATCCCATGTTATCTGGTGTACCGGCTACCGGTAGTCTAGTCTACTGTAAATAATTCCTCATGGTAGACTATTGTAGAGACATTTAAAATTCCCTGTGAAATTAGTTTTCGAATTTTAGAATTAAACATACCGATCGCCGCTGTACTTTGCACTGCAAATGAGCGTTAGCCAAACTGGCATTATTCAAGCTGTTTGGTTTATTGATTAAGGAAAAAAATGGTGTCTGAAATTCTATAGCATAAGCGATTTTATGATTTAAAAAATATGGACCGTAATAGACAACAAGGGAAGAGACAGGGAAAAACCAAAGGTGTATTACACTGTTCAACGATTTTAATTTTATTGTATGATTATATAGTTAGATCTGGATCTACGTCGTGATTGTTTGATTGTGGGTTGTGGCCATGTGGGCGATAATAGGGTCTTTACGAGATAAAACATGTAACTGCATGAACTGTGTTAACGTTAAAACATTTCGCCACACATAGACTAGGTAGATCTAGGCACTTGACAATAAAATATAATTTAACTTTTTCATTAACTCTGCTTGATTAATTTTATTCTACAGGGTCTTACGATTTTAAAAAGGCCTCATTTTTCAAAATCGGATAACATAGAGACACATTGAAATAAAATTGTGATTTTTTACTGTTTTTTGATGGTCAGCACTGTACTGAAATGTTGTAGCTGCTCCAAAAATGTTCAAGTTTGGCACAGTGATAGCTATAAAAAATAGGAACAATATGCTGTTTAATTTTTTTAAATATCTTAAATAGTTTTTGAAATATTGTGATTTTCGCTTATGCAAATTTGCCTTTTCTCCGGTATTGTTAAGAGCCGCAGAATTTTTGCAGGAAAAAGCCTCTTTTTTTTAATAAAAATGAAAAAAAACATCACAACTTTTCTTAAAATTAACAATACTTTTTCAAATTTAAATATATAATAACCTGACATATTTAGGTTCGGTAAATATTATGGAACGTGATTGCACATTCAATTATTTTTTTCGGTAACCTTGACCTTCAATAATGTCAGTGAAAGGTCAAGGTCAAATGCAAAAAAAATGCTAAATTTCACTTCACGCCAATTTTTTGTGGCCTAGAAAAAAGAATCCGCCACCCCTTTGATTCTTATAAAATTTTACAGACATGTTCGAAAATATATACTTTAACTGTACCAATAGGTTATTTTATTGTACTAGGCCCCAGAACAATATATTTAGTTATAGAAGTACAAGCTAAATTTAAGAAATCTGTACAATAGGCGATAATACAGGTTTCGCCGTTATTTTTCTTCCAGACCCTAGTTTTAAGTTTAAACCATCATAAAAGTTATTTTTTCAAATAAATAGAACACATTTTTATGCCTTCAGAGACCATAACATTTATACCCTTTTTCTACATGTACAAAAAACGGCCATAAATTTCTTTTTTTAGACCCCAGTTTCATGTTTACACAAGTGCCTAGACTAGGGTGTCTAGCCTACATATCCCTCCCATCCTCCGGCATAGACTTAGAATTTAGATCCCTACATGTGGGTAATGGTGAAACCCGAAAGCAAGCCAATTGACGAAAGCAAAATCCCCGCACCGAAAGCAAGCGTTTAGCCTTTACCGGCTTTAGTCTAGACTACTTTAGTTTAGAAGATTAGGCCTACAGGAGGAAGTTCAAAACTTGATGTCTTGAACCTTATTTTTTATATTGATTTATTATGTGCATATATCGTTATTAATTAATGTATATTCAAATATATATTTAGATCGGTATTTCGCGAAAAAAAGTTTAATAATTATTACCGGCGACGAAAGCACGATCCCCCCACCGAAAGCAAGCCTATGAGTATGGCTATACAGGCAGAATTCAGGAGATAATCATAATATCTAGAGCTGAGGATTTACAACAACTGAATTAATGTGGGTCTCCCTCTGGATCTGCCTCTGCATATCGGCGACGAAAGCATAGATAGACTAGAACTGCAAAAGTTGATTTTTTTTTGTGCTGCACATTGGCCAGTTAGGCCTAAAAAAAATATTGTTTGTTTCCGATTTCCGACCGACCCTATCAAAACATACATGCGACCCAAATTTATTTTATGGATTTCCCTTTTTTAGGAAATCTATAGACTAAGTTAAGGGATGAGTTACCGGCTGTAGTCAAAGTAACTCTGAAAAACATTACGAAAAGAAGAGGATGGTCAAAAAGTGTCAAAAAAACAAAGAATCGTTACGTAATGTACAGAAAAGACTTGCATGGAATTGAATTTGGCGCCAAATAAAATTTAAAAAAATTCTTACCTACCGATTGATTGAATTGACAAAAAATAAAATAAAAAAAATAATAATATAATTTCCTTCGTACCCACTGGTTAAAATGACAACAAATCGGAAACAAACATATATTTTTTTTTTTGGCCCTAGATATAGAGAAAAAATTCACGGTTTTTTTATTTTTGAGATGGTTTTCCAAAATAAGAAATCAGGAATTTCGTCTCTATATCCAGGGGTGGAATTTGAGGAAAATAAGCTACTGGTCAGCAGGGCTAGTGAACTAACAAAATGACTACCGGTACTCCTCTTACCAGCAATTTCTAAAATATTTGAACGTGTCATTTTTAATCAAATAAATGATTACTTTACTCTAAATAACCTTTTTTATGATAAACAATATGGATTTCGTAAATATCCCTCGACTGAATTAGCTGCTCTAAATGTTGTTGATACTAAATCATATCGTAAATCATATGGATAATGGAAATACACCTTTTGCTGTCTACCTGGATTTGTCAAAAGCCTTCGATACACTAAATCACTCTATTTTATTAGACAAACTTAAATTTTACGGTTTTAGAGGAACGTCTAGAAACCTGATAAAACATTATTTATCAAACAGGAAACAGTGTGTGGAAATTGACCGTTTCAGATCTTCTTATATAAATATGTCCACAGGGGTGCCACAAGGGTCAATATAAGGGCCCTTGCTGTTTATCAGCTATATGAATGATCTCCTGAACGCAAGTCGTTTATTCAAATGCATAATCTATGCTGATGACACAACCCTTATCGCAAATTTAAATGATTTTTATGCTAAACATGATTCTGGGCTAAATATTGATATATTAAATGAAGAATTAGAAAAAAATAAGTTTATGGTTATTAGTTAACAAGCTGACCCTAAATAAATTAAAATCAAAGTTCATGCTCTTTCATCAACTACAGAAACGTGTAACAATTCCAAAATTAAAAATAAACAATACTTTAATTGAATGTGTGGATGAATTTAACTACTTGGGACTAATTATAAATAAACACCTCAAATGGAATTCACATGTTAATAAAATGGGAAATAAAATATCGCATACAATAAGTGTGATTAATAAACCTAAACACTTAATACCACAAAAAACACTATTGACCATTTACAATTCTCTCATTCTTCCACATATTAATTATTGCATATTAGCATGGGGTCATGATTCAAATCGGACTTCAAAAAAAAAGCAATCTGAATTATTGCTCAAAGTAGTTTTTATACACACTCTGATTCTATCTTTAAAAATTCAATATATTGAAAGTTAATGATATACATCTTCATCAACAACTAAAATTTTATTTTAAGTTAATAAACAACATTCTTCCTGATCATTTTTGTGACTTTAATCTTGCTCTAAACTCTGACATTCATGATTATAACACAAGGGGGAAAAACAAACTGAGAAATGCCTATTTTAAACATGAGTTTGCTCGTAATTGTATCAATAACCAAATGCCACATTTATTAAATACCACACATTTATCAATTTTAGAATAGGTACTTGCTCCTAGTTTAAAAGGTTTTGGACAATATACTAAACACTATCTAATAGAGAAATATTCTGACATTTGTCTAATTCATAATTGTTATGTTTGTAATTTGACTACACTCACTTAATTCATTGAATATGTATGTGTGTATGTACATATATATATATTTATATATACATTTTCCTTT
Source organism: Flabesymbios commensalis (assembly GCA_964017125.1). Lineage (NCBI taxonomy): Eukaryota > Metazoa > Annelida > Polychaeta > Terebellida > Flabelligeridae > Flabesymbios > Flabesymbios commensalis. The sequence goes on along the minus strand of OZ024904.1, from coordinate 54,391,786 downwards.
TGGCCGCAATGTTATTTATTTGTAATTTTTGCCCATTTTGCTTATGTGACTGACAGGCTCAGCTGGGTGGAGATTATTGTGATTTGATAAATTTATGTTTGAGTTAAAATCCTATCCCATATTTATCCAGACTTTTTCATTTGCACAGTCCCTTTTAAATTTAATCTGACAAGCTGCATAATATTTTGTATAATAATTTTGTATCGTGATACACTATATTATATAGTATTTTATATTTTATTTTATTTATACTTAGGTGGCCTCCTTGCCAGCGACTCTTTGAGTCTTAATGGTAGTCATCCTGCCATGTTATTTGATTTGTATTTTTTCGGTGTCATTTGTCGAATAAACATTTTTTACAAATTAACTGGCCAGCAGGGTTAGTGACTTTTAAATTTTACTGGCAAGCAGGGCTACTAGTGACTTTCAAATCTTAATGGCCAGCAGGGCTAGTGACTTTCAAAGTTTACTGGCGAGAAGTACTAGTAATTCGAGTTTTACTGGCCAGCAGGTCTTAGACTCTAGCTAATAATTAACATATTGTCGTTCATTCAAAAGAACCTGAAGGCATGTCCCCCTAAATGAATGGAGTCTGCCTATTTCTCCCTGGTCAGATCATCCTTAGAATATTTTTCAGCAGTTTAGGACCCCTTTAGACAAAAAGACATTGAAATATTTAAAGATCAGCAGCAAGATTTTTCACCCAAAATTATAGACAAACAGCCAGTGCGACATCTCTCATTCAGAACCTGGGCTGGACTGACTGAACAAGACGAGAAAATTCTAGATTTTTATGTATGTTCACAGTGAAGGATTTAAGGATAAATGTTCTCCGGCCATCCAGGTCACTGAAATTTATGATTCACCGACCCTGATACAAAATCACCGGCCCTGGTAGGCCTACATAAAAATAGAGGGGGGGGGGCGATCAGATCTATAGCAGTATGAAAGCTTTAGGAACACTGTTAGAGGGTAGAAACGAAGGGTGCCGGTGAGATATTATTTTTTAATCTTTTATAGTTATAACATTAGAAATCTCCAGTAGATCCTAAATCGCTGCTGATCAGTTAATAACACATTTCCATGCCCACGACATACTGGATAACTCATACAATCGGTAGATGCCTATTGGGAATTACCCCTATTGCAACCTTATTCTTCAATATTGGTAAACAATACACTAACATGATTAATTCATTGAGATAAAATTTTAAAATGACATGGACGTTATGACATCGGCACTCTCACTATTTATTTGCAACAGGTGGATCAGCAGCGACTTCGTCATGGACAGAGCTACTTTCATATTTATCTTGACTGCAATTGTCCGACAGTTAGCTTTTTTTTCTGACATCTCTAGAACCTTTGACATATTGTTAGGCCCATATAATAAACAACAGTCTTGCCAGAAGAAGAGTGCAAATCTTTTTATAACAAGATTACAAAGTTTGGCTACATTTAGTCTCCATGAATCACATGACGTTGATCTAATGCTGGTTTAATGTTACCCACAGTATACGACGCTGGATTAAATTATGTAAGCATGCTTTGTGGCCTAACCTGGCAAGCACCAAACGTTGGCCCAATGCTGTTCTGGTGTTGGGCACCGTATGTGACGTTGGCCCAACATTAGGCCAGCATTGGGTCAGCGTCTCTCGTTTGCTGGGTTATAGGCCTAAGCACTCATGCACTAGACCTATGTTATAAAAAGGCAGTAGCCTATACTGCATAGTGCATATATTCATGCCGCTATTGCGTCCAGCGTAGTATGGGACAGCCAACATTGGACCGGCATTTCAGTGACAGTCAGCGTCACATGTTCACTGATATTGTGCGCATGCGCAAGTTCTCATGTCTGCCAACCCACACCGACCCTGTGACTGTGGCGTGTAGTAGCTATCATGACTAAAATACCCTAACAAAATCGCGAGATATTGGCGGTGGTACAAAATCGGACATTCCGACGATTTATCAGTCCAATATTTTGTTTATTAGTATTAGCAGTCATTGTCACGTTATTTGGGAATCAGCAGCTCGTTTTCTGCCATAGCCTAAGTTAATTGTGGGCATGTTTTGGATCATTGATAGCCGAACCTTCCCACTCAGCCTCTCGTCTAGCAACGCTGAATACTCGTTTGAAACTAACACAGCGATAAACAGCTCACAATTTGACAGCATGGGCGGTAATAGTCACATACTGGCGGCACTACAACAGGCGATCTGTGATTTAAAACTGATCCCCCTTTGATGTTAATATCAGATCGTCGCCGCTTCAGCGCCCGGTTCACATCGCACGAGCATGAATTTCCACCCAGAAAATTTTGAGAAAGATGGTGTTGTCTGAGTGCATTCTGAGGCATTTGAGTCTTATTTTCGGTTCTGGACAATCATCGACCCGCCGGACCGCTGCTAGGGTGTCAATCACCGACCCTAGATACAAATTATCGGTCTCGGGTCAGCGGGTAGGCTTTAAATCCTTCACTGGTTAAAAATTTCAAATGAGCTGGTCGAAATTATTATCAATGACTGTTTAATCCCAGCAGGTAATAGAACATGTGGTGGGCACAATCAAGCCTATAAATACATTATCAGAGCTAACACCACACGGGGACAAAATTCATTTTGGCAATAAACTATCCCTGATTGGAATTCTCATCCGGCAGCTGCCATAGAATAAAAAACTGTGGCAGGATTCAGCTGGTCGACTATGTCTGCCAGCCTCTTTCTCCCCTCTAGCCTGATACTCCACAATGGACATGATGGAAGGCTGCTGGAGTAACTACTCAAAGTCAAAAGTCAAAGTATGGATTGAAAATTATGTTCCCATTATGTTCCCATTTCAGGGCATAATGTTGAATTTCCACATTGCTCTTGTAGTATAACAAGACTTGGGTTAAAATTGGGTTAAAATCACATTAGGGCCTAACATGCAGCGCATGTTTTTCATCGATTTCTTAGTCAATTCTCAACAGATTGGGAAGTCGTAATTAGAATTAAAAAATAACTACAATACATATCAAATCAGACAAAAGTCACAAATGGTCTAACTTTTGAACAATTGGATATTATATTATGAAAATTTAACGGTATTTAACGGTTTGACTCGCAAATAGTCCTTGCAAAATTTCATGAAAATCGGTTGAAATTGACCGAGAATTTGGCAAAAACATGCGCTACAAGTTAATGTGACTTTGGATGTTTGGGTAATAATTTTGTGTTTTGACATGTGAGATCCAAGATGGCATACGGCGGCAGCTGCACCGCGATGCAATCAATCTTAGTAGAGAGAATATGATTGTTGCAGGTCACCATAAATCCAATCAAATTGCGCGTTAATAAGTCGAAGTCGGCGCCTTTTGCATACATACATAAATACAGCAGTGAAACACAGTTCTGAGCAAAAAGCAACGAGACTAAAGCAGAATCGGATCGATTGACATATCGTCGGAAGGCTCTGGAAGCCTGCATGCAGGGCTAGCAAAACCAAACAAGCAGGGCGATATGACAAATAAGTCCACTCGTCCCGTGATTTTTCTGAGATCGCCGGCAGGATGACTTGTTGGTGCATTAACATATGTCCTGCCTATATTTTGGTCGCCAAAGGCGAGCTGGAGAGCATTAAATTCCACCCCTGTATATCTAACCTAACTGGCAAATGCGCAGCACAAAAATTAAAAAACTTTGGCAGTTCTAGTCTATGGACATGTTTACATCATATGGTCATATTAATAAGCCAAAATAAAATCACTGATTTTTTGATGATTTTACCCTGAGCCAGTCCCTTTAATGCAGCATAATTCATTTATTCTAATTTTCTGTTCTTTATCCTCTATTCTGGCCTGTGAATTATTTTTAATCACATGATAGTAATGCTTATGATTTACCTTCAGTTGCTTTAAAGACAAATTGCAAATAATTGTTGTAACTTTGTATGAGTAGCTAGCTGTGAGGGTATGTTTAGCAGCAACCATATAAGTAACATACATCATAACATAGCTTAGTGATGACATAACGTCGCCTGTATAATACCTAACTTACAGTCAGGAACTATAATGTATCATCATGATCATGATCACGTCATTGTCAAAACTATCTCTAATGCAGAGATAATCCAGTAAACATTCATCACCAATATCGGCTTAATGTTTGTCCATTGTCTTTAACGCTGGCCAATGGTAATTGAACATTGTTTTAGGTTCAGTGTATAACATGCACTTGGACAGATCAATGGATGAGGGGGGGGGGAGGCGGTCAGTTATTCCAGCCACAGTTGAGGGTTGTTTGAATGGTGGGCCAGGTGCCGGTATTGGAAACCGGTATTAGAGTGGTTACCAGACTGGCCATGCTTCTACATGTATACATGTGTACAGCTGTGTAGTCCTATAACAGTAGTGTTCGACCAGTGCTGGATAGAGGTTGGCCCAGCGTCGCAGATGTGTGGACGCTACACGCTACCTCGGGAATGTGTATCTACCGGGTAGATAGAACTACACAGCAAACACAAAACTTTCACCCAATGTTGACTCATCGTTAACCCATCTGCAATGTCAAACTTGCAAAGTCTGTTCCAGTGCTATATGGACCAATGTTTGGTATATGGGCCATAATTGAAAATTCTCATTTTAGCAAAATGAATGGTCTAGTAGCAATAAAACAGGCCATAATATGTTCAGAAAATGTGTTCACTGGAACTATGGCCACGTCTCACCACACATAATCAGGGTTTCCCCAAGAAATAAATGTAAGCCTGGTGGCTTTTAAGAATAATATGAAAATTCTAGATCGTGGATTACGCACCGCTATTGTGTTTGCCCAAAGGCAAACACAAAGTAGGGGGGTTTGGGGGCATGCCCCCTCATGATTTTTTTTATAATATTAGGTGTCTTTTGGTGCTTTCTGGGAATATCTAGAATATATTTTACCTATTTGATTTGTTGAAAAAATATATAAATTGAGAATATTTCATGTATAATTTCATGAATTATAATTTTTTTAAAGGAATAGGGGGCCTACAAAACAAAACACATTATTTTACATGGGACTATAGTTCTAGTATTAGGCATATATGATTTTTTATTTTTTTGCATATATCCATTGCCACTCTCACTGATTTTTACTGCCACTAACGTTAGGTCCAATCATCGCCGCTGTTTACATGCATGCATCTTGACTCATGGTTGATTTAATGCTGTACTGACGTCGCACACGATGGCCAGTACTGAGCCGGCATAGGCCTACATGTGGTATAGGCCTACTTCCAGGGTTTGCTAGGAGCTTAGGATTATGCCCATAGAACACCATAGAGATATAGTTTGTTTGTTTGTTGTTTGTTGGATAACATGTAGGGCCTACAATAGGAACTACAGTACATTGGCCATTGTTGGTTTAGTGTTGGGCCAACCTCTGAGACAGTAAAACAAGTGTGCTGAACGTGCGAGTGTTCATGCAGTCAAACCAAAGAATATCGCCTGTAGAGTCCTTGTTAGACAAGACACCTCGTCTCTGAACCAGTCAGTGTCTGAAAACTAGTTCATTGTCGCCGCGCGCGATGATGCTGCGAGGCCATCTATGGGTAAACTTTTATCAGGCATATTTTATTGTAAGTTCCCAATTAGGTCTTTATTAAAATAAGGGATATTTGAAAATACAAAATAATATTAATGTGAACTCAAAAAATCTCCCAATTTCCAAGACTCGTTATCATACCGGTACACGAATAACGCACCAGGACATATTATTAGCGAGATTATTGTGTATGACAGAGCCAGGGTGCACAGGCTACTTAATTTCAGGGGGGTATCTATTGCTGTTAAGAGGGGATCCCGCAACCTGAAACCAACCCTGTAATCAGGTAATGATGGCATTGGAACATGCGTTATAGGCCTCACAAGGTAACTTTCTATTAATGTCAGCTTCTGTGGCATATCATGCAGATGTCTCGATCCATTATAGATTGTGATGTGTAACTCAGATTCATCACTCACCATGTACACTTTTTTTAAATGTACAGATAAAAAATAAAAATCATCAAATTTGGTTTTCTTTATCATTAATAGATTACGGACAATGCACTAGACATATTAAAATGATCTTGTAAAACGGTTGTTGGAAAAGTACAGCACTCATGAATACCCCTTCCTATTCTCAGAACACTCGGCACATGGCGGACAGACAATTTTACAGGCCCAACATTGTTTCAACATTGGGTCAATTTCTCGTGTTTGCTATGGTCACAGTACATGCAGTAGACAGCGTGCTGACCGGGAGCACGTGTGTTAACCATTGCGCGCGCGCTCAGCTGCTCAGTAAGGCCATACACCTCCCTGCTAAGGCTTACCCAGCGCTGGCTCTAGTGACTGTCAGCTGTAGTTTTACAGCAAGCGTAGGGGCAACTATTAAAGCGTATCGCAGGGGTACAAATTGTCAGTCGCCCTATCGCCCGTGGCGACTATGATTGAGTTAGGGCGACGATGCCTTCATAGTTAGCCGTCCTGCTGGCGACAGTAGAATAGGCCTTGAATTGCTGGCCCACCATCTACAACACTGGCCGAACATCAAACACGCACTGTGTCGGCGACATCCACAGTCAAATGTTTTAAACTGTGCCTGTATTGCCTTGATAGAGGCCAGCTAGTCAACACTGGTCATTGAAAGTGATGGTGGATGAACGTCGCCAAGACTGGCCCAGTGTCGTCAGTGTTAGATTGATAGTGTGTTCTGGCAGCATGGCCTTCTCAGCTGGTCTCTTGGGACACCTGCCAAATCTTTGTATGATGTACAGAATGATAACGGAGGCATTATTTTTCATTTAATAAATGGAGGATAATAAATTGTGTTAGAAAATAGTGTTTTAGATGTGTTATGCAATGTAGAACGTAGAGCTTATTTTTACAAAGCAAATATAATGGGTTATTTCAACTTCTAGTTTTGATAATAAATTTTGGAATGTAAAACTATCACATTTTTATAGAGCAATAATGACACTCATTCCGTTCCATATCCATGCAGCGCTCACGTGCTATTTCAGACCAGCGCGCTCTGCACGTGCCAGTCTATATATAGGAGGGGATTTCCCAGCAAACACAAGATGTTTGCTCAGTGTTGTTTTAATGTTGGGCCACCGACAGACCTACTGGCCCAGTATTAAATCACCATTGGGAAGACCTGTGGTGGATGGTACACGCACATGATCAGATCTGGGCTGAACAGTACCGGTAAAAAAAATATGCAGTGATTATACACAAATGGTATGAATTAACTAACCAACTAGGCGAATCCCATCTGTTTTATAAATTGTAACCAGAAATGCTAAACTTGTCATGTACACGTTTCTGATAGGGTGCAGTCCGTGGCTGAAAGATTCAGTTTCAGTCACGTTGAGGCTATCGCTGGCGCTGACCTGCAGGACCTGCGGGCATGCATGTGTCCTATGTGTATGGGGGCTAAGGGGCCTTGCAAAGTTAAACAAATTATAGACATCAAAAAAAATTTGGATAAAGCTCACCCCACCAACCCACCCAACCCCAACAAAGATTTTAATTTTTTGGGGGGTTTCCAATTTTGTATTTTCTATCCAAAATGGCCCTGGATCTACCCACCCACTTCCAAATTGTTTTTGGCTGTTAGGAATTTTTTTAACTTTGCAACATCCCTCAGCCTATACCACACATGCAATAAAGCTAATCCTAGGCTATATATATATATAGAAATTATGCGGACCCATAAAAAAGAAAATACAGGTCAGATAACATGAAGTTTACCAGCCCTGTTGTCCAATAAAGATTTTTTCTAATTTTAATGCCTGAGTAGGGCCTACCCGAATTTGCTTTCAGCCCCATGTAGCTTATCACTATAGGTTGCGATCGGCGCCCGGTCGAAAAGTGATGTTGAAATTTTTACTGGAGTTACCGGTGCAACTACAATATCTCACAAAACTGGGCTACTATATTTTTAGCAGGACCACTGAGATTTTAAAAGTTAGTGGCCCTGCTGGCCACCAATGATTTGCCTTAAATTTTTACCCCTGGTATCGGTAAATCAATAAAGCGTAGCGTCATTTTGTAAGCGTAGCGGCCAAAAAGTAAAGCGTAGCGGGGCCGCTACGCTATAACGCTTTAGGGGAAACCCTGATAATACCGACCCATAGACTTTCCGGTACATGTATTATGACCCTACTCTTAAGCATCCCAGCACTCTCAAAGTGGAGAAATGTAAATAACCCTATATATCATTTTAACCATTTGTCTATTCTCTTTCAATATACAAATAAAAAAGGCGTTTTTAAGAAGAGCCTTGTTACAGCCAGCAAAGTGTTTATGAAATCAAATTGATGCTCCTCTCCCTACTCTACTCCCTGAGTGATGGTAGCTATTGTTTGGCAGATTGCTCTGATCTTGTCAACACCTCCAGAGTGAAAAATGGGGGAGGGGTGCCAGGGAGTAAGCTTATAAAATGCATTTGACACTGCACGCTTAGAGATCTAATGAAATTATATAAATTATTATTATAATTTATTATATAAAAAAACAGAGTTTTAGTGTATGGAAAAGTATTTAAATGAAATAAGGCAATTTAGTCTATTGAGTGTAAGCAAAAAGGTACACTTTTTATCCCCCACCCAACTAAGTTGGGGACGGGGGGTATTGGTGTCGCCTTGGATGTCTGATCTCGGAAACCATTTGTGGATTTATTTCATATTGCACACACACATCCCTTGGGGGTGTAGATGTGCATTTTGGGCTTTTTTAAATTTGACCAACTTAAATGGCCAGCCATTGGCCATAATTAACTCTAATATGCCTGATATCTGGCAAATCGCGCCAGATAGCTGGACCATTACTATAAAACAAAATGTGTGGTTTCTCATAGGGATATGTCCTGAAATTTTATAACTTGATTAGGCTTAAAATGGCAGACTAGCAGCCATAATTTACTTTAATATGCATGATATCTGACTTGACCATTACTATAAAACAAAATGTGCAGTCCCAGTTAGGGATATACCCTGGAATTTTTTTCAACTCAATTAAATTCAAAATGGCCGACTGTCTACCTTAATCAACTTTAATATGTGTGATATCTGACAAACCGTGCCAGATAGGTAGACCATTACTATAGAACAAAATTTTAAATAACTCTTTTAATTCTACATTGACTAGCACTATGGTCGCCGGCTAGCCTCTTGTTTTATCTACAGGCGAATTCGAAAGGTTACTTTCCAATAGTGAAATATTGAACCTTCAGTGATTCTCTGGCTTAGAGGGAGGTTGCGATGTGGTCCCTTATATTAATATGCCACTCAGTATTTCTTTTGTGCTTTCGATTAATTCCAAACACAAGATCTATAATTAGTAGAAAAAAAGTCACGTATAATCATGAATAATTTCCACCACCCTCAGCACAATAACTAGCGGTATCTGGCAAAAATAAACAGAAAATATAAGTTGTGTGAGACCTTTGAGGCCCCTAGCATTTTTTATTTATAGGTATTTTTTATTCATGAATACACGGGTTCCCCCAGAAAAATGAAAAAGCAGCATGGTACTTGGCGGTTCCGTTCACACAATTTGGCGCGGCGCACAAATTGTGCGCTGCGCACAATTTGCCAATATGAATACGAGAACTGTTCAATAGCATGCTGTTTTTTGTGGTTGAGGTAGAAATAAATTCATTGGGCCTTAATAGATCAGTGCCATGCCGTTGGATTATCATCAGAACTGGCTAATACCAGAAAACACGCTGGTTTAAATACAAGCATCTGGCCCAGCCTTTAGTGAATACAAACAAGGTCGGCATCATTGTTTTGCTTTCTGAGAATATCTTACTGTAAGTTACACCCCAACTTATCTCAGCCAGCACGCTTCATTGCCTAATCAACGCTGTGTTGACGTTGGGTTCGTGTAGACATGGTAGAAGATTGTGACACACCAGTCCAGGCGTATGCCCAGTTATCGCGGCAACCACGGCAGGTGGAGCCATGCGCTTTAATGTTGAGCCAGCATTGCAGATGATGGACCAACATTAAGTCAACATTACATCAACATACTATACTGTATCGTGTTTGCTGGGCGTATGCAGCAAGTTACACGCTGATAGACCCGCCACCAGTGCCTGAACACATGACATCATATGACCACTGGGCATGCGCACAGACAAGCCACGGACTGCCATGCGGCAATGCAGTGGACCTATGTAATGCTGTGGGATCTAATCTGTATCGCTGGACATCGCAACACTATGCCAATGTTGTGCATAAGCATTAAGGCATTGTTAAAAACGTCACGGGATTTCCTACAGCGTCACAGCACTTACTGAAGCGTCAGGGTGAAAATTAAGGCATCATGGTGCCGTGAAGCTGTGTCGCTGGGAAACCCTGTGAATAGTTATGGAAAGTGTGATGTCTGTTCATGCACTGCATAGAGGGGGGAGGGGTGGGTGCAGACAGACACCTGTGTTGTGAGCTGCTGACAGTTTGAGATGCATGTGCTATCTGGTCTAGCTTGGGGACAACATACACAGTGCTCTATGTAACAAAATTATAGTTGTTTAATAAATGTGCCCATAGTGGCCTATAGAATTAGACATGTCACTCTACCAAACTTGCCACTTTTAGAACAATTGATGGGAGACACATCCATGAATTTCTGACAGGACCACCACAAATGGCAGAGGACCACCAGATTTTGGTGGTTGGTGGTCCTTTGTGCCAGTGCTCCAGAAAATTAATTTCTAACCCTGAGTAACGCTGTAGCCTATAGTCCGACAATCACTGTATTTATGGTATTGAGTATGAATATCATGGTACAACTTGATGGGGAGAGTGGTACTAGCTTGTAGATAGATTGGAACGAGTTGGTAGGTAGCCTATCGGGTACGAGTCAGTCGATTGGGAGTCGCACATTGGGTACGATTTTATCAGTTATGAGATCACAAGGTACAAGAATGATGATAGTCTATATATGACTTCATCAAAGTGCAGAAAGAGTGCAAATGTGTTTTATGACAAAACAAATACGTTTTTTACACAACAAATGTGTTTTATGACACACCAAATGCTTTTTTACCCCGTTAGGCCCGAAGGGGTATTGTTGTCCCCTTTGTGCGCTGCTGCCGTCTCCGCCGCCGTCGCACGCACTCTTTTGGCTACTGCACCAACATGGTGCAACAGATAGAATTCATAATTCATACAACCATTCAACCCCTCTCAGCACTTTTTTTTTACCCAAGGTCAAGGTCATAGGTCAAAGGTCAAGGACAAAGATTTAAAAAAATTCTTGTTAACGCGATAACTTGAAAAATAATTATTGGATTTCTCCAATTTTTTATGTGAAGTTACCCATGGGTATGGAGATGATCTGATTACAATTTCAACTTTCCATCGATAATCAAAATAGCCGCCACCTGGCGACTAATTTATATAAAAAAAAAATTCAAAATTTTCTCGAAACCTGGTATATATATATAGGTTTTCAGGGTCTGCGAGTCTATTAGTATTGTCCGTTTTCATGTGAGACTGAAAACGAGGCTGCGGCGGCCATTTTGTTTTTTAATCAATTAAATAGATTGTTCTTATTTTCAATTAATTGCCTTGTAACCTGGCATATATAGAGTCACTGCATCAGCCGAGGGGTATTTGAGTGTTTTTTTCAACTTGGAGACAAGTTTTTAGTTTGGATTTCAGGGAAAACGTCTGTCGTTAACTCCTGCTTTACATCTGTTCTGCCTGTGCAAAGTCAAAGGGCATTATCTGCTCCCTGGTAAACTAGGCATTTACTGCTTCTTAACTGGCTCTTCCTGCCATAGCGCTACCAAAAGTATATACTTCCTTTACGCTGATGTCACTGCCACCTTCTTGTTAGTAACAGCATGTTCAATAGACAGTATCTGCACACTTGTGAAATAAGCAGATACTTGGTTTTGCTGTCAACATAATGCACTGACCCAATGTTGGTTAAATGTTGTGCCATGTTTTATAACACTGTTCCAACATTAAAGTAACATTTTGTCAGTGTATCAAGTTGCCTGTGCCTCCCGGCGAAAATGAGACTTTTAGCCAATGCTGTCTTACTGCCGAGCCAGGCTTGTAGATGATGGGCCAGCATTAAACTAGCATTGGGTGAACATATATCGTGTTAAAGCCATTCTACTGGTAGGCCAATGCTGGCCCAGTGTTGTAAACGGTGGGCCACCATTAGGCTAACATTGTGTCAATAGCTTGTGTTTGCTGTGTGGCTGTGACCAGGTGACACCAGAGAGGCTGATTCACTTGGCCTTGGCGGGCAGTCTGGGTAGCCCCCACCCACCCTCTCTCCCACAACTGACATCAGAGAGGAGTGTTATGCAATATAGAAGTTAGGTCTTGGCTAAGATATCTTCAAAAATATCACATTTTGTATTATTAAAAGTGGATTTTTGGCCTTGGCATTGCAAATTCATATAATTTATACATTTCTAGCATGTAATACGACTGAATATTTTTTTGCAATGCCAGTTCATACATCATTTAGTTATTACCGAATTGTAATTGCAGTTTGTGCTCTGATCAAGACCATGATCTGCTTCTCCAGCGAGAGAAGTCGTTCAGCCAATGTTGGTTGAATGTTGGGCCAATGTAAAAGACGTCAGGACAATATTAAATATACATTGTGGAGTGCCTGGCGTTTTTGCAGTGGTAACTGACCAGGTGACCACGCACTCAGTCCTGTTGATGTCATCACAGGATGTGTTCATGTTCTCGTAGCTCTACCGTATACTGCCTGTTAGTAACCGCGGTTTATCACTGGAAATATGTTTAGTAAAATAGCTAAAAAAAATCGAAACTTAAGGTGCGGTTTATAACCAGACATTCTGTGTGAGCCATGACGATTTCTGGTGAAAATAGGGAGTATTTGCCTGGTCTGGAAATCAACTGACAGACCGGGTAGGCCTATCGTCACCTGCGTTGGTGTGAGCTTTGACGCTTGACTATGAAGTCAATTAACCATCTGCGTCCCAACGTGAATAATAATTATATGGACTATATGCAAGCAAATTAAACTAATGTAAATCATGTAAATTGAAACATACTTGTCGGCTGAAAGCAGAAATAATTAGTTCTAAATGTTAATGAAATTTCACGATGGTAGATGATTTTAAACGTCACATGTAATAGAAATATCACGGTATTGTTATTGTCCATATAGGGCTGAGATCGTCGTCATAACAGTCTAATTGGAGCTGTAGAAGTACAAAGCGAAGGGCGGCGATGGTGCCGGGGAAAGCTAATAGGCATCAACTGTTCACTTGTGATCACTTGTAGTTACTGCCTTTTCGCTTTGTAAGACGTTATACTACTACAGTTGTCCAACAGGTGCTGTTCTCTTGGTAGACACAGCCGGCCGATATCGGGTTTAACCCTCATAACCCTCCACCCACAACAACAACAGGCCTAGCGTATAAATAGATACTGAAATTGAAATAGGAAACAATTAATACAAGTGATACAAACAAACAGATTATCATATTTATAACATGAAAATAATTCGAAAAGATTATATTTCCCTAGGCTGCTTTTTATCAACTTGACTTGTCATATGACATGCCCTAGCTTACAGAAGGATTATCACCTTTATAGCGTGATTACACTTTTGCGATCCCAAAAGTCTTACAAATTGCTATGTACATTCATATAGTGAAGCAAGACATAACAATTCCGTCATGATTTTTTGTATTAGTTATGCATATTAAACGGAATAATTATCTGATGTATTTTTACGCGAGGAAGTCTAAATTAGATCAAGTTAATGGACTGTAAGTTACATGGGTTATTCACGGCTGATCGATTTCCCGTTCACAGCTACATGGCGTAAGTTACATAGGGTTATTCACGGCTGATCGATTTCCCGTTCACAGCTACATGGCCTGATCACCTTAGACAAACGATACTATCACACTAGGAACGTAATGAAAGAAATATTTACTCCAAGTTGATCATAATGACTCCGTGTACGGCTCCCGAGTTTTTATAAAATTAGAAGCGTGGCATCTAATTTGAACACTGCTAATAAGATAAATGTCACTTCCAAACAAAGTTAAAACAATTTGAAGCCAGCAAATTTCGAAATATGATAATTGAATAAATGTCACTTCGAAATCAATTTAAAGAATTAAAGCCAGCGAATTTCGCTGTGTTTTATATTAAGGCAATATCAAACAATATTGACAGTCATAATAAGGGACTTTGAGTGTCTTAGGGTTATTTACGGCTGATCGACTTTCAGTTTACAGACTTTTCACATAAATAAATATAATTATGTATAATATTTTTTCCATATGTATTTTTATATGCATTTAATACAACTTTTTTTTAATTGTGTGTGGTTTTTTTATATATCATGACGTCATATTCAATACATTAGTTTAATAATTGACCTTGATATCAACACGTAACAAGGCATATCTAAACAGACTGACTATTATTTCTCCTTTCATAATTGGCTGGTTTTACAAATCAGACCGATTCCCTAATGGGACCACTTTCAGTCAGTCCCATAGGTGGTTCGATTCCGGATCTCCACTGTAGCTGGCAAGGTCGCCAGTCACAGCCCGAAAATGGAAACAAAGTGTCAGACAGGCTAGTAACCAAATGTTTATAGGCCAACTTCAAGTACGCCCTATAGGGCCTATATCGAGAAGTTCCCGAAGTTCCCACGTTCAAAAGTTCCCACGTTCCGAGTCACCATGCATATGAGACCCACTGCAGGCAGTTAAATCAATTATATAATTATTGTCAACAAAATGGTTAGGGGGGCACTATTCAATCACGGGGGGGGGGGGCTGGTTTATTCATCCTCGCATAATTTCAACACGAAGGGCTCGGTGACGCGTGGAGAAAAATGATTATGCCAGCTGGTCCAGGTCTTGAAATATATCATTTATTTCATAAAGAGCCTGTCCGGGGTTTGATTTTTAGCTCCCGCCTTCACCGTAGGTGAGCGAAGGGAGCTATGGATTCTACCTCCGTTTTTTTTTGGCCTCTTCTTTTGCCTATAACTTTGTGAGAAAATAAGCTAGGATAACAATTTTTGGTATGTGGGTTACTTCCAGGTGGCTAATGGACGGGTTAAAATATTTTTGATCTGAATTCAATACGCAAGGTTGCAGAGGAGAAAATGATGATGTGACGGCGTTGGGCCGTTGGGCCGTTGGGCCGTTGGGCCGTTGGGCCGTTGGGCCGTCCGTAAACAATTCGTTTCCGGAGCATATCTCTGAAAGTACTTGTCCGATTGTCTTCAAATTTTACACACAACACCCCTAGGGGGTCTAGTTGTGCCTTTTGGGGTATTTGAACTTTGACCTACTTCTGGTTCAGAACTATGACCTATTTAGACGTTTTGACGCGCACTTCGTTTCCGGAGCAGATCTCGAAAAGTACTGGGCCGATGACAGTCATATTGCACATACATGTTCTCTAAGGTCCCTAGTTGTGCCTTTTCAGGTTTTTGGACCTCGACCTTGAAGTTGACCCAGCACTTTGACCTAATTTATAACATCGGTAAATCCGACTGAAAGATTTTGCGGAATATGATGAAAACCGCTCAAGATAGCTACACCATTACTATAAAACAAATTGTGAGGTTTCAGGAGAGGATGCATCTTGAAAAATTTCAAGTCGATAAAATTAAAAATGACCGCCTATCGGCCATTATTCACCTCGACAGGCCTGATATTGCGGAATATCATGAAAACCGCTCAAGATCGCTACACCATTAATATCAAATAAATTGTAAGGTTTCAGGAGAGGATGCATCCTGAAAAATTTGAAGTTGATAAAATTCAAAATGGCCGCCTATCAGCCATTATTCACCTTGACAGGCCTGATATTGTGGAATATCATGAAAACCGCTCAAGATATCTACACCATTACTATAAAACAAATTGTAAGGCTTCAGGAGAGGATGTATTTTGAAAAAATTCATTTTGTCAAAGTTCAAAATGGCCGCCAATCGGCCATTATTCACTTTCACATGGCCGTTATTTGGTATACCGTGCTAGATGGCTAGACCATTACTATAAAACAAAATGTGTGATTTCAGGAGAGGATGCATCTTGAAAAAATTCGACTCGATAAAATTCAAAATGGCCGCTTATCGGCCATTATTCACTTTCACATGGCCGTTATTTGGTAAACCGTGCTAGATGGCTAGACCATTACTATAAAACAAAATGTGTGATTTCAGGAGAGGATGCATCTTGAAAAAATTTGACTCGATAAAATTCAAAATGGCCGCTTATCGGCCATTATTCACTTTCACATGGCCGTTATCTGGTAAACCATGCTAGATGGCTAGACCATTACTATAAAACAGAATGTGTGATTTCAGGAGAGGATGCATCTTGAAAAAATTCGACTCGATAAAATTCAAAATGGCCGCTTATCGGCCATTATTCACTTTCACATGGCCGTTATTTGGTCAACCGTGCTAGATGGCTAGACCATTACTGTAAAACGAAATGTGAGATTTCAGATGAGGATGCATCTTGAAAAAAATTGACTTGATCAAATTTAAAATGGCCGCCTTTTCGGCCATTATTCATTTTCACATGGCTGATATTTGGTAAACCGTGCTAGATGGCTAGACCATTACCTGATTACTATAAAACAAAGTGTGAGTTTTCGGGGGAGGATGCACCCTGAAAATTTTTAACTTACGAATTCAAAATGGCCGACAATCAGCATTATTTACCTCGATAGGCCTGATATCAGGTAAACCGTGCTAGATAGCTAGACCATTACTATAAAACAAAATGTGACGTTTAGAGAGAGGATGCCTTTAAAAAGCTTTCGACTCAATCGAATTCAAAATGGCCGCCTATCGCCACTATTTACTTTCACATTGCTGATATTTGGTAAACCGTGTTAGATAGCTGGACCATTACTATAAAACAAAATGTGAGATTACAAGAGAGGATGCATTCTGAAAAAAATTGACTCGATCAAATTCAAAATGGCCGCCTATCGGCCATTATTTACTTCCACATAGCCGGTTTTTAGTAACCGTACTAGATGGCTAGACCATTACTATAAAACAAAATGTGAGATTTCAGGAGAGGATGCATCATCAAATTTTGACTTGATCAAATTCAAAATGGCCTCCTATCGGCCATTATTCACTTTCACATGGGCGATATTTGGTAAACCGTGCTAGATGGCTAGACGAATGAAATGTGAGATTTCAGCTGAGGATGCATCTTGGAAAATTTTGACTTGATCAAATTCAAAATGGCCCTCTATCGGCCATTATTTACTTTCACATGCCCAATATTTTGCAAACTGTGTTAGATGTTAGTCCATTACTATAAAACAAAATTTGAGGTTTCGGGGGAGGATGCACCCTAAGTTTTTAACTAATTTATATCGAATTCAAAATGACTGTAAATCAGCTATTAGTTAACTCGATTGGCCTGATATCGGGTAAACCATGCCAGATAGGTAGACCATTACTGGGATACTGATTAGGATCATTAATTTCAATGGAGGTTTGCAATCTCTGACAGACTGTCTAGTTCTTATCTTACTCTTAGACTGGGCTTCTTAGACCTAGTTGTCTTGCGTCTTGATTTTTGACCTAGACTAGGAATACATTAATAACCCTATACAAAATTGCTTAAATCAAATTCTAATTCGGAGCGGGAGCTCCTGGACTTATGTAGTCTTGTAATATAGGCCTACTCCCCCCCCCCCCGCATATTAAATGGTGCATGACCCTCTAGAAATGTAGGCCTACCTTTAGGCCTATTCTGTGAAACACAGTGACGTCACCGGAATTCCTTTTAAATGGCTACTCGGTGAAAATAAAGTCACACAAGACCCCCTCCCCATTGTATCAGCTACATGTAGCTCGGTGAGTGTGTGCTTTATAGATTATGACCCTAGTGTCGAGAACATGGGCGCTGTGGCTGGCATCAAAGTCAACACACGCACTGACACGGGAAATTCACCCAATGTTGAATCAATACTGGGCCAGCATCTCCACAGCTGCCACAACATTGTCTGCACAAGGACGCTTTGACTTGTAAACGCAGCACGCATATATGAATAGGATATAGGTCTACCGACAGAGAATTTATTATGCCCCATTCATTAATATAGGGCCTAATATAAAAAAAACACAAATTAGGCCTATGATATAAAAAAAGGGTCCACCTTAGGCCCTACACGATTATAAAGTAAACCTAAATCACCCATTTTCAACTTTGGTCGAGGGGGGTAATTCGGAATGGTTGTGGGGCGAGGGGGTTGTGGGTCGAGGGGTTGTGGATTGAGGGTCGAGGGTTGTGGGTCGAGGGGGTTATAAAGGTAACCCCGATATTGAATTGATGCTAGATTATTACAGTTTGGCAAACATCGTTTATGCGCATCTAACATTTATGCAATGACGTTGAACCGAACTTGTATGAAATTATACAAATTATGTTTTGTGTTTGCTGGGAAATTGATTTTTCGGCTATATGGGCAATCAACAAAAGAATTAAAATAAATGAAAGCCAAAATCAAATATAATAACAATACATTTGTGACCCGCCACGCGAGAAAGTACCTCTCCGCGGCTTTATTCAAATTATTTATGACGTCATTTAAAATTTGATTTTAATTATTACATAACTAAATTTCAAATATTAAAAATCATGAAACAAAAATTCAAAAATTCTTTCAGTTATTGAGACAGGAACAACACGGCTATCAAATCAATTGAAAAAAATTAATTTTGAAAAATTTGAGCTTATGACCCTTTTCGCGTGGCGGGTCACATTTATAACTCATGCTGATTAAGTGTTGAATAATCCCGATTGAAACATATTTTCGACGTCACAGGTGTAATATATGACGATATTTTGATCCCCTGTAGGACTGAGAGTGTCAGCATCAATAGACTAGAAACAGCGTAGTCTATTGATGCTTACACTCTCAATCTTACAGGGGATCATACCGGCGTCGATAGTGTTATAACACATCAGACCAACAAACACGTGTCATATCGCCAATACTGGTTAAATGTTGATCCACCGTCTGCAACGCTGGACCAACATTAAACTAACAGGAAGCAGACGTCTCGTGTATTTGCCGGGAGGTGCCCAGCAAACACGACACATCGACCCAGTACTTTTCCGACAACTGTTTTACAAGATCATTTTAATATGTCTAGTGCATTGTCCGTAATCTATTAATGATAAAAAAAAACAAATTTGATGATTTTTAAATTATTTTTTTATCTGTACACATTTCAGCTACTGCTACGCATGCTCAGTTTATTTTCCGCAGTCATTGAAAAGTTATGAGCATCTGCATTTTTCGGATCCTGTGGTCAAAATCAGTCACCGTCATGTTGAAAACGTGATTTTCCAAGTTAAAATTAATACAGCAATCCATGGCCCACACATTATTGGTGTGGGCTCGTATATGGCTATAATAATCCTAACTATCATGTGTAAAATAACTACATAAGTGAATTTAAATGACACATAAAAACTAAAAAAAAAAATTATTTAAACCAATATAGTACATCATCAATGTCATAAAAATCAATAATTGGAACTGTTTAGCTAATCAGCTCATATATACCAGCAAGAATACATAGCACATCGACTTGATATCGTAATCAGGTAATGTGTTTGTATATACATGTATGTAACAACAATACCAAAAGGGTTCGTATCCTGCTCTGGCATTCAAGTTTTAAAGAACAAAAGGTTTCCTCCCTGCTCTATCGTAAAGATTGAACATCGTGGGCAGCCTCTGTGACCGAGAGTTAACATGCTTGGCCGCAGACCAACAGGGCCCAATTTCGAATCCTGTGTCTGGAGGGCAGTGTCACCTCATTCATACCACAATCCTCAGGAGGTTCTCCTGGCCCAGTTTAGCCTATATGTGCACAAATGTGACGTAAAACCCCATTCATTTAATTTCATTACATTTGATACAGCCAACTAACACCTGACTCAACGTTGGCCTGATAACATTACAGTAACATTTCAGCAAAGACCGTGAAGAAAGCCTTCATGGGTCTTTATCTTTGGGTTGATCTACTGTGTGTATTTTGATTCCCGTAATTTGCATTACATAAGAGGGTGTAGTAAAAGTGCATTACAACTACATGTGATAATAATGGATTAGAGCTGAGCTGTAGATTTCACGGCTGAGTAAGAAACATTAAAAGTTGATATTTTACAACTCTGTGACGATTTTGTTAGGCCTATAAAGGCAGAAGAATAAAAATTGAAGAATGAAGACTTCGTGAAAATTTCTGGCTACTTTTGTAATATTAACATTGTAGTCCTGTAGAAATGATTTTTTGTCAAGCATTTTTCATTATGTGCAGTAGGCCTACTTCAGAATGTGTGTAAAATCAGCAAAGTGTATGATGGGAATCGAACAGATAATATAAACTCCAATGATTGATTAGATATAAAAATATACTACCGGCCTATACATATTTTATTTTCATGATATTGCATTTTAGAGCATAGATATACATTCTCTGACACATCTGTAGCTGATATTTTGCAATGCTGTTGACAAGTGTCAAGGCCCCTGGGCCTCTTGTTGTTTTTATGATACAACGAATGCATTAATGACACAACAAATGTGTTCTTTGATACAACAACATTTTTACCCCACGACCCCAAAAAGAGGCTGAAATGCATACCTGTGATGCCACCATTCTGAATAACACGGGTTATGCTGTTACAGCATATCTAATGTATAATCAAATCAACATTATTAGGCCTAGTGAACAAGATACACTGATCAAGGTTGCTTCAATGTTGGGCATGCTTCGCATATGAGGGACCAACATTGCACCAACAGTGGGTGAATATATTGTGCTGACTGAGACGCTGCCCCAACATTCAACAAAGAGTGGTTGATACCGGCACTATTTTTCTGCTGGCACCCTCTGTATTAAACAAACGAAATCCATGATAATACAAATAAAACACACAGCTCCAATGTTGTTTTAATGCTGGGCCAACATTGTATTACATGATACATGATACAACACAGGTTGATTGCATGCACTGGGCATAATAATACTAAGCCTTTAATGACAGCCATAATTATGTAAACACAAACTTGACATAGTTTTCAGGGTCAGGTGTTTGTCACTAGACTGTTGTTTTGTTGTTCATGCAGGAGGCAGAGAACTGACTCTCAAAGCTGTATACCAGGGCCAGAGGCTGAACTTTTGTGTACTGCTTGCCTTTATATGCTGTCATTATTGACCTAATTTGAATCTTGTAACGCAGATATTTTAGGCTGAATTGAGTGATCAACATTTTAGTTGAGTAATGTTAAGCAATGCCTTAATTTTAATTTTTGACATTTTTTTTATAAAGATGGAGTAATTATGAAATACACTGCTTATCTGCAACATTGATTGTGTTGTATTTAAAGTCACTAGTGAGATAAATAACTGCAATTTTTCTTGTTTTGTTGTAGGCCCTATTCCTGGAGATCTGGTTGCTTTAGGTAATGTTTATATACAGCTGTATTGTGTTATGCTTTCCTAATTTGTTCTCACCTTCACCAAAGCTACAACACAGGGAGCTTTGGAATCTGATTTTGTACTCTAAAACGTATCACATTTTTAACTTGAAAAGAAAAAAAAACATCCTGTGATAATATTTGGCATGTGGTTCATCTGGCGTAATTTTTATCTCAATTGAATTCACAAGGGATTTAAGGACATTCTAAAGGCTGTATGGCTGTCTGTTCACTTTCATTTCCGAACCATATCTCTGGAAGTAATTTTCACACAGCACAGCAGTACATGTAGCTGGGTTATTGTACTGTCTCAATAATTCAAGTCATCATAAGCACAAGTTACATTGAAAACAACTCTCAGGGCTAGACACTAACAAATATTTCTTCTTGCCCGAATGGCAAGAAAATTTTTTGGGGCACTTGAAAACACTGACCACACCATATTGTCCAAGTAATTTCTTTAATACATGTTGAAAAATAAATGTTTTGTATTCTGAACAACTCTTATGATTTTGGGTGAAATATGGCAAATCTTCTAGAAATGAAAAATGGCATTACCATCTATTGTCTAAATATTTACTGGTGCCACTTGTCCCCTTCTACTAGGTTGTAACCTGTATGGGGGAATTATTTAATTTTATCTAATGTCTACTAAGTTTATAATACGGTTTTCAGTAGTTTTTATCAGATTCAGGTAAATATTTTTGTATACATTTTTAATTCTAACATTGCTCTCTCTAACATTGCTCTTTTGCAGGAGCAAAATCAAGACCTGAAGATGTAAAGAATTCATCAGCAAGTCAGGCTCGCAAAACCAGTACAAGTACTGTTAAGAGAGATTCTCCATCTACTTCTTCTGGATCTGGTCTGGTGCCCAAGCGAACCAAACCAATAACACAAACTTTCACAGCACTAGGAAGAGGGAGTGATAGCATTGGTAGAGGCTCTCCAACAACTCAAGTTTACCGTTATGATGACATTGCCAAAGATGGTATTTTCTTTTATATTTTATTTATAGTGTTTGTAATAATCACCTATTTGTGTAGCGAAAGAAGTAAATATAAAAGGACCATTAGCAAATTTATGTTGATCAGTACCAGATTATCAGCACTGTAGAAATGCTACGTGTTTCCTTTTTTGGTGAGAGCCTATTGATGTAAAGATGTGGATTCGTCTATTTCTGTGTTGACACCATAACTTCTCTCACTTTAAAACTGATTTTACAACTTTTGATGGCTTCATTTTTTTCTCGTTAAATTCAGACACAGTTTAACTAATATAGCATCACATTTTACACCCAATTGGTACCCTTACTGCTATACAATATTAACTGGATTCACTGTTTTTGGTAAGAAGATAAAATAAAATATACCCTACACCTGCATGCACTATTTGAGTATCTCTTGCCATGGTGCTCATAATGGCCCTGTCACACTTGGCCGGACTGAGAAATGAAAATCACCGGACAAAGCCACCGAAGATCTGCAGGATCTAATACAGAAGAATATTGAACAAATTGAGCACATAAACAGAACAAAACTTTCTGACAGACGTAACGAGCATCACCGAACATAAGACAAACAGTTGTCCGGTGATGTTCTTAGCTTAGTTCGGCCAAGTGTAAGAGGGCCATAAAGAAGTGCGTGCAAGAAAAATGACCTGACAAATGTTATCGAAATTAAGACTGAGAAAATAACATAATTTTATGAATGGTGAAACGGAAAGTGCCCTTTTTAAAAACGAAATTCAATGTCCCTATTATAGTGTTACATGTATCTATTAAACCCATACAGAATTTTGAATGTGTGGAGATCTGTATCAATCTCAGTGTTTTGAATATTTACTTGTCAGGATGATTATACAGTAGATCCTGTCATCAACGACCCTGCCACCAACGACCTTTTGTCTCCAACGACTTTTTTTCTTGCACGGATCATTTTTCTATAGTTAACGACCTGTGATCAACGACTTTCTGTCTAACGCGACTTGCGACCTCAAATATCTGGCAGAAGGACAATATATTGCTTGTGTCCAACGACCTCAACTTTTTTCGTCATACAACTTTTGGAAACATTCATGAGCAAACCACTGCATGTCGGATCTGACTGTGTGGATATCATGGTTAACAGAGAGGTATAACGCTGGAAGATCAGGCTGTTGTAGCAAGAGGTCTATCTACCTTAGACCGTCGATGTTACTACACAGCAATATCACCCCACGCCGGTAAAAAAATCATCTAACCCTTCATGTCCAATGATCAACTAAATATATGCCCTATTAATCAATTTAATGCTCTCATTAGTCGAAAAGTACATAAAAAAAATATTTTGCATAGCGCTAATTAAACATGTTTCAAAATACAATCGTATTAAATTGTTCAGGGGATGTAATAAGAAGATACGCCATGATTAATTATACAAATAATATTGTCTATAGCACACTAAATGTCAAGTGCTATTCAGTTGTGTGTTGGCTGGTAGACAAGAGCGGCGGCGTCATAATTACGCTATACACAGCCTGTCAGTCAACAGTACACCCCTCTCCAGAAATGAGACGCGCAGTCACTGACCAGCAAACACAAGACGTTGACCCAACGTTGTTTTAACGTTGGCCCACTGTTTTCGAAGTCAGCTCACAATAAAACAACATTGGGTCAATAGCTCATGTTTACTAGGTGACTATACAACTGGCACGAGACATTGATGCAGGGTTGGCCAGCATTAGAACAACATCGCGTCGGGACATAACTAATCCCCCAGTCACTTTAATACAATACACTGCCTTAATGAGCCGTCCACGCGTGTTTATTCACACGTAGCGAACGTCCTATATGAGCGTGGTCCGTCGAATATACCCAGCAGACACAAGACGTTGATTCAATGGTGGATTTACGTTGGTCTAGCATCGTAGACGGTGGACCAACGTTAAACCAACATTGATTCAAGGTATTGTGTCTGCTGGGACGGGGACGGTACAAACGTCCTAGTGTGGGCATAATGCTCCTGTTAGTGTAAACACACTTATGTATTATTCATCAGTAATGAATAACTGTTCCCTTTTTGTTCCACCAGTTATTTTTTTGTTCCACCAAGGCTACATCATCTGTCCTATAGTGACACATTTTTAAATGTGAATATACAACGCCTCATGTCTGTTAAGGGTCAGAAGCTACCTGGGCTTATATAACGTGTGTTCTGTTAGCGTTATTAGCATAGCTAGCAGCCATTCTGAAAAACACCGTCATAATCAGTGATATTAGAACAGGCATTGAAATGTTGCCGCAACCGCGTACTTTGATCCACAATGACTACCGGTCAGTGGTTGGTAAATGTCATTAGCCCGACATTGAACCAGCCGCCACACCCGCAAATTTCACAGCAAAAACTCATTCCTGTGACCAGCGACTTTCTGTCACCAACGACTTTTTTTGTCTGGCAGAAGCAAGGTCGTTGGTGACAGGATCTACTGTACCACCAATTGCATTTTGTTGGAAGAATCAATTTTGGAAGGTCCATTGAAGCTTGCATTGATTATATCTTAAATTTAAATTTTGATACCCTTGAGATGAGATCCAAGTGAGGGCAAGCCTGCCTGCATTGCCTGCATTGGAGCTTAGGATGATAATTCCAGAACATTTTAATAAAATGGTCTGAACTGAAAATGGGGACTTTTACATGAGTTACTGTGGTATGTACAATACACCATACACCGCAGAAAACAAGTGTACACTTCAGAACAAATTGCAAATCATCAATATGTAAAAGGCAATAGCACCAATTAAGAGCGGTGTTCGTATTATAGGATGCAGCAAATAAAATTAATGTCCGAACGAACCTAGATTAAATATCTAATGTTCGATTCAAACTGACAGTCACCCATCTGATTTGATGTCTGGTAAACTTACAATTTTACCTGACCTGTCATACTATAAACACATTTATCTTGAGGTTATTTTGTAATGGTTTATTCTAATTCACTTGTTCTAGTTCCAGGACATGAATTTTTAGAGGCAATCAATGAAGCTGAAGATCAAAATGATGATGAGAAGATTGAAGGTCTTTTGTGTGGAGCTGTGAAATATCTAAAGATGAATAGGGCCAAACCAGATCCAGCATTATACCTCAGTTTGATGTACTTGGCAAAAGCTAAGCCAACTTTTTTTGGCAGTGAAGTTGTAAGCGATGTGAGTTAAAGACTTGTTAGTAAATAGACACACAAGCATAATTTACCATCAGTTTTCGCTCAATCCCTTACAAATTTTAACCAGCGTAGACCTTTTTTATACTTGTGAAAATATTCAACTCATTTCCTTGGTTGTATTTTCTATACAAACTCACTGTAGAAAATAATAAAAAAAGCTATCAGCCCACTTACTTGGTATCTGCAATTCTAGAGTTACAGTTACAGTTAAAGAGATACATGCACATGTACCCAGCAAACACAAAACGTTTGTATGGCATTTATACAATGTTGGACCAACGTCGAAGGCTGGTGTTGTATAAATAATATGCAAATGTTTTGTGTTTGCTGATTATGTTCTTAGTTGTGTTATCAATGAGCATTGCATTTTATAAAACGTGCATTATAAATACTTCTTATATTTTCAGGCTTTTAGCAGTTTGTTGAAAAGAGATTTATCTATCAGTTTCAAAGGGAAAGGAAATGCGCTTGTGTCAGTTTTGGCTTGTAACTTGCTAATGACAGCCTGCCAGGATGAAGAGAACTGGGCAGATACATTTGTTAAGGTGATGCACTAATGAATTATAAACCTTAGGATGCAACGGAGGGAGCTTTGAAATCGGGCCTCATCCAATCAAACTTTTTCTTGATTTTCTTGAGTAATGAGCTCATTTAAAATTAAAATTGGCATTATCACCTGCTTTGCGAATCATAATGATGCTGCTCCAAATGATAATGCTGGAGGAAGCTGTGTTTGAATAATTATCCAGCTGCCATCTTTAATCTTTTTTAATCAAATGAGTAACTTGTCACACTGATAACTTCATAGTTCCAGGACAGAACATAGCCGCTTATTCGATATACCTAATATTCAACATACTGGATACTATTATTAATTCCTAGGCTGCATCAATTTTTTTCAGAAACTTGAAAAAATATCCGGGTTATAGCGTCCATCTTTTATCGTCAAAGTAGGACCTTGTGAACCTGATAACTTCACAGCTGCTTATCCGATATACTCGTGTAGTAACTACTTGGTTTAAACATATTTAGTAGTCAATTGTTCTGTATAGACCACTGCCTAATAATATAACATGCTATTTACATGTATAAATTGCTTATCTGCTAACATTATGTGTACAATTACTTGAAGTCTTTGATTTGAAAAGTGTGAGCCTTTTTGGGTGTTTACTACATAAAACACTTATTTCTAACTTAAGATGTAAGCCCTATAGATGAGGAGGGCTAGCTCTACAGATAACCCCTCCCCTTCCGTTATTAGGCTACCTCCCAGAGGGGTGGCAGCAATCAGTTCTTGTTGATTATGGCGGGCTGTAAGACATTGATGCGTTAATCATGTTATTGTTGTATTATCAGGATTTGCTGGTTTTGCCCATGCAATTTGACTAATATCATACACAACCATGTAGGTTGCAAAACAATTATTTTTAGACAGATTATCCTCTGTGAACCGTGTGAATAATAATCAGCCATCCGCAAGCACATAATTATCATTACCTCCTATCTAATACATCTAATACAAAAATAATTATTCTACAAAATCACTGTTAATATACTGAAATTACATAATGATATCATCATCACTATAAACAATGGTAAGGTTACAGCTCTGACACTGCTTGACTTGTTGGCTGCTTCCATCACCATTGAACAAACAGACTTTCAGAATGGTATCGAATATCATGTTCGGTGCAAATTTGGTTTTCTTCTTCGAAAGATAAGCATCAATTTGTAAAATTGAAGATGCTCTTTCAGAAGTTACATTTTCATATGGAGTTCCACATTTAGTGGATATGTCAGCATGGATGACAGGCTCCAAGCTGAAAACTATTCATGGCAAGAATTTCCTCTCATCGAGAATTAAGTAAAAAAAAAATTCCCCTTCTATTTCTAGGTCTGGACAAAAATTACAATGAGTTCAGAAGTAAGGCCCTACTTTTTATTCATTCTGTTCCGTAGTCGTAAAACAATTACATCAGCTTCCTGCTGAATTGTGAATCCATTTTAAAATGCACAAAATGTAAGTGATTTTTATTCTAATGTTCCCAATGCACACAAATTCATTTCCTATGGCTATTCACCAAAAGTAATAAAAGGCCACTTTTGCTGTGTCCCAGGTGGCTGCTAATAGCAGGTTATACATGTACTGGATTAGGATTTTGTTGTTGCTTCGTTATGAAATGATATTGTGTTTTCAGGTATATATGGAAGACTCTTTAGGTGAACGAATATGGGTTGACAGATCTGACTGTAGAGCTTTTGTACAAAACATACAAACAGCCTTCAACACTAAAATTCCTTCATCACATCTCCTGCAGTTTACAGTTCAATCAGACACTCCTTCATCTGCTGGTTGGTAAAATGTACATGTCTGTGATGGAAAGAAAGACAATGGCATTTGATTAATTTAGAGGGTTAAAGCTTATGATTATATTAACCCCCACAATAATGATATTGACTAAAGTAGACATTCTGTGTTTTTACAAGCACCTGTATAACTCGTTGTTGAAAATAAAATATGCTTTCAATCTTGAACACTGATATATGTTGGGACATAAATTTCACAAATAACACAAATTTCCAGTCACTTGAAGTTGTGGATCGCGGTAGCGAGGCACAACTTCAAGTGACTGAAAATTTAAATTGAATAGGTCAGTGTTCTAGGGGTTAAAGTCCATTCTGTATGCTTTAGGTACCAGTCCCGCACATGTGTCTGGAAGCTATGGAGTGGACGATGACAGCATGGATTCAGGAGATTTAGTGATGAAATGTCAAGAAGTTGATGTTTCCAGTCTAGTTTTTCCAAGGTTGTTTGATGGCAAATATATTTTCTGATTCAGACAGGTTTTTTATCCTTTACCTTATTATTTCATAGATGCCATTTTTCCGCATATTCAAGGAATTCTGGATTTTTTCATGTTCTGGATTCATAATATGGTTGGTTCTTTTCTGTTATTTACCTAACTGATCACCTTTTTCCTATTTGACTTTTGGAGGGGATGATCTTTGACCTATTTTTTACCTACAACTCCACAATAGCTTTAAGACTAAATGAGTAACAGTACTATTTACTAGCATATCTCTGAAACTTCTTTTCATTCGAGAGGT
This sequence comes from Flabesymbios commensalis, assembly GCA_964017125.1. NCBI lineage: Eukaryota > Metazoa > Annelida > Polychaeta > Terebellida > Flabelligeridae > Flabesymbios > Flabesymbios commensalis. Next base: position 54,362,958 of record OZ024904.1, on the reverse strand, counting down.
GTAGGCCTATGCCTAAATGTGCCGAGGGTGGGGCAAGGGATTGGCAGCCTTTGGCCTCTTGTTACTGTTGTTGTGCACCGCCGCTGATCTTTTGGCACACTGCCAACTCGACTGCCATTTTCCAAGATTTACTTGTGAGCAGTTTTCAGCCTGAACTAATTTGTGAGTCTTTTTAATCAAAAGAAAGACCCTACTACCATCAAGATTTGATTCAATTGTGGAGCAAATCCATAGACTGAAACATCCCAAATATGGAATTAGTAAAAATTGGGCAGTGTTGCTTTTGGTCCCAATCGAGAGTAAAGACAGGTATATTTGCAGTCTAGTTCTTTTCTCATCGTCATCATCACATGTAGAAATAGAATATTAGCCATTGACCCAGTGTTGGTTTCACATATCAATGTAGTGTCACAGACAGTGAACCAACATTGGGTGAACATATTGTGTTTGACTGTGTTTGACTGTAATGTAATCATATAAATAATGTGATCATAACTATTTATTTGATTCCTTTGATTATAATGGGTCATTGCCAAAAAAAGGAGATGTGTCTGGCACTTGCCAGTGCACTTTATACTGTATACTCCATTATATTTGTGTCGCATTTAATCTTGCGACTTTCACGACTGGGCATTTTACTGCTAATAGTTATGGTCGCTAATTACTTACTACCTAGTACATACTACATGTATATGAAATGACCTGCTGTCAGATTTGGGCTCACTACATTTTAAAGATGCTAGCACTGCGTGGGATTTATTTTGCCAAATATTATTGTTGCCAACTTTGTGGTATACAGTAAAAGGTATTGTATCACTGACCACATTTTTGTTTCAGATATACCTACCAACAAGTAAGCATTGAATCTTATGTTCTTGATGTGGTACGTGAACATTTGTCAAGAAGACAGTCTATCGATAGTGGAAATCGTAATTTACTCCGTCTTTTATTTGTAACTTGCGGCTACAGTGAAGTTCGCTCGTTATCTACACCCAGAATTGAGATGTGGTTACAGAATGCCAAGGTATATACATTGATTTTCTATGCATATGGAATATCACATCCAACTTTTTCAATCTCTATACATTTAATCGAGATAAATCAATCTAAATCAATCAATATACATATAATTTCAGCTTACGAAGCTTGCCCAGGACTTGCTGTTATCGATTTGTATGAACTGTGATCAACACTCCCAAGCTGACATTGATGTTATGAGCCAATTGTGTAAGATACGTCTGAAAACCAAGTCACAGATAAATCACTATCTAATTTGTGTGAGGTAGGTTTTCCTATTTTTTTTATGAGTTATGTTTGTGGAATGTTTTTGAAATTGTAGTCATTAGTTAGATAGTGTCGGTCAGGCTACTGGACATGTAATTTTATTTGTGCTGTTTCAATGAGTGACTGACCATCGTAACCCTTATAACGCTGGAATATTTTTGCATAAACCATGGGACCAAAAGTTTTCTTTCAACTTGAAATCATCATAAATGTCCTAGTTAGCTATTTCCGTTTCATTAGAATACTTATGTTATGGGTCCATGACCATTATAATATTTTTAATTCTTCCAGCGTGAGGACGCTGGAAAGGTTGATACCTGCCCACAAGAATGCTAAATAATTGGTGTTTTCTTGAGGTTTACAAATACTTTATAAATGGTTTGCAAATTAAACTTTTTAAACAATAAATTTATAATTTTCCCTGCTGTTTCTATTTTTTCCAGAGAACTGCTTAGTCAGCACCAGGAAAATCTTGGTACACTGCTGCACCACACAATCTACAATGAACTATCTAATTCTAAAAACCCTAATAACATGACGTTAATCTCAGTCATGTTTATGCATGATTCTAAGAAAGCTGCACGTGTAAGTATATTACATTTATGTGCATTTAAAGGTGACATATAACCCCTTATATGGTATGAATAAATTTTTGACAAATAAATCAAAGTTGCCACAAGATGGGGCACAATTGTTTCCTTATATGGGGTGATTGGCTATCATGTGACCCATGTGAGGGCTATCATGTGATAGCCAGTCACCCCATATAAGGAAACAATTGTACCCCATCTAGTGGCAACTTTGATTTATTTGTCACAAATTTATTCTTACCATATAAGGGGTGATATGTCACCTTTAAGGTATTTAAACACCCTTGTCACATAAATGTAAATGACTATTTTGGATAATATTCAGTTCTAATATTATCAGGCCTATATGGTGCTATTCATGAATTGAGGCATCATTCAACATTTCAAAGTGAATGACAATAATGAGAAGAAACATTTTTTTTTCACTTCTTTTCCAGCAAATATTTTTTTCTAATGATATCGAGCATTCATTACTTCACTCATCCGGCATTGCTGCATTGAAACAAATTTTCTAAAAATGTCAATTGTACAAGTTATTGTTGTTTGTTCCTCTCCAAAAGGAAAAAATCCTGTCCAAACCGGACCCTGTCCAAACCGAAATAAAAATTGTCCCCAAGCCGGTCCGGTATGTACAGGTTGCACTGTACATGCATACCGAAACGCTTGATTGAAATTGATTGAGAAAGGGTGAATTTTATTGTACTGATGGTTAAAATTTTATTATTACAGATCCTGGCAGAAATATTTCAAAATTTATTAACAAATAAAGATGATTACTTGCGTGCACTGCGGGCTCTCCTCAGAGAAATCATGAGATGTGTAAGGCAAGACATGAACTTTGTTGAATTTACTCGTGGGCTAATACAGGACAGACCAGATCAAAAGTTTAAAGATCTTGATCCCCAAATAAAGGTGAGTTTCTTTTTGTTATGATTTTTTAATATGAATAATCAAGTGCTCGGCCCTCACCAAAATTTGGGCTGTTTACTGTATTCCACATGGTCCGCCTCCCTCAGTTATTTGTTTGCATTTGTTTGTCAGCAACATCTATGAACTCTACTTGTTATACTTCACATAGCCATGACATACTACTGGGGAATTTGTTTTGTGACATTTTGATCGCCATGTAATCAACCCTTTGATTACTTTTATTACTGTGGCGACTAACAAAGAAATATTCGATAGCACGTTTTTAGAAAAAAATTCCAACAGATATTTATTTAATATGCGTGCAAATGCGCTAGGACCTCATTAACTTTTGGGGCAAACTATTTTAAAAAGCAGATCTGGCTAAGTGAATGCTAATGCTAAGTTCATTTACCGGATGATAGCTCAGAAAGCATTTGCTGGATTGTTTTCATATTGCCACACACATCCCCCAGGGGGTGTAGATGTGCCTTATGGGGGTTGTGACCTTTGACCTATTTTTTAACCTTTGACTTTGAGGCCATCATTGACTTCAAATAATGGCGGGGGATATCGTTAGCGTCAGCGCTCTTGTTAATCAAGTTTTAAACCATTTCAAATGCAACTGAAATTGATCAAATTTTTTGTTGTAGAAGCTCAGTTAATAATTCAATTGAGTAGAAACTTCAGAATTCTGGTTCTAAAAGGTTAAATATAATGTACACATTTTTATTGCCTCTGTCCACAGGAAAGACTCTTGTTTTCTTTAACTGATTTGGTGTGCTTGACTGCCCTGTTGAGTGTTACTCCCACAATTCGAGAAGCTGCAGCATCTTTTTCTAGAGGGGATATGAAAGGTTGGTCACATCCAACAACATGCACAGTAACTTTCATTATTACATTGTTAGCTCCCGCCGTCACCGTAGGTGAGCGAAGGGAGCTATGGATTCTACCTCCGTTTTTTTTTGGCCTCTTCTTTTGCCTATAACTTTGTAAGAAAATAAGCTAGGATAACAATTTTTGGTATGTGGGTTACTTCCAGGTGGCTAATAGACTGGTTAAAATATTTTTAATCTGAATTCAATACGAAAGGTTGCAGAGGAGAAAATGATGATGTGACAGCGTTGGGCCGTCCGTAAACAATTCGTTTCCGGAGCATATCTCTGAAAGTACTTGTCCGATTGTCTTCAAATTTTACACACAACACCCCTAGGGGGTCTAGTTGTGCCTTTTGGGGTATTTGAACTTTGACCTACTTCTAGTTCAGAACTATGACCTATTTAGACGTTTTGACGCGCACTTCGTTTCCGGAGCAGATCTCGAAAAGTACTGGGCCGATGACAGTCATATTGCACATACATGTTCTCTAAGGTCCCTAGTTGTGCCTTTTCAGGTTTTTGGACCTTGACCTTGAAGTTGACCCAGCACTTTGACCTAATTTATAACAGTGGTAAATCCGACTGAAAGATTTTGCAGAATATCATGAAAACTGCTCAAGATAGCTACACCATTACTATAAAACAAATTGTGAGGTTTCAGGAGAGGATGCATCTTGAGAAATTTCAAGTCGATAAAATTAAAAATGGCCGCCTATCGGCCATTATTCACCTCGACAGGCCTGATATCGCGGAATATCATGAAAACCGCTCAAGATAGCTACACCATTAATATCAAATAAATTGTAAGGTTTCAGGAGAGGATGCATCTTGAAAAATATGAAGTTGATAAAATTCAAAATGGCCGCCTATCAGCCATTATTCACCTCGGCAGGCCTGATATTGTGGAATATCATGAAAATCGCTCAAGATATCTACACCATTACTATAAAACAAATTGTAAGGCTTCAGGAGAGGATGCATTTTGAAAAAATTCAACTCGTCCAAGTTCAAAATGGCCGCCAATCTGCCATTATTCACTTTCACATGGCCGTTATTTGGTAAACCGTGCTAGATGGCTAGACCATTACTATAAAACAAAATGTGTGATTTCAGGAGAGGATGCATCTTGAAAAAATTCGACTCGATAAAATTCAAAATGGCCGCTTATCAGCCATTATTCACTTTCACATGGCCGTTATTTGGTCAACCGTGCTAGATGGCTAGACCATTACTGTAAAACAAAATGTGAGATTTCAGATGAGGATGCATCTTGAAAAAATTTGACTTGATCAAATTTAAAATGGCCGCCTTTTCGGCCATTATTCATTTTCACATGGCTGATATTTGGTAAACCGTGCTAGATGGCTAGACCATTACCTGATTACTATAAAACAAAGTGTGAGTTTTCGGGGGAGGATGCACCCTGAAAATTTTTAACTTACGAATTCAAAATGGCCGACAATCAGCATTATTTACCTCGATAGGCCTGATATCAGGTAAACCGTGCTAGATAGCTAGACCATTACTATAAAACAAAATGTGACGTTTCGAGAGAGGATGCCTTTTAAAAACTTTCGACTCAATCGAATTCAAAATGGCCGCCTATCGGCCACTATTTACTTTCACATTGCTGATATTTGGTAAACCGTGTTAGATAGCTGGACCATTACTATAAAACAAAATGTGAGACTACAAGAGAGGATGCATCTTGAAAAAAATTGACTCGATCAAATTCAAAATGGCCGCCTATCGGCCATTATTCACTTTCACATAGCCGGTTTTTGGTAACCGTACTAGATGGCTAGACCATTACTATAAAACAAAATGTGAGATTTCAGGAGAGGATGCATCTTGAAAAATTTTGACTTGATCAAATTCAAAATGGCCTCTTATCGGCCATTATTCACTTTCACATGGTCGATATTTGGTAAACCGTGCTAGATGGCTAGACCATTACTATAGAATGAAATGTGAGATTTCAGCTGAGGATGCATCTTGGAAAATTTTGACTTGATCAAATTCAAAATGGCCGCCTTTAGGCCATTATTCACTTTCACATGGCCGATATTTGGTAAACCGTGTTAGATAGCTAGACGATTACTATAGAATGAAATGTGAGATTTCAGCTGAGGATGCATCTTGAAAAATTCTGACTCGATCAAATTCAAAATGGCCCCCTATCGGCCATTATTTACTTTCACATGCCCAATATTTTGCAAACTGTGTTAGATGTTAGTCCATTACTATAAAACAAAATTTGAGGTTTATGGGGAGAATGCACCCTAAGTTTTTAACTAATTTATATCGAATTAAAAATGACCGTATATCAGCTATTAGTTAACTCGATTGGCCTGATATCGGGTAAACCGTGCCAGATAGGTAGACCATTACTGGGATACTGATTAGGATCATTCATTTCAATGGAGGTTTGCAATCTCTGACAGACTGTCTAGTTCTTATCTTACTCTTAGACTGGGCTACTTAGACCTAGTTGTCTTGCGTCTTGATTTTTGACCTAGACTAGGACTACATTAATAACCCTATACAAAATTGCTTAAATCAAATTCTAATTCGGAGCGGGAGCTCCTGGACTTATGTAGTCTTGTTTTGTATTATATCAAGGAAATATTGATATAAAAATCAATATTTATAGATACTTACAATTAATCTTTAACTATTACAATTTTTCTATAAATTTCTCTGGAAGACTCTCAGTCACTGTTTATTTCTATTTATGTTACTTTTACTTTTATTGTGAACAGATGTGGAAGTTTTACGGCAGTTTCAGCTACAGGTATCTCTAATGCAGAGAGATGCTATTGCATGGATGCAAAATCTTGTTCACACAATATTCAACCCAAAACAACAGGAATTTACACATTAGTGAGTGTTGAAGGTTTATAAATGTTAAAACTCCTTGAATTAGTTAATAATATCTACAGATGACATGAAAGTTTAATAACTTCCTTAAACCTCACTAAACGGTGACAACTTATGTACAATTCTTCTTTGAATTTCAAATTCGTTTAGGCTTAGAATACCCTAATGGGAAAAGTGTGCTAATCATTAAAAGCTGTGGTAATTCCAGGTAGTGACAGTGGCTGCTGCCACTTGGTGAGTGGCGTGGAGTATTCTCTAGTCATTCAATTTCTTGAAAATTAAGCTAATTCCTGAATATATTCATAGTAGTAATATTATGGTAATTACCCATATTATTTAGATATTCACCAGGTAAGGTATTTCAATGTAAATAATTATATTTTTGATTAACTACAATGCATATATTTATACCTAAGTTATACAACTACTAATAAATAAACTACTATTTATCTTTTGACAATAAAATATACTTGCGACAACAAACATTACATATGATATTTTTTAATCCGCAACCCCAAATACATCGATGGATTGTCCACAAAATAATACTATGGATTACTGATGTACTTTTAGGGTTTTTGTAGTTTGGTCCACTGTTGGTACCGATACTGTATTTCAATCCAGATCATATTTTGGGAACCACTAGATGAAATAGTTTGGAAATTATGTAGAAATGATCCTTGAGTAGCTCTAGATATGCCTTTCACCCTCAAAGCACTGAGCATGATTATATTCATTTTTATTTGTTTTGTTAGCCGAATGAAATCATCGGGAATAAAATTTGTGTTTACACATCTAGATTTGCAAATGTTTGGTCTCAGATTAAACAAATATGTGTAATTTTGACCCACTTTAAATTGTGTGTGAAAATTTATATTATTTAATTTAGCACTTTAACCCTTAAAGCGGTAAATTAATCTTATGTAAACCCAAAGGGTTATTTTCAATTTGAAATCATCCTGAATGTCTTAGTTAGCTCCTTCCTATACATTTGAATACCTATGTTATGGGTCTATGGCCATAGGAAGTATTTCACTTATTTCAGCACGGGGACCGTCTTTATACGTCAGAATATGACGTCTACAGATGTCAGATTCTGATGTATAAAGACGGTCGCCGTGCGGAAAGTGTTGAGGGTTATTATAGGATTACTGTACTTCGCTATTTTTTTGGCTTTAGTCATTGATTGTTCTCAAATTTTATATTATTGATCACTGGGGCCTCTGATCTGCTTAAAGTAGTGTTCGGTTGTCATATTCTGGAAATTACTTGATGGATTGTCACCAACTTTGATTTCAATGCTCCTTGAGAGCTCTAAATATGCCTTTTGTTTCAGTCTAAAGAAAGTCCTGTTTGTGGAGAAAGCAGAACATTATTACAAGGTGGATAACTGGCCACTTGAAGCTGACAGAAAGTAAGTAGAGATATCTCATGAAATTATTATTATTAGCTTTCATCAGATTTTTAAGATATAATTGGTAGATCAGTTCAATCATATTAATATTTGGAAACAACCAGTGATAGTTATTAAGTACATATTTCATGAGGCATTGTCTCTGACCCAACTTTGTAGAGAATAAATATAAGTAAAACCTCAAAAACAAATCACACCCTTAGTGCTGAAAGGGTGTAACTACCACTTTTTAAAGTGGCAATTGCTCCCTTCCACCATAATTGTCACAAAATATAACATGAACTATTAAATATACTAAACTTTTATGTACAAAATAATATCACTATTACTTATTTTATCTGTATCAGTGTGCTGCTGAGGATGATGGCAGACGTGCCTGTTGAGGAAGACACGTTAATGTGGCTATTATTGATGGGACTTGGTTATGATCATCGCCTTGGAGCGAATGAGGCTGTAGACTTAGCAGATCAGCTGATCAGACGGGCTGCCATGCTCGCTGCTAATGGTCAGTGTTTGTCATGTATTTTATTTATTTATTGCATTTATGTGCTCATTAGATGGCTGCTGCCACTGCTTGCATGAATGGTTTAGGGTCTCATTAAAGACCTATATTTATCTTATTTTATAACAATAAACACCTTCAGCTTACTGAATTGCCTTGACCTGTGCCAATATATTGGTCTATCAAACTGATTTGTTTATACTGAGGCCATAAATTGTTTGTATTTGAAGACAATATGGCACTATTACATGTATTATATAACAAAATATATCTATTTGTATTCTATCTGCATAATCGGGTAATATTTGTTGTGAGTGAGATTTCAGTGTTCCGCTCTGAGGTCTATTTTTTTTTTTTTTTCAGATTTTCCAGTGCTCCATGTAAAAAGACTAGAGCTGGTTGATGCCCTCTTTAACTTGTGTGCTTATAGACATCCTGAGAACATTACACTACCAAAAGGGTAAGTAGCAGATTATTATTTCATGACCATCGTGATAGATATATCCCAGCTAATTTTGTACGTCAACTTATCACTGTCCAATTAGGTAGCTTATGTTACCTATGGAAGCATTATTCACATGTGTATTCTATGCATTTGATTACATTATATTTGTTCTACATTTTTCAGTAGCTGGTTATGCATATCACTGGTAGAATGTCTGAGAAGTATTCTATATTTGTTTTTCTAGTTATACACCCCCTACACTGGCCATCTCTGCACTGTACTGGAAAGCCTGGATAATGTTGCTTGTCATATCTGCATTCAATCCAAGCACATTTGGTGAGTATTCTGTTCAGTGATGTTATTACAGTAGTCCCCCTCTGATGTGACTTTCCTCTTGCCAGATATTTATATAATTTGTCTGTCTGGAGCAACAAGGAGCTAAGTATGTTTTTGGCCTCTCGGTGCAACAAGCCATGTCAAATTACCTGGTTGTGGCATGAACAAATACATTATACTTATGCAGATCCTAGTTAACAACAAGCCAAGTCTTATTTTGGACATTAAGCCTCATATGATTGTGTTGCAACCTAACTCGTCTGTTTGGCTAATTTGATTTTCAATTTATTCTGTCGCTCTGTAAACAACAATAGCTAATTAGCTATACTGGAGGAATTATTTCACGCAACAACATGCTAAATACTTTTTTAGAGAAATATTTCTCCCAGATAACAATGTGCCAACATAAAAATCTGAAGTGGTGAATATCTATATTTAAGCATTTATTTGTGATAACAATGGACTATAGCCAGTCAAGCTATTCCAAGCCAACAACGTGCTGATTCACAATGCATAGGCTTGAAAAAGGTTTTTGTTGAGTGACACAGTTCTTGCCACTGTGTTAGCCAGCGACCCGTGCACCCGTCTTTTGGACGGGTATGAAGTCAAAATGTCAGGCAAAAATTGTTCAAATTACACTATAAAGGAGGAAATGCACTGGCAGTTATGCAAAAATTGAGAAAAAAACACGGGCAGTTGTCTAATCCTAGCTAAGACAAAAATGAAATGAGTCAGGCTTTAGACCACCTTTGTTCACATATAGGCTAAACTGGGCCAGGAGAACCTCCTGAGGATGGTGAGTTGAATGAGATGACACTGTCCTCTAGACACAGGATTCGAAATTCGAGCCCTGGCAGTCTGAGGCCAAGCACGCTACCTCTCGGTCACGGAGGCTCCCCACAATACTGACTTTTACACGTGGATGGGGAAGAAACATTTTTGTTTTTTTCAAACCGCCGAGACAGGGAACCGAACCCTGAATTCTTGCGTGAAAGGCAGAGGTGCTAACCACTACCCTAGGGCCCCCGCCCTCTAGCTAAGACAGTGGTTCTTGCATTATCCTGTGTTGGTTTCCTGTTCTATTCTAATGGCTTGTTAGTAAGACAAGATTTGCAAGTCCTGGGTTGTATAAATATTCTAAAACATGCTGCAATAGATATTGCGACATTGTTTTACATACTTTTTATAATATGTACAATAAGATGTGTCGCAGTATAATATCTGTGATAACAGTAACCCTCATGGGCTGCAGACATCACACTCCTTCTCAACAGCTAATTCCATCCAAGTGCCTCTGTCAAACACCTGAAGTTGAGGTTATGCTGGGCCATTGAACCAACGTAAGCTCAATGTCTTTAGGTTTGCCATTTCTTTGTGGTCTGTCATGATTGTGCATTGGCTCACAATAACAGACACACAAGTGCCGGTCCAATGCTGGCTCAATGGTGGACCAACATCAGGCCACCATGCTTCCAGGAGAGGTTGTGTATACATGTATGAGGCTGATATTGGTTACATGTGTTGTGCTTATGAGAAATTAACTGAGCGCTATAGTCATAGTTTTGGCAATGGCATGGTATGCTGTCACTAACATGACAGTAAGTGATTGAAACATGACATGAAAGATGATTAAAAACATCTAAAAGTTGTATCTTGAGACAGGCAGTGCAGGATTTGCCAGACTTGAAAAGTGAGAATGATAAAGTTCTATCTCGAGTCAGTGTCTCTGAACAGCTAATTTCAGAAAAACTTTACATTACATCAAGTAATTAGCCATTCCTAATGAATATGTACCAATACTCTAAACATCTGTCTAAAATGTCTAACCTACATGTAATTTCCCTTGAAATTATAATATATTACTATGATGGTAATTTTGGATTTGTTCCCAAACATATAGATAGAGCAGTTTTGTTTTATTATATTTTGCAACATATATAGAAGAGGCTAATAATTATGTTTTTGTTAATAGGAAAAGCTGCCTGGGAGAATTATCCTACACTGAAATGCTTAATGGAAATGGCTATGACCAGGTAATAATGATTTGTTAATAAGTAATGTTTTGTCAAACATCACTAAGATGACAGCTCTGTCATCCCCTATGGGATTATGGGTGAGACACATCACAATACTGCAGTATTGTTTTTCTGATGCCGCAATATGGGCATAATATATTAGCAATAAGCAAGAGGGGTTGAGAGGTTTGGAACACAATGAACTAATGTATCAGGTTACTGCAGTACCGATAGGGTAAATTTGTGATAAATAGGATCACAAAAAAAATCCATACCATATACTACTGCATTCACAATGTTGGTTTCAGCTGTTCATTAAAATGTGTGATGTAAACAAAACCATACATATTTGTTAACAAAATAGGATAAGCTTTTAAAAAATAATGACAAATATGTATCTTTCTAGACAAATTTGATATTTCCAGCTATTATAACTTTCAAGATATATCCAAAATATTGTTGCTAGATTTTTTATATCATTCTAACTTGTGACAAGTGGTGTGTAGGCCCTACATAATAGATGCAAGTACTGCGCTGCAGTGTAAGTGTAACGTTAGCTTAACTGTCACTCACTGTCGATCAGTCTCACTGAGATGCAGTCTTCAGAAGGCATGATTCATGAATGGCCATCGATGTCAACGACGACGGATCACGTACACAGCATGATATTAACACTGATGGATGTATATAAATAATGCATATAAATATTGTTAATAATAAATAATCATTCAGATTTTAGATCTACCGGTACATGTAAATTAACGTTCTGTGGACTCGCACAGCCAAGCAGTCTCTGTCAGAACTGGGTCACATGACCACGGCATGTCCGACAATTACGTCATTTCACGCAAATTAAGCCAACAGTTTTACAAATTTCTTTAAAATATAAAACCAGTTTTATATTCATAATATTACATCTTTGTATTATCAAATATAATATATGTATGAAAGAGCTACTTTGCCGTGAAGCAGACGACCAGAACCAGATAAATAAACCAATGTTTGTCACATGACCACGGACACATGGTGTCACCTGGCAATGTCCGACAATTTTGCCATTTCATGCTAATTAAACCAACATAACAATTTCTTCAAAATATAATACTATGAATTATAGTATTGGATTAATAAGAAGTCATCTTTAGAATTTGGTGTTACTCATTGTCGTTCTATGGAGGGAAACAAAATTATCGCCTTCGGACAAATATTATAAAGTCTTATAATATTAGGTTCCGCCGTCAAAAAACGTGCCGCGCACGCAGCAATATGCAAATGAGGTCGGAATTATTTCACCCCATACGTCGCTTACTGATTCTCTGCTCGACTGTACGAGTTTCTAGGGGATTTGCCACTTATATATTATACAAATCAACATATTGAAAGCTGACAAATAGATGTAAACTGGTAAACATTCCGAGAAACGTCTATAGGGCATAGGCCTATACTTTCGATCAGGGATTGACAAACATGGCAAAAGACAACGACAAGAACACGAGTTTTGGGATGTTTTTCTTCGTTTTTAATGATTGGAAATTTATTGAACATAAACAACAATACCTGGACGCCCATGGAGAGTTTCGACAGGGCGTGGTAGTAAATTCTATGGCATGTTGCGATGGTTTTGCACGCCCACACGCCTCGCTAGCCAACACAGTGTACTGCAGTACCACTTCGGTACTGCAGTGAGCAAGACAAATTTTGTACGGTTTTTATTTTGCCCCCCCTACAAAAAATAAGTTTTTGCATTATGTAAATTTGTGGTATAACCACAGAGGTTGGCAAGTTGTCGCCACATCGCCACATGTGGCGACAGAAGCAAAATATCTGTAATGTAAATATTAAAAAATGACCATTCAGAGCCCCTAAAAATAGCCATTTCTGGCGATAGGACTCATTTTGCCTGCCCACCCCTGAACCAGGTAAAGTAGGGCTGCTGAATGTATTCCACACAGTCCGCCGCCACCTCCGCCGCCTCCACAGCCGCCGCAGTTATTTGTTTTCAAGATAGCTACTAATCTATCAACTTCTGCTTCCTCATACTTCACATAGCCATCACATACCACTGTGGAATAGTTTTGGTGACATTTTAATTTCCATATCATCAACCCTTTAATTACTATGGCCATTAACGAAGAAAAGCTCGTTAGCACTTTCAGGAAAAAGTTTCCATCAGATCTTTTTTTAATTTGGCAAATATGTTCAGCTATGTCAATCAATGACCTGATTCAACAATTTAAAAATGGCCGTTTAGTGGCCATTTTGAATTTTAATAATTTTGTGATATTTAAGTAACTCAAAAATAATGCAAAGTAGCTGGACCATGAATATAAAACAAAATGTAATGTCTCACACAAGGATAACTCATGACAAATTTAGCACTAATAAAATCCAAAATGGCCGCTAGCTGGACCAAGCATATAGAACAAAATGTGAGGACTCGCACAAGGATAACCCATGAGAAATTTTGTAGAAATAAAATCCAAAATGGCCGACTGACGCTCATTTTCAATTGTTTTTTCTCATTATCTCGGAAATGTTGCATAATAGCTAAAGCGGTGACATAAAATAAACCTTGAGAAAGTTTGCTGATCTATATCAAATTTGAAATGGTCGACTGGCGATAACGGAGGGCTGCTTTCGTGTTCGTTTCTGAACAACTCTTTCTAGTTAATGCTAGAAGTTTACAAAAAAATGTATCTACCCCGGTAGTAGTAATTTCTGAAATTACCATTATCCTCTTAATTTCAGTAATTTTAAGTTCCCCCCACCAACAATGACAACAGATGAAAAATCTGTTGAAGAAATTAGATCTCAAGATAAGCAGGTGAGAATATTATTATCACACCTACCCATTGAATCATGTTCTTATGCCTTTTCCTATTGCTTTAGTGTTTAAGGGTATGTGCCACCATATAATGGTATATAAATATATATATATATATCTGTATGTTTGAATTCAAATTTGATTTGTCATGGCTTTGCATGAATATTTTCAATTGAAAAATAGCACACTAAAGCTGAAATTTGCATCAGCAATTGTAGCATTAAATGGATGAAAAATACCAACTAACAATCAGGATAAAAGTACAAATGATTTATTAAATACAATTGAATTGAAAAAAATTATATACAATTTATTGCATAAAATTCTCAAAATATGTTTCTGTTATATACATGCTCATGGCAAGTCTACATAAAATTTTGTTGTTCAGATGGCAGAATTAGAGAAGCAGTCAGTATTACAATTTGAAGGCCATCTGGCGGCTGCATCACGCAAGGTACAGATTACTGAAGCAAACAGTCTTCTCATGGCTCAGCTAACCACCATGGACCCAAGGTAGCCTAATAATGTACTTATTTAGCATCTGAAATATCAGGATCAGGATGATTATAGTGTTTAGTATTTCCTGTTACCATTCGTTTAGCACTGAAAAGTTAACACGTGCAAGTGTATTTTCCAAAATATTATTAAAATAGCTTGTACAATTTTAGCACATTGCGAGTCAATGGTGAAAGTAAATATTTGCATTTCAGAGAAGATATAGATCCAGTTTATTTTGATCAAGCTCATATCATGTTTTCTGTTGTATAACCCACTACTTTTTACGCATAGAAGGGCTTGATGAGGTTACGAGTGAGTGAGGGTTTTGCGTATCTATAATTTCAGGATGCAAGGTTTTTTATAGTTGAATTAAATTGTACATCATACTGACTGAACCGTAAAAAAAAGAATTAATAGAAAGATAATTTTTGACATTGATGGATCAACTTCATATTTTTTTGCATATGCATTGACCCAGAGCATGGCCAATTGGCATTCGGACTAATTGTTTCCCCTAATTAAGGCCAACAAATCTTTGTCACATAGGGCACATACCATAATATACTGGTACCATAAAAATTCTCATTTTCTCTATTAGATTTATGAATACAAATGACACTAGCATATTTCAAAATTTTTGGAGGTTTTGATTGAAACCAGGATTGCAAATTATATCTTATTGCCAGATAACACTACTTTTTTTTAATGATATTAATGTGTGTCAGAAAATTCAAGTTAATTAATATGATTTCATTTATTAAAAGGGAAATAATAAATGTATTCAGAAATAATGTATTTATATATCTACATGTATTAATTTAACGTAGACAGGATCACTGTTTCTCTCACTGCTGTGTTGTCTACTTATTATTCACCTTTTGTTATCTTTGCAGCAATTTGTTGTTAGAAAAGTAGTTTTCTTGTCTTTTTCATTGGTATGCAGTAATTATCCGTTATAGCACGAATCGTTACTACACGAATCAGATATAACACGATGCAACCATGGATCCCAAAATTTTACACTATCTTTTTTAACATTTTTCTGGAAAAATTGTGTTATAAATATTTAAACATCCAATTAAGCATGAAATTGTCCGCCAACGTCACATGTTAATCGTGCAGTAGCGGTAGGCCTAATCCCTCACGCATGTCGCTCACGCAAAGTCGCCGGCAAGTGGTATTGCACAGCACATAACGGCACCCTTTTAGAACAAGAGTATCTTATTTCGTATTTGAGCTTAAATTCAATTCAAACACGAATGGTGTAATAGATAATATAAAACGAATATAACGTGCACGATTTGATCTCAGAAAATGTATTTACTTAATCAAATTAACTTAATGTGGCGTGTTTAGCAAAAGAACATGTTTATTTAAATCGTGTAATAAAAATATTGTAACACGAATAATAATGTTTTTACATGTTTTTTTAATCTGTAATAAAATATTATAACACAAATATGGTGATTTTGCAAGTTTTTAAAATCGCATGTAATGAAATATTATAACACGAATATGATGTGTTTTATATCATGCGTTTTATATCGTGTTATAAAATGTTATAACACAAATATGGTGCTTTTTATATCGTGTTATAAAATATTATAACACGAATATGATGGCACGATTTGATGTCAGTAATCCTAGCTATTAAATAAAATTAACTTAATTTAGCAGGTTCAACCGAAAAAATGGTTATTTTTAAATCACGTAATAAAATAGGTAGCCAGAGGTGATGACACGCCGATCGTTTGATGAATGCCGCTTCTTCACAACTCACATTGTGCAATGTCGAGCAGCGTTTCTCGTTTGTATTGCAAGGTGTTATGTTCGCGATAAACAAGTCATTGTGTTAAATAATTTATAAATTAAGTTAGTATATTAGATTTAATGGTGTTGCATAAATATATTTTTATGCCGATATGATCAGTCATAAATCACTGTCAGTATGGATAGCTCACCGACAAGTTTGATTGACAAGCGTGTTCTAACGCTGATTGGTCAATATCTCCCTCCCATCTAAACTGACCACGACGTTGGCCCGGCATTAAATCAGCACTGATTCATTTGCGGGCAGTTACGCGATGATCGAAGCCACAAGTAAACATGAGCGTGTCAAACCATTTCAAGCCTACCGGCTTGGTAGTTATCCTATGAATAATATAACATCAGTGATATGCTGTTTCATCACACGATTTGGAAAAAACATAATATTCGTGTTGTAGTAATTGATTGCACGATACAAAAAATGCAAAGACATTGTGTTTGTTGTGTTCTAACGCTGATTGGTCAACACCCGCCTTCCATCGCACCGGGCCGTGTCAGGATGATTGACAGTCTCGTATGATCTTACGTTGAGAGTGATATTTCACGGGATTTTGACACCTCTACTCTCAAAACGATGACGTCATTAAACACTGTACATGACAGGGACTTGTATACACAGCGTCACTCTGTTCACGAGTCCTGTATTCCTGATTAAACTAATTTTACTTCTACTGTTTATATTAGACACATTCAACCAATTCACATTTTTATTATTTAAAAATAATAATTAATATAACTTCTAAAACTTCTAAAACAGTAAATAAGGCCTGGAAACAACGTTATGCTACAAGCTAGTATATTGTCCCGTGTCAGTTATTTATATTACCGCATCCCATGTATCTCCAGTCATATCGTATCTAGTAGTACTAGATAAAATCGGGCCATTTCGTATAACACGATCGGCTTATAACACGATTCGTACTTATGGACCCCACCGATCGTGTTATAACGAATAACTACTGTACATGCATAACTATTTTGTGTTACAGGGGTATGGTTAGACGTCCACCCACCTCTGTTCTAGAGCAACTACGGTCCCTTAATCTAGCTGTTAGACTTGGACACAAATTATGCAGCAGTCGAAATCCAGATTTTCTTTTAGACATAATACAAAGACAGGTAAGCATATATATGTGTTTAATTAATTGATGGGTTTATATAATACGTACTATGCTAGTTTACAATGTTTCTTCTTAATTTAACCCTTTTAGCGTGGTGACCATCTTTATACGTCAGAATCTGACGTCCGTAGACATCAGATTCTGACGTATAAAGATGATCCCTGCACTGAAAGAATTAGAATATTCCAAATTTCAATGTTTTATACAAAAATATTTTGGTGATGTAAGGTTAATACATGTATGGTGTAACAAAGCGAAATTCATGTATTTTTTCATATTTTAAATGGGTTGTCATATGTATGAAATTAATCTCCCACTGATGTCAAGTATTATATACACCAAGCTTATTTTGAAAATGACTGTTTAACTACAGGGTCCATCTGAGTCTATGCCTTGGCTAGCAGAGCTTGTGGAGTCGAGTGCCGGGTCACTAGATGTACTACCTGTGCAGTGCCTGTGTGAGTTTCTGCTTCATGAAAATCCTGAAGATGATGAAGACGACTACAGAAAAGGTGGCGCTAAGCAGGTCAATACTCCCTTTTGATTTCTAAAGCTCACAGCGACAAGTTGACCATACTTATGCACATGATGTGATTGCCATCATGTGCATAAATTGCTCAATATTCAATCATTTGAAACCAGAGGGTGGGGAAAAATTGGAACGCACTGATACCCAATTTAGATAATTCAGTTAGTTTCTAGCATTATCATTTGAGAAACAGCAAATTCTGCTAAGCATAGATCAGTTAGTGTTAATAATGATTATGATTTAAATGTTCAGAAGCAGAAGAAACAAGTGCAGGTGTTAAGTCGTCTGCAGTCTCTATTACACAGTGATGACTGTGATCCAGAAAGCCTGAATGAAGTACTGGGATATTTCCTCAAACGCCTCAGCTCACAACAACTTGTCAACAGACAGCTGGCAGTTAAGGTACTCTATACAATTACTGCTAAGAGCATAACTACATAATCTACTAGCCACTGATGATCAACTTAAAAACATAATCCAGTTTATCTGTATTTTTTTTGTGATATATTATTGACATATTACTTCATGTTAATCTGTGGAAACTACTTGTTTTAAGAATGTGTACATCATGAGATATTACTGCTATTCATGTTTTCTCTAAATCAGGGTTTATCAATGGTGCTGTCACGCAGTCAAATTAGTGAAGATGATAATGAAGAGATGGATGCAGATGATGTGATATTACAAGCTTTCCCTGGATATCATTGGCTACTACACCAGCTCCCTCTGCTACCTATGTTTGCTAGTGTAAAGAAACAAGTTTGTCTTGCTGCCAGAGAGGTAATAATCTGAGAGGACCATAACATATGTGTATTTCACTGACAGCTTGACCCTTAGATTTAGCCCTTTAGCCGCTGTTGTCGCATATATTCGGGTTTTCATTTTTTTTTACCACATTAAGTACCACCTTTTAAACATGTTAAAGATAAAATGTGACAGCAATCAGCAATATTTGAAAACAGTTGACCTCAATTTTGTCAAATCGGAATAATTTTCACTCACTTGAAGTTGTGGATTGCGTCAGCGACACACAACTTCAAGTGGGTGAAAATTCAGATTGAATAATTTGTTCTAGTTTTATTCAGAAACATGACAGAAGCTGAGGGGTCCGGCCATCTATTTTTTCCTAGCTAGCTCACATTTACGATCGGTTACAAATATTTGCTCGTTTTGAAATAAGTGTGAAGTTGGCTTACTCTGGGAATTCTTAGAAATGATGGGAATTGGTAGCAATTTCATAGTCAATGATTGGTTATAATAGGTTGGTGTAACCAACCGATGATCACAGTTACTCGGTTGAGTGAAATTGTCATAATCTAGGTTTATGTCTAATTTTTACGAAGTCCATATAGGATACGACTGGTGACCTGTGTATTGAAAATCATTGAGTAAAGATTGGAAACCAAGTCAGCTATACTTTATATGCAAACTTGTATTCATTATATTACAATTGGCTTATTGGGGAGTTCTCCAGCATCATGTGGGGGAGGCATTTTTATGGGTCATGAGAAGACAGAGATCTGTCTCATAAGTGAGGTTATCCTGCCACATACAGTGATGCTAAGGCTGCTTGTGAGCACGATTGGGGGCCAAGATGGCAATCATATGCCCCTTAATGTTGCTGTAGAGACTCCCCATAAATAAGTAATGTTAGTATAACATAAGAAAGAGAGGATGGTTGAGGGAGGAGGTGGGTTGAAAAAATCTAGAAAAGAACAGCAAGCAACTAGCTTCCAGCTGGTAGACAAAGGACTGACTTTTGGGAGTCAGCCTTGGGCTAAGCTTCCCATCCAGGGGCTCTCTGATTGGTTCTCTAAGCCAATCATAAAACGGCTGCTCTGTGATTGGTGTGATTTAGCTCCCGCCGTCACCGTAGGTGAGACGGAGGGAGCTATGAATTCTACCTCCGTTTTTTTTTTGCATTTTTTTTGCCTATAAATTTGTAAGAAAATAAGCTAGGATAACAATTTTTGGTATGTGGGTTACTTCCAGGTGGATAATGGACAAGTCAAAATATTTTAAATCTGAATTCAATACGCAAGGTCGCAGAGGAGAAAATGATGATGTTACGGCGTTGGGCCGTCCGTAAACAATTTGTTTCCGGGACATATCTCTGAAAGTACTTGTCCGATTGTCTTCAAATTTTACACACAACACCCCTAGGGGGTCTAGTTGTGCCTTTTGGGGTATTTGAACTTTGACCAACTTCTGGTTCAGAACTATGACCTATTTAGACGTTTTGACGCGCACTTCGTTTCCGGAGCAGATCTCGAAGAGTACTGGGCCGATGACAGTCATATTGCACATACATGTTCTCTAAGCTCCCTAGTTGTGCCTTTTCAGGTTTTTGGACCTTGACCTTGAAGTTGACCCAGCACTTTGACCTAATTCATAACATCGGTAAATCCGACTGAAAGATTTTGCGGAATATTATGAAAAACGCTCAAGATAGCTACACCATTACTATAAAACAAATTGTGAGGTTTCAGGAGAGGATGCATCTTGAAAAATTTCAAGTCAATAAAATTAAAAATGGCCGCCTTTCGGCCATTATTCACCTCGACAGGCCTGATATTGCGGAATATCATGAAAACCGCTCAAGATAGCTACACCATTAATATTAAATAAATTGTAAGGTTTCAGGAGAGGATGCATCTTAAAAAATTTCAAGTTGATAAAATTCAAAATGGCCGCCTATCGGATATCATTTATCTCGACAGGCCTGATATTGTGAAATATCATGAAAACCGCTCAAGATATCTACACCATTACTATAAAACAAATTGTAAGGTTTCAGGAGAGGATGCATTTTGAAAAAAAAAAAACTCGTCCAAGTTCAAAATGGCCGCCAATCGGCCATTATTCACTTTCACATGGCCGTTTTTTGGTAAACCGTTACTATAAATTACTATAAAACAAAATGTGTGATTTCAGGAGAGGATGCATCTTGAAAAAATTAGACTCGATAAAATTCAAAATGGCCGCTTATCGGCCATTATTCACTTTCACATGGCCGATATTTGGTCAATCGTGCTAGATGGCTAGACCATTACTATAAAACGAAATGTGAGATTTCAGATGAGGATGCATCTTGAAAAAATTTGACTTGATCAAATTTAAAATGGCCGCCTTTTCGGCCATTATTCATTTCCACATGGCTGATATTTGGTAAACCGTGCTAGATGGCTAGACCATTACCTGATTACTATAAAACAAAGTGTGAGTTTTTGAGGGAGGATGCACCCTGAAAATTTTTTACTTACGAATTCAAAATGGCCGACAATCAGCATTATTTACCTCGATAGGCTTGATATCAGGTAAACCATGCTAGATAGCTAGACCATTACTATAAAACAAAATGTGACGTTTCGAGAGAGGATGCCTTTTAAAAACTTTTGACTCAATCGAATTCAAAATGGCCGCCTATCAGCCACTATTTACTTTCACATTGCTGATATTTGGTAAACCGTGTTAGATAGCTGGACCATTACTATAAAACAAAATGTGAAATTACAAGAGAGGATGCATCTTGAAAAAAATTGACTCGATCAAATTCAAAATGGCCGCCTATCGGCCATTATTCACTTTCACATAGCCGGTTTTTGGTAAACCGTGCTAGATGGCTAGACCATTACTATAGAATGAAATGTGAGATTTCAGCTGAGGATGCATCTTGGAAAATTTAGACTTGTTCAAATTCAAAATGGCCGCCTTCAGGCTATTATTCACTTTCACATGCCCAATATTTTGCAAACTGTGTTAGATGTTAGTCCATTACTATAAAACAAAATTTGAGGTTTCGGGGGAGGATGTACCCTAATTTTTTAACTAATTTATATCGAATTCAAAATGACCGTAAATCAGCTATTAGTTACCTCGATTGGCCTGAAATCTGGTAAACCGTGCCAGATAGGTAGACCATTATTAGGATCATTAATTTCAATGGAGGTTTGCAATCTCTGACAGACTGTCTAGTTCTTATCTTACTCTTAGACTGGGCTTCTTAGACCTAGTTGTCTTGTATCAGTATAAAACCAACAGCAAGCCTACAGCCCTAACATGAACATTATAAGCAGCAGACAAAACCTGTTGCCCTAGTCACCACCCACTGCAATGTCAGCTGTATCTAAATGTAGTTAGGAGAATAAGCTACAAAAAAGACATAAACCCACCTATATGGATCTTTTATCCTAATAGGTAACACACACAATTGTTCGTGTAAATCTAAAACAACACATCTTAGTTAAGTATGTTATCAACACCGCCATACCCACACTGCAACCATTGTTCTAAGAATACGGGCATCTGGTGGGACAGTTAAGCGTGCTACATGTAATATAATCAAGGCTTAAATCAATGCTACCAGCTGTTATTATGTCTCCATTGTGAGTGTTCATATTTCTTCAGTTTGATCGACTGTATACTCTCTTTGCACAAGTGTGCGCGTGAACATTAGTCTGAACAAAGCAGTACAGCTTTGGTCACTGTGTGGCGTGTTGTTATTGAAAAGCGTGTAACATTAGTCTGAACAAAACAGTACAGCTTTGGTCACTGTGTGGCGTGTTGTTATTGAAAAGCGTGTAACATTAGTCTGAACAAAACAGTTCAGCTTTGGTCACTGTGTGGCGTGTTGTTATTGAAAAGGGTGTATTGTTCACCAGTGTTCAGCTTGGCCCCTCATAACCCGGTCCTGCTCAGTGTTAACCTTTCCCAGAACCAAGATCATAGATGTATTCGATAAATGTTTTGGTCAATTGCAAATATGTGATACATTAATTTGCAATACCCTTGGATCTGAAGTGTTGTATGTGTCATAGTACATACCATAACACATCCCATACTAAAAAACTCATATTTAAAAATGTAAGAAATAAAGATTATGGATGTAATGTGCAATTGGTATAATCTTTTGACCACCTAGGCATTTATTCTAATTTTTAACGAATAGGAATTATGCTGACCTCAATAGTAGAATAGTAGAAGATACAAACCTAAAGCTCAAAACATCCTCATTTTGGTGGCTTTTAGCGTTTTTTATTTTCTCAAAAGTAAAACATATATATTATGTGACATCAATGATTGAAGTTTTTTAGGCAGTAGAGAGTTGTGTTTAATATGACATACTATTACTACAGGCTTGTGAAGTGGATACAGATTCAGAGGCTGTTGGGGCTTACATCATGTTCCTGGCATATCATTCAAAACAGCTCCCATTACCTGAACTAGATGAACTGGCTGCTGTAAGTGCACTATATATTAATTGTGTATAAAATGATTACAACAAATTTTAATGTGTGTTTTAGGGGTTGTGAATACCGGTACTAATTCATGACCTACCGCTATTCTGATTGAATATTACATAGAGCAGATGTTTAATGAACAGTTAGGTATACTGCAGCACCCACAAATTTTCAGCAAAACCCATCCCTGTGACCATCGACTTTCTGATACAAATGTATTCTTTGTCTGGCCGGAGCAAGGCTGTTGGTGACAGGATCTACTGTATTGAAATGTAAAGTACTATGGAAAAAAATTGTTTCAATTTATAGATATTATTTTGTTTTTAAAAGGCAATCTTTTCATGTTAACAGGCTATGGCTCAACTGATTGTTGCAAGATCCACCCTGATGAACCACTTGCTCCCACAGGATGGGTCCAGCACTGAAAATTCTGCTGCAGATCTGGTTCTTTGCGCCTTAGTCGACTTATTCTATATATATTTAAAGAAAGCACAGCAGCCTGAAAATGAAGCATTTTCTTGGGTTTGTGGTATATCTTTTCCTTTATGAATGCCAAATCTTTTTGTGAAATGTATGAAACTTTTTATATTTCTAAATATCTCTAATTATACAGTAGTACACTGTCTCGGTTTTCGAGCTGGGACAAAATATACTAAGTTGTTCCACCATTGACCCTTGTGTTGAGTTTATTTATTACACATTGTTTTTTTTTAGTCAGACACACAGGACCAGGTGCTGTTAAAGTGGGAAACTGGAGAGACAGCTACAATGAACATCTTAGTGGTTCATTCCATGATAGTTTTGCTGACGTATGGCAGACCTGCAGGTAATCATCTGCAGCCAGGAAATATGACACATTTACTCTTAATGAGTTATTTTGGTGAAAAACATACATACCATCCCAGTATTGATAATGTTGCTTAACCCGTAAAGAGCTGAATAAAGAGACTAAAATCTGAATTTTTCCCCACTTGACGCGACCAACAACTTCAAGTGGGTGACAATTATCCATATTTGTTTAATTTGAGACCAAACATTTGCAAATTTTGATTCCTAAAGGCCAGTTTCATTTTGAATATCTGTGTTTTTATCGACTAATAGAACAGATTATTTAATATATTGACATCACCAGCTGGGAGTGAGTAGCAGTTTTAAAAGGTTTAAGAGTGTCTGTGTTAATAACTATTTTTGTTTGTTTGACAGACCTTCACCTACACGATTACATTCATTACCAGTTGCTATTTTTTGTTGTTTTCGTAATGCTAACACATTAAAAAATAAAATTATGTTTGATTTTACAGATGTTGTTTATCTTTGTTTGTTTTAGGGACCAGTGATTTTGATAGCCTTTTGGGATCTTGGTTCACTCCTGACGGCACCACTCCATCAGCATATTTAGTGGATACATCTGAGGAAGCTCTACTGTTCCCCGACTGGCTTAAACTCCGCATGATTCGTTCTAATATTGACAGATTAGTTGATGCAGGTATTACTGGCAGAAATAAAGAGAATAATATATGATCAAAATTATATTATGGATCATAGGCATCTATAAACAATGGACTTGTGCTCATACCCTAGGAAGCAAGCACCAAACAAATGGTTCTATATTGTCCTTTTGGTATTTTTTAAGCAATCAAATTTAATCATTATAAATTTTAGCAGTGGTATTTAAAGATTTCAACAATTATACAAGATGTGTTGATCTGCTATGTTATCTGTGGTAATCACACAATAGTGGGTAATTGTTGCTTTGTGGTTTGTAGCTCTTTTAGATTTGGATCCTGCACAGCTTATCTTGTTTGTGCAGAGTTTTGGTATTCCTGTTCACAGCATGACAAAACTTCTCCACTGTCTGGATCAGGTTTGTATACAAAATAATCCTTGTAGTATGCTCCGCTGCTACTGCTAACATTAAACATTAACCCTAGTACCGGCTTTTTGTTGGTCCACTATCAGCTCTGTAACATTGTATTGGGTTAATTGTGATATCACTTTTTTATCTTGATATACGTTTAGAATTCAGATTTATAGCCTGCACTTAATTTTGTAGAATGTTAATGTCTTTTTATCCCCCCTGACGAAGTGGTGGCGGAGGGTATTGGCATCGCCTCAGATATCGATCTGTCCGGCAGCGTACGCATCCCGCATCCGGATGTCAGCATTTCGTTTCCGGAGCAGAACTCTGTAACCGGTGCATGGATTTCTTAAATTTTTGACACATCCCTTAGGGGTGTAGATGTGCCTTTTGGCGTTTTTAGCCCGCCAACAGGTGGGCTATTGCAATTGAAATTTGGCATCATCGGCGTCAGTGTTAGCGTCAGCGTCAACGTTAACATTTACTTGTGGGCACGATTTTCATGTAACCTTAGGCTTCCCAAGTTTGTTATGCATGTTACAAATGACCAGTTCTCGGACCAGTTCAATAAAAGTTGAAAAAAATTTCAAAATGGCCCATTTATTGCGTTTTTTTGCTTTATACGTCAATAATTTAACCTTGTGGGCATGATAACTTGAAAAGTTTTTCATGTATCCTTCCCAAATGTGTTATGCATGTTACAAATGACCAGTTCTCGGAGAAATTCAATACTGGCTGAAAAAAATTCAAAATGGCCGATTTATTGAAATTTTTCGTATTTTAGATCAATAATTTAACCTTGTGGACGCGATAACTTTAAAAGTTTTTCATTTATCCTGCTCAAATTTGTTATGCATGTTACTAATAAGCAGTTCTCGGACAGTTCGATAACGACTGAAAAAAAAATCAAAATGGCCGATTTACTGCGATTTTTTGCATTTTACGTCAATAATTTGACCTTGTGGGCGCGATAACTTGAAAAGTTTTTCATGTCTCTCACCCAAATTTGTTATGCATGTTACAAATGACCAGTTCTCGGACAAGTTTAATAATGGCTGAAAAAAAATTCAAAATGGCTGATTTACTGTGATTTTTTTACATCAATAATTTGACCTTGATGACATGAAAAGTTTTTTCATTTATCCTGCTCAAATTTGTTATGCATGTTACTAATAAGCAGTTCTCAGACAAATTCGATAACGGCTGAAAAAATTAATAAATATTTTAACTTTAACTCAATAACTTATTAAGTTCAATAATGGCGCGGGCTATTGTCGAGTGTGCTCTTGCTGAAATGTTACCTGCTGAATTGGCCGACCATCGGCCATAATTAACTTATAATGCCTGATATTTAGCAAGCAGTGCCAGATAGCTAGACCATTACTATGAAACAAAATGTGCGGTTTCAGATACGGATATGCTCTGAAAATTTTCAACTCGAACAAATTCAAAATGACGACTATCGGCTATAATTAACTTTATTATGCCTGATTTTTGATAAACCGTGCCAGATAGCTAGATCATTACTATAAAACAAAATGTGCGGTTTCAGGTAGGGATATGCTTTGAGAAATTTCAAATTGATCAAATTAAAAATGGCTGATTATCGGACATAATTAACTTTATTATGACTGATAATGCCTGATATTTAGCAAGCAGTGCCAGATAGCTAGACCATTACTATGAAACAAAATGTGCGGTTTCAGATACGGATATGCTCTGAAAATTTTCAACTCGAACAAATTCAAAATGACGACTATCGGCCATAATTAACTTTAATATGCCTGATTTTTGATAAACCGTGCCAGATAGCTAGATCATTACTACAAAACAAAATGTGCGGTATCAGGTAGGGATATGCTCTGCAGTGTTTTCCCCAAAGCGTCTTAGCGCATCGGTACTGAGACCCTTCTGTTTCGTCCGAGACACTAAAAAACCCTTTAATTCCTAATTTCTTTTGAATTGACCATGAATTCAGCCACAAAGCAGCATCTTCCAGAATATCGATACACTTTGGACAAATCCTGGGGAAAACACCGCTCTGAAAATTTACAGCTTGGATCTAATTCAAAATGGCCCATTATCGGCCATAATTAACTTTAATATGCCGATACCGTACAAACCGTGCCAGATAGTTAGATGCTTTACCTTTCAAAATTGGCATAATTTGGAAAATCATGATTAAAGTTATTTGTACACTTCTTTAACTTTTTTGATTCAAAATCACCATTTACGGTAACTTTTTAGGGTGAGGAAACAATTTTTTTGCTGGAGAAAAACACATAAAATCAAAATAGCCAACAAAATTCAACATTGAGAATGCATTAAATCTATGCGAAGCATTCCTACATCAGCCCTTAAAACAAAAATTCCATAGGATATATACCAGTCCAATAATTACTATAAAACGAAATGTATGGATTCAGTGAGAGATAAACCCTCTTAATGGTGACTTGCTCAAACTGAAAAAATGCTGACTTGCGACCATCATTGACTTCAATATCTGTAATATACACAGTAAAATGTGCTAGATTATTGTAGAACAGAATGTGAGACTTCAGGGAAGTATGCACCTTCTAAAATTTCTATCATGTGGGCGGGGCGGGGGATTATGGTGGCCGGCTGGCCTTTTGTTTACACATTACCTGACATTCATTCAAAATAACAAAATAATTATTCTCGATAGATTTTGTACATGCGTATATTTATGTTATTTAGTTGTGACTGAGAGAAATTAAGATAAAGTAAATTTAAGATGGTGATATGTTCTTTTAACATAATATTTGTCAGTGTTAATAATGTATAAACTTTTTTGTAGGCTATGCATGTTGATGGTCAGAGTCTTCAACAGGTAGTCATAGACAAAGGCTACATGGCACAACTGGTGGAGGTACAACACATGCGAGGTGCTACAGGTGGTGAAATGTTCAAAGACATGCTGATTAGAGCTGAAGCTGACAAAAAGCCAGGTATACAAACAATTCAAATGATAATGTTGATTTGAAGTTGAATCTTATATAACTATTTGGTATCACTCACAATTAATCTAAGCTACAATTCATGTTATTATCCAGATTAAAAATACTCACATAGGTGGAATTTAAATTCAACCGTTTGATTTAACAGCATAGTAATAATAAACTAAGGTTATAGTTGTTATTTGTAAAAAAAATATCTAAAAATTATTTAAGCATCCCCCTAGGTTTTAGCGTTCCCACCCCCGCTGCCTTTTCTAATTGTTATTTGGACAATTTGTTATATTTACATCTGTCAATATATATCCTTGGGGAATTCTGCTGATAGACTCTTACTCTAAAGCAAAATGTGCAATTTCAGGGAGGCATTTGCCCTGAAATATTTCAACTTGATCAAACTCAAAATGGCTGAGTATCATCCCAAATTAACTTTAATATGCCTGATATCTGGAAAACCGTGCCAGATAGCTAGACCATTAATATAAAACAATATATACGGTTTCAGAGAGTGATATGCCCTAGAAAATTCAGCTCAATCAAATTCCAAATGGCTGACTTGTGGCCAGCATTCGAAATAAGTGGGCTCGGGGACAACCAAAGTCTCACACGGATAACCATATTTAGCTTGTACGGTTCTCCGACAGACAAACTTTAAATTTACCTAGTTAAAGCATACAACAAAATGTTGTCAATGACAATGGCGCGCTACAGAGTGTAGTACTTTAAGAGACATGCCCAGGTCTAAAATCATCAAAAAGTCCGTGATTTTATTTTAGCTTAATAATATGACCATATGATGTAAACATGTCCATAGACTAGAACTGCAAAAGTTTTTTTTAATTTTTATGCTACACACTTACCAGTTAGGCTAGATATAGAGACAAAATTCCCGTATTTCTTATTTTTGACATGGTTGTCAATAATTAGAAATCACGCCTGTTGTCAAGATTTTTTTTGCTGACAACCCTCATCAATTGCGGACAATCAAATAGTGACAACTGTCTTTCACACCTTATCATGAACGTTTGTGGCCAATATGGAGACGAAATTCCCGTATTTCTTATTTTTTACATGGTTGTCGATAATTATAAATCACGCCTGTTGTCAAGATTTTTTTTTGCTGACAACCTTCATCAATTGCGGACAATCAAATAATGACAACTGTCTTTCCCACCTTATCATGAACGCTTGTGGCCATTATTGACTTTAATATGCGTAATATCTGGGAAACCGTGCCAAATTGCTAGACCATTAATATAAAACAAAATGTGCGATTTCAGGGAGCAATATACCCTGATAGATTTCAACTTCATCAAATTCAAAATGGCCGAATTGCGGCCATTATTGACTTTAATGTGCATAATATCGCAGATAAACTGTGCCGGATAGCTAGACCATTAGGCCTACTTTAAAATAAAATGTGTGGTTTCAGGGAGGGATATGCCCTGAAAAATGTCAACTTGATTTAATTCAAAATGGCGGACTTGTGACCATCATTGCCTTTAATATCTGTAATATCAATGGCAAACTGTGCTAGATAGGTTGACCCATTTGGTCAGCCATTTTCCAAATGGCCACCAAATAACTTGTGGACCCATTATTGAAAATCAAATTTGATTTTAAGATTGATGGTAAGATGATCAATTTTGGGGAATATTTCCATTCAAAATGGCTGCCAAGAATTATTCTTATACCAGTATGGATATGAAAACATTCTTCATACACTTTGAAAACTCAAAGTAAGCCAGATAGGGCTACAGTTTTTATTACCCAACTATTGGAAACCATAAGTAGATATCCAGTAGGATTCATATGCTTGACCTGTATGGTGTTACTTCCACCGGGGGATGCTTTTTAGGGTTCTCGACGAAGCCAATCCGATGTAAATATATATGATATGTGATCAAGATTGTGATGGTTATATATTATGTACATCACCTGAGCTGTATAAAACATATATACATACATCAATAAATGTATTAGTTTCATATAGTTTTCAACCTACACTGCCCACCCTAGACACTGCTACTTCGCATGTTAGAATTTGCAGATGGTTGACGTCATATGTCCCCCGCTCTCAATTTCAAGTATTGTAGTAAGCTTGTGATTGGTCGGCTGTCTTGCTAAAAGTACCCTGATCGGCTGGCGAGAATATTATGGTGGGGGAGGGGTGGGTGTAGACAGACACCTGTGGGGAGCCCAGCAAATGTGAGGATTTGACCCAATGCTGTTTCAATATCGGCCCACCGCCAACGGCACTGGACCAACATTGAAACAACATTGGGTCTAGTCTTCGTGTTTGCTGGAAGAGCTGTCCGCATTTGGATACACGCGTGCCGTCTGTGTCTGGTTGGAACAGGCTGCACAGTGCTCTGTGTATTTTCAACCATACTGTTTCAGTTGTTGATACAAGAATAATCTGCTGCACTTATTATTAAAAATGTTACATGGCTGTCGAGAGTTATGACGTGATTTTGATGATAATGATTATTGTTGGTATAGATGAGTCACCCGTGTGGCCAGCTATGAGAACAAACAGGACTAAATCACAGCTCACTTGGACTCCTGTACTCACAGACGAGCAACATAGTATTCAACACATTTCTACCATGCTTAATAAGGTATTTATGTTCATATGTTTCGTGAATTATTGTATCAAATACTTGTGCTTGGATAATTTTTGATGACTAATTTTTGATGACTCGAAACTACTTCGACCCACACATTCTTGGCCTGTACCACTGAAAGTTTTGGCCTCGCAAACAACAATCCACACGTCGGCTTATATATCAAATTGTCTTCACAGTTGCTTTGACGCTTTTCCCCAGTATATGTCACATTGTCACCATCCTGTCACATGCAGGTTATTGTTGCAGAACCCTGTGCTAAGCTTCCACTTGCCACTAGCTGTGCTACTACTTATCGCTTATTAGCACACAGAGCCTGTACAGACCCTCATTCATACATACAGAATTTGCTATAGTGTATGGCAAATTTCCTGTATAGCTATTCTCTAGAAATACTACAGATATTTTTCCAGTGTAAGCCTACTTACTCACATAGCAGCTGTTGCTCTGTATGAGCCAGTACATCATGTAAAAACATCTCACCGGAGCTTGTAATATAGCACGTTGGGTTCGCTGTTAGGGTTGTGTGCAAGATATATATTAGATGCCGGGAATAGCCAAATGACAGACATGGAACATTCAACTTATTGGCAAGTCTTATTTTCTATCAGTGTTTCGTCTAGGATTCAGAGGGGGCATGGTGCCACCTGTTATTTGGGGCACTTAATCATGCACACTGGGAACCTGCTTAGAAATTTCCAGCACCCCGCCATCTCCCAATTAAGATTATAAACAGAAACATTACCAGTGGTGACCACTGTGTACAAAACATTATTAAATCAGGCATTGAGTCCTAGGTTTGACCATAGTACACCAATGAAGGAGGTGTTTTACAGGTTTAATCAGTCCTGGCCTGGGTGGGGCTGAAGGTAACATGTCAGTAGAGAGCCTTCTGGGTATAGAGCCTTCTGAACAATAGAAGGGCAACATGGCGCTCATGAAGGGCAGCATGGGGCATTTTACGAATGACTAGATAAAACAATGCTGTATTATAGTTTCATAGATTGTTCAGACATATTGCTTATATCTGTCATTACATTAATGAAGGTTTGAGCATATGACTTTGTGTAATAACAAAACACTGTTTTATAATTTTGATTCTATAATGGAAAATGCTTTATAAATGGGTTTTACTCAGGTGTTCGGTTGTGGTTGTGGAGATGTAGTTATTGATGAAAAACACAAAGCTTTCCGCCTTTTAACACAAGTAAGACTTTCACCTTATTGACTTCTATCATCATGAAATAATGATGAAATAAAACTCTTGGGTATTTTTTATTTATTTGAAGATGAAATTGCAAACAGAATTTAAAACATCCATATTTAACAAAACTTTGAACAATACATTCTGGAGATGTAATGTTATCATAACATACTAAATTATTTTCAGACTAAAGTTGAATATATATTTATTTTCAATGAATCAATCTTGCTTTTTCTTGACAGAGAATAAGTAGTTTAATAATATTTATAATTTACAACTTTCTAAATGTGCAGATTGTTATATGATTGATATGATTTATATTTGATTAGAATTTTTCAAAAATAATTTAAAAGCCTGATGACTTATTTGAAATGTTAACACATTATAATGTGGATATCAAGTCAATTTTGTACTGTGATGACTTGAGAATTTTGATATCTTCCCAACCTTTTTGTTTTTAGTCTTTATCAAAGGGTCACATCGTTCATCAAGTAGCTGAGTCCTTAATCCAGGTGAGAATCCACAATGTTATACATCAGGAAGGTGGCAACTGTTTGTATGGAGTTTTATCCATTTATTTCATGGAGTATATAAATATATTTTATGCCACGCTGATCAATGATCCATATAAACATTACTTGAATTTCAGAATAAAGTTATTTGATCTGTAATATAGCGTAATGGTGCTGTAATGTGTAACAATATCTAATGATGTCTATATGAAATGTAATCTTGGGTATCAATGTTTACTATATGAAATATAATGATGCTGTATGAAATGCAATGTTATGTACAAATTATTACATGCTGTTTACTGTATAATGTTGCTGTAGTGTAATACTTTGTGGCAGTTGAGTGTCACAGAACTGTGCTATTCACCACAGTTTAACCCTTAAAGCGCTGACATGGAGAGGAAAGGGTTTTTTCAATTGGAAATCATTGTCTTAGCTAGCTCTTTCTGCTGCATTTGTATGTAACAAACTATGATAATATATTACTTCATACTAAGAGGTCTATAATTAAAACATACAGTGCATGGAATGTTCATCTTTCTTAATTGACAGCTGTTGAATGGCAGTGAGAAAGAAATACTACTGAACAGTATGCAGAAACAGCTTCACCAATCCTGTCCATTACTGCGTATTCTTATCAGTAAAAAGGTATTGTAGTTAACCCTTACAATGCTGAAGTAGTTTTGTATAGACCATGGAGACTAAAGGGTTTTTTTTCTATTTGAAATCAGCATAAATGTCTTAGGTAGTTCTGGTTCATTTGAATACCTATGTTATGGGTCTACAACCATTATAAATATTTTAATTCTTCCAGTGTGGGGATTGTCTTTATACTTTAGAATCTGATTCTGACATATAAAGACCGTCCCCGCACTGAAAGGTTTATTATTGTAGTTAATAGACGGTATTAATTAATTAAAACGTCAATGAAATTAGTAGTTGTACATTTACAGCAGACTCTGATAAAATAAATATATCTTTCTTTCATGTATCAATTATTTGGTAGGAATTATGTGGTGGTCAACTTGAACCATTAATGTGGCATCTTCACCAGTTATTAGCTGGTAGTAAATCAGCTCTAGCCTCTCTGGTCAATAACTTCAAACGACAACATTTACCCCAGAAACAACCCAAGTGTGAAGAAAGTCAATCGAAGTCAGCAGCTGAGCTATTGAAAGAGTGTGAGTTACCCTTAAAATTCATTAGCAAGAAAAAATGTTATGTTTATGATCATCCTAGGGTTGAAAGGGTGTACCTACAAATTTGCAGTTACACCCCTTTAACCCCAAGGGGGTCAATGTGAATATATCCATAGAAACAGTTATGAAATAGAAAAAAAACAGTATATATATTAGCCTTTTTTTTAATGCTAAGTAATAGAATTTAGCAAATTTAATGAACTTTTCTCCTTCAAATTTTCTTGTTTCAAGAATAAATAAAAAGGTTTATAAATTAATGGCAATAAACTATAGCTCCATACAGTGCAATGTGTCACTACCATGTCCCGCTACATTGACTGAAATCTCCCGCAGATAGATTTTGTTTTCAGAAATGGCCCAATCTGTCATAGGGGGAGGGGTGGGGTGCAGTCAGACACCATAGTATGAGTTATCTGTGGGTTGAGATGCGTGCACAGTCAGTGGGTGATTGGTGACACTACACACCATGCCAGTGTAGCTATAGACATTATTAGCATTAGGGAGTTAGCATGTATAGAAAAAAAGTGTGAACAAGGAGCCCAGAGATAATTTATTTGTGACAGGTGTGAGCATGGCTAGCTGTATTAGCCATCCAAAATCTGAAAGCCGTGTGAGCAGAGCTGTACATCATACCTTGGAAACAGAGGGATGGCAAAGGACGACAGAGGCAGTGTGTGAACTCCTGGCTGCAGATAACGGGTAAATGTGCCATTTTTTCCTGTGCGATATTACAAATTTGCTGGAAAAGAACATGTGTCTACAGCAAAGCTGAATTATTGTACTTACCAGTAGGGAGAATTAGTAAAACATTGTCAGTATTACTGAATTTGAACAAAATATAAACGTAAATTATTATGGGGATAGACGTGAAAGAGCTTGAACACAAAATAGCATTTTAAGAGTTATTGGATTCTTTATGAGCTTCTCTGGCACAAATACCAATTTTTATGAAATGACTGAAATTCAAGAGTTGAACTGATGATGAAGGTGTCGTAAATGGCGTGAGAAGATGAGCATTCTCTCTATCTCTTATTACATAGTAATTGAATGATTTCTGATATCTTTAGCATCTCTTTATCCTGTTGATTGTCACTCAATTTCTCACCTGATTTTTCTTTTTACAAAATGTTGTATTGGTTAGGGATGTCCTTCTCACCACATAGTTACATGTTGTATAGGGCAATATTTTCGTTTAAAGAAAAGAAACATAAAATAGCCCACTATGTGCACTATTGGACATATCATTTGGCATGTAAACCATTATAATATACAAATAAAAATACATATGAGCTTGTTGGCATCATTATGCACGGATATACAGGTGAACACCTGCCGTTGAACACTGCTATCAACCATGTTTATCACTGCACACAGTGACATGCCCAGCCCTTCATCCATAACTAATGACATATACTACCGGTGTTTTAACTGCCATGATAATGAATCAGGCAAATTATGTCTAAACATGTAGAGATCAAAAAACATTACAATTAATTTCATAACAAAATGTTCTTATTTCCATTCTCTTGGGACAGTCATAATCTTTTTCAATATATATAAAATTTTATAAAATTAATGTCTGGGAGGATAATCCATTGGTTGGTGTGAAGGTTAACTTTTCTTCGTTTAATAAAATGTAAAAAATAATAGGATTTGCTCTGCAAGATCATGAAGAAAAAAATGTTTAATATTATAATCTTGAATAATCATACAGTATGTAATTGTTTCCAGTTTGCCCCGTTCCACTGCGGGATTGCTGGTAGACTGGCTGGAGTTACTGGACCCTGAGATGCTGGCTGCCAGCCCTGTTCTGCAACAACAACTACTGTTTGCTCGACAACAACGTCCCCGCTCCCAGGGTATGGAACCCTTTTACCTTATTGCCATTATGATCACTGTTAAATTGAAAAGATACTTAGGAAATTCAACAGAAAATAATGCTGTCATTATGACAAATGAAATGTGTATTAAGCAAAGAGGGAAGAGTTAACCAAACCATTTACATCTTTTAACCCTTTAACCACCACATTATCTATTTTTCATTGCCACTCATTTGAAGTGTCCTGTGAAAATTACTCATATTTGTTTAATTTGAGACCAAACATTTGCAAATCTTGATGTTTAAACACACATTTCATTTCCAATAACGGTGATTTGGTCGGCTAATAAAATGGATTAAAACGATTATAATCCTGACTAGTGGTGAAATGTGACTAGTTATAATGCATCTACATGTATTTATTAATTGCAAAAGTATTGGTCAGTATGTTTACAGTTGAAATAAGTAACAATGTGTTAAATATTTTCATAATAAGAACGGTGTGTTGCATATTTTCACAAATTATAAATCTATGGTTCTTGTAGATGTCTAATGTAAATTTATAACACATAACTTATGTTTTTATAGAAACAGAAGACAACAAATTTGAAAAGGGTCCTGTGAGCAGCCAGCCTTACTTACTGGCCCTACTGACACATCAAGCTAGCTGGTCTAGTATTCATAAATGTATAAATCTACTTTTATCCAGTCAAGCCGCAGCAAAGTGAGTATTCCTAAAACACAATATTTGTAAAAAGAACGCTTGTGATACAAATGTGAATTCTATATTTGTTCTTTATGTTGAAATTTTTCCCCTAAGCTAAAGCATGGTAGACCTTCTCAGGTTTTACACCATCATATAAAGTTTTAAAGCGTACATATAGATTACAGGAGTTCCCTAAGGAAACATGGCGTGCTAAAAAACGAACAATCCTCTAAGAGTAAGAGGTCGACAAACATTGACCCCTAATTTATTAAACACTAGGTTGCAGACATTCATATTAACTAAGCATTTATTATCATATAATTTGAGCAGGTTAAGAAAAGCTTTGTCATTGAGTGGCAGAAGCTATATAGTCAATATAATTGTGTATTGCTCTAATTTAATGAAGTATTGTACCGGTATGTACATGTATCTACATCTTATGAAATAACAATTTTTTAATTGGTTAAAGAAGATAGATATCAACTGCACGGTCTGCACCATTTGTGCACAATTGTCTGCGATCAGGACACCAAGGATTTTGCGTTAGAAATCTAGTTATTCATTCATTCCTTTATTAATATGTGACACGATCCACTTGTACTGGTTTTGTATATATAACAAAAAATCACAGCCGCCAGTTTTGCTTAAGCCTTCTAGAGTGTGATATTTTCACATCAATGTCTCATGGTCCAGTATTAAGCTGA
Organism: Flabesymbios commensalis; assembly: GCA_964017125.1. NCBI lineage: Eukaryota > Metazoa > Annelida > Polychaeta > Terebellida > Flabelligeridae > Flabesymbios > Flabesymbios commensalis. The sequence continues at coordinate 54,326,065 of OZ024904.1, read as the reverse complement.
TACAGTGTTGATGACCAGTAACCCCATAACTTATTTGTCAGGCATTTACAATGTGATAAACACAAATATAATAATTGTGTGAAGATAATCCAATCTTACCACAATAACTATGTTGTAGTAAGATTGGATTATCTTTACACAATCATCATTTCTTTCAGTTACAATCCCAGCGCTGCTCTTGATTTTTTGTGGGCTTGTATTCATATCCCAAAGATTTGGCAAGGAAGGGATAAAACACTTCCAAAGGTATGGAAATGGTATCGTATATATCACCACCAGATTTACATTATCACTAACATTTGAATTATAAGATCATTTGTATGCCCTACATTACTCTCATAATTTCCGTTTATTTGACACCAGGGTATTTACTCTCATTTTTATCCATCTTAAGGTGTGAACTGCAGCCTCAATTCACACCTCAAGATGAATGAAAATTACCAGACCCTTGAAGCTATATCATTTAATTTTTTACCCACTTGAACTTGTGTCTCGATACCGCGACCCACAACTTCAAGTGAGTAAAAAATTACTTACATTTGTACAATTTGAAACAAAACATATGCCAATTACCACCCTTACAGCGCGGGGATCGACTTTAGACATCAGAATCTGACGTCCATAGAATTCTGACATCTAAAGTCGACCCCCGGAATACGGCGTTCGCTCATCGATATCTGCTCGATCACTGAAGTTAAGCGACGTCGCACCCGGTTCATAAGTGGATGGGTGACCGCCTGGGAATGCCAGGTGCCGTATACACTATCGTGGGGCTCAGAGAACCACGTAAGTCAGATGGCTCGTCTGACTGACTTGTAAAAGAACCTCAATGGACGTAGGCGCAGTTTCCATACGGCGAGACCTCAAAAAATCCACAATATGGAGTACTTGGCACATATATAAGGCCATGAATGATATCATGAATGAAAACAGGCCTTGCTAAGTTACTCCCATGGCGCGATAGCACAATAGTGCGTACTGCCACGTAATTTACAGATACAGATACCCCGCACTGAAACAATTAACATTTTTATAGGTATTCAAATGAAGCAGAAAGAGATAACTAAGACATTTATGGTATTTTCGAATTTAAAAAAATCCTCCGGCCTCCATGATTTATAGAAATATATTTCAGCGTTGTAAGGGTTAAAACGTGGAATTCAAGTGTTAGATGAGATAATCTAACAAATGTAATACTCATTTGTCCGTCACATTTGCATGATTGAAGGACAAATAAAAAGGCTGAAAACGGCTAGCCGAGAATATCAATAACAAAAAGGGTCAAGTTATAGAATAGCCAAGTGTAACTGGTCAGATTATGGCTCAGAACATCCATCTCCCGATTGGTTATTTTTTTCTTCAATTAATTTTGCCATAGTGGTTCACAAGATAAAATGGCCTCGAAGTGTATCTTGCCAATGCAATTTTTAGCTTCAAATGAATGACAGAGCATCATTTGCTGTATCTATATCTATCTATTTTCCAGAATCATGTCGTTGAGGATGTTCTACAGCTAACAAAAGAGCAGGTGATTAGTGTGGCAGATTACATGATAGCTGAGGCCCAGGGTAAAGGGGCAGGTGACAAGGATTCAGTCAGCTCTGATCTACATGCTGATGCTGAACAGTGCCTGATGCAGAGACTACCATTACTAGTACGGTGCTGCTGTAACAAGAGCCATCTGGTGACCAGTCTGGTCAACCATCTGATGAACAAGATAAATGAAACACAGTGAGTTGTCCCATGTATTTCAAAAGTGTCCAGATTAATATTTCTAATACAGAATGTTCATTCACGGCCAATTACAAAATAGTCCATCACAATACAGGTGTTGGGAGTTTTTTTGACAATTTTTTTTATCACCTTTAAAAATATATGTTATCCCAGCAAATATATATTCTTGCATCCCGATGTTCTCAGACCATTTTTCAATGTTCAACTAACGTTGTATCATTATACCATGTTTGTTCGCATGGGTCACTTAAAATGTTGGGCAGAATCTCTATTTCAGACCGAAGTTGCTTATGAGGGTAGAGTTATATTTTAAACAATTAACGTTATTTTAAGTTTGTCTTAATACATTTTTTTTTTACAAATGTTATGTTAGTATCAATTAATTTATTATACCGCTGGCAGCCTTCTGCTGGAGGCATTATTTATTTGAGTTGGCTGTCTGTCCATCTGTCCCTCCATGCAAATTATGTTCTGAAGCGGAGGCATAATCATTGCCACCTGCATCAAAGCACCTTTATAGCTTTCTATTGTAAAACATTTCTGATAAAATGTGAATTAGTTGATATTGAGATATATTATTTGCAACATAGCATAATTTTTTTGACATCAACTCGAAATAGCATATAAATTTAAACACCCCCCCCCCCGCGCCTAATAAACGTTAGTATCCTTTATCACAGCTGAAGACTGTTATGTCTTGTTTATTTCAGACCTGACCAGTCAACTAGTCATCAGCTGTTGTTTATGGTGTACACAGAGATGCCAGAGGCACTGAAAATACAGCCTGCCATAGCCGAACTCAGTCAACAAAGCAACATTATAAAGGATGTGCACTGTCAGGTTGTGACATATATTTTTACCCTCCCCCACCCAGCAAACACAAGACATTGAAACAACCTTGGCTTAACGTTGGCCCAGCGTCTATGACCCTGGCCCAACAATAAACCGGCATTGTTTCAATGCACCTTGTTTGCTGGGCATGTGTATCATAGATACAGTAAATTGAGATGAGGGGCAGATGATGTAATGTTTTTCAGTAAACAGGTAAAGGGGGTTGCAATTGAGGTACTGGATATCATTGTGTAGTTGTAGAATATTGCCAAACTTGCTGGTTGTTACGAGTCATATTACAAGTTGTACTCTTTATTATAATATACTGTATTGAACATTCGTTTGTTATATTATGTTCCAGTTGGATGTGTTGAGTCATCGCATGTTGGTGACACTGGGAACTACAGGACCAAGTAAAGCCTTAGAAAACAAGATGCATGATGCCAACATAGCTTGCCGTAAACTGGCTGCAGAGCACCCAATCATTATGCTTAGGTTAGTGATAAATTATTTTAATAAAATTAAATCATACTTGTACTTGTGATTTTGTTTCATTTTGTTCCGATAAAAAATACCTTTATAATTAGTGACATAGTTGGTGACACGTTTGAACTATTAAAGCATTATGATTAGTTTATGAGCTAATTTTCACTTTATTTTATTTTCTAGGCAGCTCCCTATGATAGCGGGACTACTACAAGGAAGGGCACACTTTTTGATAGGAGAGATGAGACATCGTAATCACATCGTGCTGTATACACATGTACTCGGTCTGCTGGAACTGTTAAAACCCAGACTATTTAATCCTGAATACAATACTTCCTTGGATCTCATTTTAACATCATTCTTTGAGCTTGTCAGAGTAAGAAAAATAAAAAAAATTACAAGTGAATATTTGTTTTAAAGAAAAGGTAATTAGTTTGGATGAATGCCTTTGACCAAACAAATGGTGTTCTAACGTATCTTCGTACTTATTCTAATTTGCTGCAAAATTCACATCCTATTTCATCGTCAATGTTAAGCCCCATTGTTTGCTTCAAACGTCAGTTATTGTGACTTTTCAAGTTGATCCAACCAATAGCATGGGAGAACACAGTGCAAGTTGTGCTGTTTTTTGTATACATGTAGTCCCTCTCGGCAGATCTCCCTGTGGAAATGATAGATGAACATCTTAGTCGCTAACGTACATAAAATAAGTAAGATAGTCATCGTGCTTCTATCTAAAACAAATATATACCAAAGAGCAGTGTAATAAAGTATGGTCAAACAGAGTTGCAAGGCATGACAATTCACGAAATGATGCATTGTTGTAACATTGCACAAACTGCACAGTGCACAAATATGTTCAACAGATATGGACAGCACTGCGTAGCACAACTTGACTGAAGCGTAGCGTATTGTGGGATTTGTAGCATACTGCAAAAATACAACAGCACAGTACAACATAACGCATCATGACAATGTGCTTTGTGATGAATCACATTGAAACGCTCTGCTCACAGCACAAACGCTACATGATGCAAGCGTATCGCCATAAAGGGCACACTACAATGTAGCGTACATCAGAATGGTGCAGTATGTTAAACATTAACGCACTGTGTGCTAAAGCAAAACATTGCAGCAGAACATGAAAGTGAGCTGCACAACAATGTTTGGCACCATGTGACAGACATTAGTTTAGCCAGAGTCATGTCAATCTGTTTTGGAGGCCATTTCTGAAAAAGACAGGGAGGGGATATATAGTAAAATTGCCCCGGTTGTCTCTAAAAGCCCGTGGTAACAGAATGTAGTGAGCTGCAGCAATGCATCACTCTGTTCTACTTTGATTCATCCACATTAATACCCCATAAATAAAAATCGTTCTCCCAAACATTTACAGAAGACTTTTTAATATAATTTATGTGAATACACACATATATATATGCTATTAATCACGTAACCTATGCAAATCATAATTTCTGGTAAAAAATAAAAACAAACAGCCAATCAATTCCATATATATATATAAGTTGCAATTTAAAGTCAAGTTCCTATTTTCACTGAATAACCTCCAAGCATGAGTTGTTGTGATTGTTACAGATTCATGGTATGGCTAATAAACATTTGGCGTCTCTTGTTGTAAAATACATCTCCCTGCTTCACAACTTCATGACTCATAATCGTTCAAGAGCCACCAAAGTACTTCTTCAATATATACCTCTCTTGGAGTAAGTATATATTATGTTCATTGCTTACTCTCGGGTGTTTTATATTTTTTTGGTTAACTTATTAATTAACTTATTAGAAAACAAACTAACTTATTGATTAGAAACTTTTGCGGTTTAAAAAAATGGTTTTATTTGAAAAACTAGAAATGTTATGAATGGTAAATTCCCTATAACTCAGCAAACACAAAACATTTGTATAACATTTATACAACGTCGGCCCAACATCTTCGACGTTGGTCCAACATTGTATAAATGTTATACAAATGTTTTGTGTTTGCTGGGCAACCTACATTTTCTCATGTAATGAGTCCTCTTGTACCCAGGAGCTTAACCAACCACTTCCGCGATCTCCACACACTGCGGTCACTCCTGGCAGGATTAACCTTACCTGTGCAAAACATCAGTGAAATGACAAATTCTGATGACAGAGAGGCAACAACAGAAGACAAGGAGTCCAGTCTGGTTCCCCCTCGACCAGCCTCGCCATGGAGTATGAATCAATTAACACCCATGCAACAACGTCTAGGCAAATTAGCCAGTACAGAAGGTAAGCGTAAGCACAGCAATCATTAGACAGTGTGTTGGTTTAACCCTTACACCACTAAGGACGACGAGTAGTTTTATATCTGTTTTATTGGTCAGTTACATTACAACGAAATGAGCGTTTAAACAGAAAGATTTGCAAATGTTTGGTCACAAATTATATAAAATTGGAACAATTTCCACCCACTTGATGTTGTGTGTCGCGGTAGCGAAACGCAACATCAAGTGGGTGGAATTTATTTTTTAATGTAGCAGTTCAAGGGGTTAACACATGATTAAAGCAGCTACATATCGTCGCCTCCGGCTAAAGGATCCTATCTGACACTCGTTAGAGTGGCAGATAGGATCCTTTAGCTCCGAGGCGACGATATGTTTGGTTGGTTTAAACTTTTAGACTCCTTGTTGATCGCTTTATTAAAACGGATATAACTTCCCTTAGGTATTTATAATTCACTAAATAAGGGATGACAAGTTTTCATTATCACCTCTCATATCAGCTGCGTAGACTATAAGGTTAAAACAGATTTAATGACATGATCTTCGAGAAGCAAGTAATTTGATCCCTTGCTTATTTTTATCCCCTGCTCCACGTATTGGCGATAATCATCAGACCGGTGTCCGTCACACATAGGTCATGTGTATTATGGTCAGTTTGTCTGAAATGTTGAATAAATCTATATTTCAGATTTACAAGAAGCTTTGAAAGACCTTGATGAGACATCCAAGAGAAGAGTTGATATACTACAACATTTTGTGGTTGGTGTATTGTTTTTCTAGTAAACTTGTTTCGTAACATTTATTTGATAACTTCTGTCTGACAAATGAATGATGATGACCGAAGAGTATTTTCTGCTCTATACTTTATCGTAAATGATGAGTTAAATTGATAATATTAATGTTAGAATGGTACAGACGTGTGCTGTGAAATGCTCTTAGCGACTAAGATGATATTTAAGTCCATTTACCCTTAGAACACTGATGTCGAGTACAGTAAAAATTCTGTGTTTTTACTAACACCTTTGTATAATCAGTTGTTAAAAGTAAAATATGCTTTAAATCTTGAAGAACTGATAGATGTTGGGATTTAAATTTCGCAAATCATACAAATTTTCAGTCACTTGGAAGTTGTGGATCGCGGTAGCGACACACAACTTCAAGTGACTGAATATTTAAATTGAATATCTCAGTGTTCCATGAGTTAACCAGTAGTATATGCATGTAGTGACTTAGTGTAGCTCATATCATGTCATATCGTTTTAGAACAGAGCTCATCGTTACGTACCATATAATTTTATGTACCATGTTTCCATCGGCCTTAAAAAGGGAAAAACATGAAACAACAAATTTAAATTCAATTCATCCTAATTTGCTACATTTATTTTTTTCACAGGACGATATCAAACGCTTACTTCTACATCATAATGAAGCTATCAGAGATTCTGCATTTACCTTAGCCATGCGACATTGTCGTCATTTCCCCAGGTAATATAATAGCAGTAGAAAACGAACTTGAACAAAACAAATAGATCTGACCAAGTTGTTTTGTGACAGTTTAGTCAGAAAACTACTACACGAGGGTGCTGAATTTATCCACTTGAATGTTTACTTTCCATAATAGAACACAGACTCTGCTCAAGAATACATGAATTAGTGTCATGTACACACACTATATTGTTATGCCTCCACTTTGCGAAGGCATTGTATTTTTATGTTGTCCAGTTCGTTTGTGTTTCCAGTGTTCTTTCATCCAATCGTTTTTGTCATCACAATAATTCCATAACAATTTTGAAGCTAACAATTCCATATATAATACCCATGATAGACCAGTTCAATTTCAAAGATTGAGTAACCTTGACCTATTTTCAAGGTCACAAATGCCGATAAAACCAAAAATCTGTCATCACGATATGTCTATTCCTACAATTTCTATTGCTGTCATATCCATATCAATGATGAACCTCATAAAACTCTATATTAAGTTCGAAAATGGCTGACATTAATCCATTTTCCATGGTCACAAAGGCCTACATCTGTCATCACGATATCTCCGCTCCTACAATTTTTATCTCTTTCATATCCATACATTTTGTAAAAGTTGGAAGATGGGTGACCATTTTTTCATGATCATGGCGGCCAAAAATGGAATTTTATCGTCATGATGATAGTATGATAAGCTTTCATCACATTAACACCGGATTTGGACCAGAGGGGCATCTGGATCCTTGTGATGGGTCTGGGATTTAAATTTTACCAGCACATATAATGGGGACGACTTTTACGGGAGGCATACACTTACAGCCTATGTGTCAGATTACACTTCTACTTTGACATAAAATCCATTTTGTCTGAATGCTAAAATTATCCACCTAAAATTTTAAGTTTGTACACTATTTTTTTTTAAACCACTTTTGTCATTAACCCTTGAAAATCTGATGAGGGTTGATACATTAATTGCATCAATTATGTTTTAAAATATGTTTTTAAACACGAAATTGCCTAGAGTAGATTGAAAAGACACGTACAAATTATTTCAGCAGGTAGTTTAATTCATGTTGTATGAAAAATGATTTTATTACAAATTAAATTAAGCATTCGGGAATTGGATATCCCTGGTGAATGGATCTGCCACTTTACAAAATGGCTTTCCAAAGGCGCGGTCTTTTGAATTGAATCTGTGAAAAACGTAGATATGTATGAACTTCAGTAGGCCTACCTATATTTTCAGTTCTGGAAGTGATTTGGTGCCTGCGTTTCTAAGGTGTCTATCCTGTCAAGACGAGGAAGTAGCCAAGACAACATTACAAAACTTACCAGAAATATGTCTGCTTGCCCAAGGTTTGGAGATTTAAGAGATTATTTTTTAAGTCTCCACCCACTATGTGGTAGTGGAGACTAATTGTTTTTGCTGAGTCCGCCCGCCGCCGACCTGCCTGTTTCTGCACTCACTAGAGAACCACTGCTCGGATTTTTTCCAAATATTAGCAGTATGCATATTGGCCCTGGGGAATTTGCCTTGTAATTTTTTTATTTGCGTTTTTCAGTTTCTCTAACAAAATCCAAGAGCTTGAACCGCTTCATGGATTTGTTTCATGTTTGGTTTAAAAGAAAGACCTTACCCTGGACGTGTGCTGATTAGTTTTGGGTGCGATTCTTTTTTTACGTTTCAGAATTTTAGCAGCTATTTCAGTTTTGCTGATTTGGGTAATATAGCTATACACCCCTGCTGGGATTATTTCTAAATATTTGCAGTATACATATTGGCCCTAGGGAATTTGTCCGGTATATTTTTTGTGTGTTTTTCAGCTTCTTTACCAAAATCCAAGATGGTAGCCAAAATCCTATGTCGCTCTCTAGATCTTGAACCGCTTCATGGATTTGCTTCATGTTTGGTTTAAAGGAAGGACCGTACCCTGGACGTGTGCTGACTAGTTTTTGGTGTGATGCTGATAGGCCTAATATAAACTTTGATTTTTTTTAAGTTTCAGAATTGTAGCTGATATTTCTGTTTTGCTCATTTTGGCTATCATCAAAATTTTGTAATATAGCTATACCCCATTGCTCAGATTATTTCTAATTATTTGCAGTATGCATATTGGCCCTAGGGGATTTGCCAGGTAATTTATTTTTGGTGTTTTCAGCTTCTTCAACAAAATCCAAGTTGGCCGCCAAAATCCTATGTCACTCTCTAGAGCTTGAACTGCTTCATGGATTTTTTTCATGTTTGGTTCAAAGGAAGAACCCTACCCTGGATGTGTGCTGATTAGTTTTTGGTGTGATTATGATAATAAAAACTTTTTAGGATTTCAGCTGATATTTCAGTTTTGCTCATTTTCGCTATTATCAAAATTTGGTATTGTAGTTATACAGCTCAAGTTTGACCTTTTGGGTATGCTCACTGACCCTGAGAAATTTGTCTGGAGAATTGTTTTTTTTTCAACAAAATTTAAGATGGCCAACGAATCACATGTTACTCTCAAGAGCTTGAACTGCTTCACCGATTTGTTCCAAGAAAGCAACTTACACTTACCCTGGCCATATGTTGATTTTTTTTTGGTGTGATTCTGACATCACATTTATACGTGGTTAGATCGAAAATTGGTGACAGTACTGTATTTCTCTATAATTATTGTATTTTGGTTGCTAAATCTATGTGGGGCGGGTGGAGACGCAAGCTTTGCCTCTGAGGCAAATCTAGTTAAACTATGTTATTAGTTCTATTTTGTAATAATATTTCGGTAATTTAAGTGTAATGTCTTCATGTTATTTTTCAGAAAACAGTGGTCCTTTACTGAAGCAGGCATTTAGCATCGCCATCAACAGTAAAATGGAAGCCACTACTAATATAGTGGAAGCTCTTCAACTGCTTAACATGCACTCGATGACTTAAACCTTCATTTGGTACATTCTTCATATTGTAAAAAATGAAACTTTTCCACAATAAAACGTTTACATGTAGTAGATGTGTTTTGTACAGTTATTTATTGCACAACTTTACGGTTACCATCTTCGTCAATTCTACAAAGCCTTCTTCTTCTTCAGGCAGAATATTGGCATTTTGGGGCTGAACCTTGCATTGTCGAATTACAATCGTTTTTTTGCATTTTTGAGGGGACAATATCCAACTGTTTAAGAATTAGCTGGCGTTCCATGCCCAAACCTTGTGGGTGTTTCAAAATTCAAGATGGCCGCCAAGATGGCCGCCGTATCACTAAATATGCCATAACTTCAATAATAATCGACCTAGAGCTTCGAATTTGGTGTCTATTAATATGTTTTGGGTGGCAAGAAATCCATTTATGTGGTTTATTTTATGGTTAGATGTAGTATACATCCTAAATTAATAATATCACAAAAAATATAAGTAATGATAGAGGCTAAACAACAACAACAAACATCGTTTAAAAATTTTACTCGTGAATTACTGACACAATTATACTGCAGTATGAAAGTATACCCATTAAACGTCTTAACCCTTTCCATGCCTAATAATTTAGCCCCTGCCAATTTATACAATGCCTAATTAGCCTACTCTAGCATAATGGTAATTTTGGCTTAAAAAAACACCCATTAAGATTCATCAGTAGGCCTACCGAACATAATTAAAAGTGAACTCTCATATTTGTAGCTGTAATGTATGGTCGGACGGGGTTGCACTTTACTGGGGTTGAAGGCAAATGTCATGCCGAGGTCATGTCAAGGTCATATGAAGGTCGATATCGATAAAAAATACAAAAAATACCATTTTATGTCTTCCAACTTGATTTATGCGTGAGCGAAGTGTTATATATGACTGTAGTTAAATCATACAGGGCTAAGCACTATTTCAGCAGGTATCTTAAGTAGTTTTAGGGTAATAACAGTATTCGAGGAGTGATAGGGGCCTAGCCCCTTCGGATTCCCCTTATTTTCACCTTCGGATAAATTCCCCTTCTCCAGGACTAAGACCAAATATAGTAGTGTGGAACTTCAGCTATGCCATGAATTGCAACAAATTTACATATGACTGTATGGAAAGGGTAGCATGGGTTGGAGTTCCACTATACTGAGGTGGCGTGCAAAAGTCATATCAAGGTCATATGAGGGTCAAACTCGATAAAAAAATTACAAAAAATATCAATTTTGTGCCTTCCAACGTGCTTTATGTGTGAGCTAGGTGTAATAATGACTGTATTTGAATCATTCAGGGTCAATGACCATTTCAGCAGGTGTCTCAAGTGGTTTGGGGGGCAGTTAGGAGTGATATCCCCTTCGGGGGGGGGGGGGGCTACATTTATGCAGATCTTATGAGATAAAACTATTGTCTATTGTCTACCGCATACCGCATGCATTTCAACAGTGTGCAGCAGTAGTAATAATGAATCTTCTTTATAATTGATACATTTAATAAATGTAATTATTCATACTACCACTCATTCGTGCATTTCCACAATCTCTCATTATTCCGGCATAGTCGTTGCGCTACTCGGAAGCTTTCATAACACATATTCAGAACAAGAGGGCATGCCAGTGATATGAGTCAGAAGCTGAATAATGCTGAATAATGAGCCTGCAAACTGATAAAGTTTGTTTCTCACATTGAGGTGAAAATTACACGGCAGCCAGAGATAGTGCAACGTGACCAGATATAGCCTATCAGACATCATATAACGACGAGACGTGCAACAGACACAGCCGTCGGTATAATTTGCACCAATGTTTGATTAATGTTGGTCCAACATCGCAAAGGTTGGGCCAACATTAACCCAGCATCTGTTGAACGTCAGGGGCGTATCCAGGGGGGTGCTCAGGGTGCTCGAGCACCCCCTTAATTTCCATAGTAGTAACCATTAATTTTATATACAATTAATCCACCAGTGTCCGACATGTTGGTTACAGCCCCCTCCACACCTAAATATAAACCCCTTCCGATTTAAAGGGCTGGTGTCTGGGATGCATCATTGGCGCCATTAACAGATTAAAGACTCAGATTAGACAATGAACTGGGCAAAACAGAGTGTTCTATTCAAAAAACCTCTGTGCAAGACTCTTCAGTTCCAATGTACTTATTTTTATCGCACTGCTCGCTTATGGAACACTTTACCTTTTGTTATCCGAGGTGCTAGTAGCTTGAAGATTTTTAAGAAGAAACTGAATGAATTATATCTCACCATGGTAAACTTATTTGATGTGAATAATCGATGTACCTGGAGCCTGGCTTGTGCTTGTGTAAATTGTCGAATATAGCGGAATATTTTGTGTCTGAAACTACCTGTGCAATTTGAATCGGCTGTGAGACGGCTATTTGAGCTCCAGCCACGCATGACTAGGGACGGAGGGCTCCGTTGTCGATACTCATGTGTTGGCAGCTGACAAACCGCCCTGCCTAACTTATACTAGTGTATTGAATATATACATCTAGCACAAATGGCACCTTAAGTGATCGAACTATGAACGATAATCTGCGAATGTTGCATTGTGTTGTCTGCCTGGCTCGAATTCAGGCCGGAGACAGTCTCTGATACTGTTCGAAGCAGACCGACATCACTCTACGAGATCACGCTTGTCATGATCTGACTTAAAGTATTACCACATGGCATGGATGGCTGTTCCCCTCCAAATTGTTATTTGTTTTTTTCTGTTTTATTTTTAGGTTTAGTGATTTTTCAGTCGCCTTTGTTTCCAGACGAGGTGGGTCCTTATGCTGAATTTCAAAGATCTCTGATCAACTATGTTATTACTTTTATTTAGGGATGTGTGTAGGCCCATGTTAAAATTAAGAGTGTCATTAGTTTTTACTATTTTCCCTTTACACATACCCTAGTTGTCTGTCCTTTTATATGATAAACAACTAAAGGATTTAGAGGTTTTACTTAGGTTTCTACGCTTTCCAGAGTGTCCTTTTTTGCTACACTGTGTAGAGCACAGTGTAGCTATTTTATCTCTGGTTTTAGTGCGGGAAACAGATGACAGACAATTGTCGGTTATTTTATTTTATGTGTATATCGCAAAATGTATAATCTATACTATGTATGTACATTTTTAAATAGCATGTACACAAAACCATTGTTATTTTAAACACTGGATATCATTATGATGCTGCCTTACATGATAAGTATGGCAACACCTATAGCCAGTGAGCAGTCGGTTTTATATTACACTGTCATATTATTTTATTATATATTTTTAATTCACTAATATGGTTGACAGGCATTGTAGAGGTCGTATCGACCTGTTCCCGTCAACCAAAGGTAATAACATGTCCAAAAAAATACCCAATTAATAATAATGGTAATGTACCATTTTTGCATGTTTTTGAAAGGAAGTCAAATAAATGATAGCCACATAGCCCCTATGTGGCGACAGAAGCAAATCTTTACAATGGAAATCTTTAAAATTTGACCATTCAGAGCACTTAAAAGTAGGAATTTGTTGCGAATGGTTTTCTTTCTCCTGGCCACCCTCAATTAGTGTGAGATAGACATATTTTTCAAACAATAATTTTTTTTTTTTTTTAAAGAAACGGAGTAAAATATATCAATTTTGTGTTAGTCTTGGCCAATAATTGAAACGTTGAGCGAAACTTGAAACAACGTTATGGAGAATAAATATGCTAAGATTCATGATAATAATTATCATAGAATACCTTGAAACAACGTTGTTCCAAAGTAGATATGCTAATATTGATAGTAATTACCATAGACTATCCTACCCTATGATAATTATAACACACCACAAGCACAATCCACAGTAGGCTATGGGATCGCTTGAAACGGACAACGGCTTAGATTAGAGTTGGACGTGCTGCCCTCTCATTCAAGCACTTGGCGTTGCATAAAATAAAATAATAAGGATCACGGGATAAAGATTATTCCTAAATTACCATGATTCCTTCACCTGGGTGATAGCGAATTTATTTCTCAAGAGATATCATCTCTGAGACAAATGTCTTCTTGAGAACAAATGGATAAAAAACAGGGTCGCTTTTTCAATTTCCAAAATTTAATTGTTTTAGGGCCTATTTGAATTTTTCGTATTTTCTCAGTGCAATATATAGACCTCCAGTACAGCCACTGACACGAAATAATTCAGACACAGCTGGGACTCAACAGTTTTTTTTTACCAGAGACGAAATCAAGTATAAGAATGGAAAATTGGCAGTAAAGTTGTTTTAAAAATGTGGAACTACAACCCATACTAACACAAATATCTGATACAGGCCTAACTGATGATGAACTGGAATATAACATTTGCATTAAAAAATATTCTGCCACAGGGGAGGGTGGCAAATTAATAAGGGTGAAATAAAAATAAATATTTCAGGAATTTTAAGTGGTCATTAGTAAACGTTGTAAGCATTTAAATGGTCCACAACTTTTTTCAATGACATGTTATCACTTTTAATAGATGATTCTTGCATAATTAGGCCGTACATAATTGCATACTCGGCATTCCACAAACAAATTTGTATAATTATTATCACAATGAGGGGGACCCAACGTTTGATTAATATTATTGTTGCTCCACCGTCTGCTACGCTGGCCAAACATTAAAGCAACATTGGATCGACAGCTGTTTATTTTTATCTAGTTCATTTATTATGCCTAGTAGTTCGCACTCGCTATTAAATGAGCTAATGATCATGTTTACGTGTTTTTTCCATCGTGTGGTTGTGCTAGCTTAAATAGTTGGACTAGAGTAGGCTAGGTTAATCTGTCATTAAGTTAAAACTGCCATTTCAGCCAGTATCTCATATCTTCGTTTTACAGCAAAGATACCACAAAATCGCACTATTTGATGTTAATTTTTTTTCAAAATTTTGCGGAGGCAAACCCCCATAGGTCCCTACTGTTGAATGGTTTCTTTGAAATCTGAGCACCCCCTTTAATTTATTTCTGGATACGCTACTGAACGTCTTGTGTTTGCTGCAGAGAGTGGATGAATCGACATAGATATGAATAAGAGTGCATTATACACTGTTGAACTGTTGAGCTGCTGCTCGCCTAGTTTTTAATGGCATTGTGATCTGGTGATTGTCATCGGTGGGATACTCCTATTAATGAACATACAGATACAGGCCAACTGTTTTTAAATCACGCCAAAACATCAACACCGCCACTTTTTTGTGAATCACACCACCGAAATACCCATACACGGCATAACCAGAGGGTACTTAGCGGTTGGTACCCGCCAAACAGTCACCAGATGGCACTGTGGTATACGCCCATACTGTTTTGATGCACGCTGGATGCCTCGAACCTCATTTGGCGACTGTTCAGCATGCAGGGGTACAACCAATTAACTGTAGACTAGCCCGGACACGGTCCGGGATTGGCATTGTAGTCAGTATTAAAATTCCCGAACCCGGTCCGGGAAAGGCATGGAAAGGGTTAACTTAGTGACTCTTCACTGTCAGATGGCTCCGTAACATGTTTTCAATAACTGCTTCATTAGTTGGAGGCAGAGACGCCAGCTTTAGAGCGCCAGTCAGTGAACGGTTGCCTGCTCTCTTGGCCCACACCAGCTGACGACATTGGTCATACTGGTTGCTGAAAATCCACAGCACTTGCTGTAGTATTTTGTTCTAGCTGAGACTATATCTTGAAAAACAGCATTAGTCTGCCCAAAATTTGGCATTGTGTATCCTTGCTCAAGTAATGACAAGGCCGTCTTTATAGCAATACCCTGACTCTTGCCTATGCCATTAAGTGCAGCAACTGAATCACACCCTGATAGTGCATGAATTGCAAGAAAATCTGGCAACAATAACTTGTGTTTACGAGCTCTTGATTGAATGTCCAGTTTCGTTGGATCTTTTTTTGGAGATTCCATGAAATACATGGTTAATGAACAATCCAGCTTGTTGTATAAAAGCAGCAGGAATACAAATATATCCGTATAATCGGCTCTGGCCGTGATCTGTACTCCAGTTCCACCTGCCTGAGACACATTGATGGCTTGCTGGACCTCCATGCTGTCTGCCTCCTTGGGAGAATACTGTAGAATAGCCTGAGCCGACTCTGTCTATCTGTCCATGGTTTGTGTGACTGATCCGCTCACCTAATTTTCACACTCTGGCCATTCACTGTTATCATTTGAATAGGAACTGGGTCTGCACCAGTGACAACTATGTTGTGAAAGGTGGTATAATTGTTCCTTGTTTTTTTTTACTCTGAGAGACATATTTCCTGTGCTGGGGTGGGGAGGTTATGTATAGGATAAAGCCCGAGAAGTGCTACATTCTTAGCTGTGGAAATGGCCGAGGCCGAAGATGTTTTTTTTACAGCTAAGAATGTAGAGCTCCGAGGGTTTTAACTGACTTAAAACACATCTGACCATCATGAGGATCCATCATGATCAACAAAAAACCGGGTGCACGAGCATAAATGAGATCTTGTGAGATTATTTTGTGGTTATCCCCTGAAATATGCTTGCGTTTATGGTCAATATTGATAAGTTGTTTACTAATTTTATCATAGAAGCCACCTGGCCACTTGTCTCGGAATTCCTTCATATGTTTAGCTCATATATCGTATGCTTCGTCGACGTTTCAACCAGGAGGTGCCAGTTGTCCAGTGACGATATTCAGTAGCTGGCCCTGTTCATGATAGAGCTGATGTAGCATTTTAGAAAATGCATTCCTCCAAGGATAGGAACATTTGTATCGTTAAATATTATGCTGACATCTATTTGATAGAGGTGCATATCAACTGTAAGTGGGAGTGTATCTGACCAGCATTACGAGATATGGCCATTGCCTTAATAGACATAGCCGTCAGTATGGTGCTTATGTCATTTGGTGTGTGGTTGAAGAGAGGTAGGTAATGCCTATTCACTGTCGGTTCATGTAACCATTATATTCAATGCAAGATTGTGTGGTGATTACTTTCTTTAAAAAATCAAAGTCATGCACTTTCTAAAGCTCTCTGTAGGAGAGGAGGTCTAGTCTGGGTACGGCGGGGCATAGGCGGGTGTCTTTAACCTTCATACGGCTCGAGTGGCTCAATCATAAGGGATTGGATGGGACATGGCCTTTTTAGATATGAGAGGAATTGTGAGCATTTTTTATGTTGACTTGTTGATGCGTGTCCTGCCATTATTGCCAGCACATGGCAGACTAGTTTACAATTTTGGCTGTGCACTTCAGTGTCAAAGTTATCAACTACTATGTGAACGTTTTTAAATGTCAATCCATGGGAATACTCTTTGCAGGCTCATATAGCAGCGGAAAGTTTGAATCGCAGCCCCTCGTCATATGAGCCAGTGACTTTAAATTTTGGAAATTCAACTATCATATCTTTGTGACGATTTAGCATCACGCCCAAGGCAATCGTAGATCCGTAGAGCAGACAATACTTTTGATGAGGTTTCCGATAAGGGTAGGCACGAGAGGGGATTTATGAAATTCTGGCGATATCTTGTGTATCAGCCCAGAGAGTGTGGAACTAACAGATTCGTCTGCTTTTTCTTGTCAAAACACAGCGAGTAATTTGTCCATTCCTTCTTCATTTGAAGACATTATTTTCTTATTTGAGATGCAACGACTGTTAAGGCATTACTGACACTGTCATCATCTTCTATTCCCCTAGCTTTAACTCCCAAATACTTCTTTCGAATAATGTTCGTCTGGAGTGAGATAACCCACCTTGGTCTCTACCGAGTTGCAAAATCTACTCCTCTCATTCCTAGGGTATGACTAGGGGTCTAGGCTATTGTCAGTATTGGCATAGTCGCAGCATGTCCAGAAATAGTGTTTGTAAAGTTTCATGTCTTAGAAATCAGCAAAATTCTTTCACCACTGCACAATGTGATTAGGCCCCTAATGATTGATTTAGACTAAACTTGCAAGTTTAAAAGCCTACGTATAGGCTATACAGCCTGTTATTATTGTATAGTATAGGAGCGAGCTATCGCTAGACAGTGCCTATTCATATTATTATTAGACTTGGCAAACATAGGCCCAGGCTTAATACCAAACAGTAACAAGAATCACCAGTTGTGAATGTTACGACGTTATTCAGTGGTTTAATTAACTATTTTGGCGGCCATTTTGACTTTTTTGCACCACGACTCTATTTGATCTCTAGGATAACATCAACATCGGGTTCCCCGACCCCAAAAACCGATACCTAGACACCAAAATCATGTCTCCAAGTCAATTGGTTCAGAAGTTAGAGCTTGTATTATGTTGCCATAGTTATTTTGGCGGCCATCTTGGATTTTGAAAAACCCACAAAGGTTGGAATTGGAACGCCAGCTGATTTTTTATTTATGTCTCATAGTCAACAGAAAAAATAAAAAAAATGATTGTAATTCGATATTGCAAGGTCATCTTATGCTTCTGCCTGACTATCTTGTCAAAATTAAATCTTAACTTCAGTGTTGTTCATTGATATCTTCTAGTCCATAGGATGATGTTACCATTCTTGATGCTTGGAACAAAATATTTCTAAAGTTGTCTGTTTTAAACATTCCAATGCTAGGGCAAACATTTCAGTATCGTGATGATTGGGTCTGCATGCGTTTAAAGAACTGCGCATTTCGTGCTAAAAAATCAATATATTCACCAATAGTGAAACTAATTCTGCTTGGAACAATGGTTTGCTTCATCCTGCCTGAAAGTAACATCACCTCAATTTTCTTAATTCGGTTTAAGATGCCTGGCTGACCAAGGTGAGTGAGGTGGAGGGAGTGATTGCGGGGAGATCACGGTTTCCTATATCTAAAAGTTTAGGCTGGATATTTGTTAATTTTGGTTACAACTATTCGATATTAATATATTTGTTAACTTAAATAACATTTGTAAATCAGAAATGAATTCCCAATGGGATATATTATCTGCTCAGACAAGTATTTTCCGTGTTGACACTACATGTTACTTTGGAGAATCAGTATCAACGTGTATTTCTCCATTTTAATTTAATCATGCGTGTTAAAACGCAACACACCACCTTCTGAGAGACCATAGTGACTTAATTACCTTAACAAATAAAACCAGCCGTCGAAACAATTTAAATTTATTAATGCTGGGTCACCGTCTGCAATTTTAGCCCTACGATAAACCGGTTCAATACGACCCTGCCCCACATTTAATAACATTGTTTAAGTGTGATGTTTGCTGTGATAACAGATCAGGGGTCATGCACGGTTCTGGATTGGCGTGTTAAAAAATATGTTCACATACCAATATGCCCAAATACAACATGTTCATCAGGATGTACTGGTTCAATGTAGGGACAGGGTCTGCGACACTGGCCCAACATTGAACCATCACAAGGTGATCCTGCTCTGTTTACTGGGATCTGTCGTTTTATTTATTTGATATTACTTTTGCATCTCTTGATAACATGTCTATAGTTAATGAATAAAAAATAAAACTACATTTGAATATACCGTCCCCTTAGATATGAAAGGGTGTATCTAGACTTGTGA
Organism: Flabesymbios commensalis; assembly: GCA_964017125.1. Lineage (NCBI taxonomy): Eukaryota > Metazoa > Annelida > Polychaeta > Terebellida > Flabelligeridae > Flabesymbios > Flabesymbios commensalis. The sequence continues at coordinate 54,306,842 of OZ024904.1, read as the reverse complement.
GGTGGCAGATACACCCAAGGGGCGAATTACAGTAGGGACGAACAGGTACCGTGGATACTGGGATACAAACCTCGTGTTTATGTGGGATGTTGTTATAATGGAAAAATAACTTTTAAAAGTGGTGTTCAAATGCCTGTGGTAGGCTGCTGTGGAAATTGCAGATATTCCCTTAACTCGTTATAACAATTGGCTTACAAATTATTATAATTGATGGACATTTGGATTTATTATATTATAGTTATACTGTTTTTAGCACATAATTGTAAACATTTTATGAAAGGACATTTTCATAAATCTGTCCGCCCTGGTGACACTTTTAATCCATTATACATGGTCATACATTGCGGATGGACTTTAAAATCACCAGAATCTTCCAGCACGCCAGTGGGTGAGCACCTCCACGGGTCATCAGTGGCTGCCTGCCAGGCCTCTAAGTCATCTACTAAATCCTGTACTACTGCCTCATACTCTTGTTTGTGTACCACATTCACCATCTCCTTGGGGTCCAGGTAAAGGTCGTACAGCTCAAACGCGTCTCTGTAATAATAATCATGTAACGTTTTAATCCAATGCAATGGTTCGTGCTTCATAGTTCTATTAAGTAAATCCTGAAAAGTTGGAGATATATAGAAGTCTTGATCTAACGGAAACGGCATCAAATAATTGAAGTTTTTAATGAGTTTATATCGTTGTGTACGTATAGCTCTCATCGGGTAATACATGGTGATCTCATGAAGGTTATGACTGGCATAAACAGTGCTGTGTTGTGTGGAATCAATAACGTGCTTATCAGTTTTGTTTTGTTTCAACACATTTTGTTGGGATGTGCTCTCTTTTAATCCAGCCAGTAAAGGCAGTAAAGATTCCCCGGTCAATGACACCGTTTTCTTCTGGAATAAGCTATATTTTGGGTATTTAATGTCCATCCAGTCCAACACGGTGGGGACGATATCAAGCAATGATACCAGATCATCGTTTTCCTGAAACAAGTATAACCTATAATTAATAATCATTTTACACCAAATGAATATTAGTGTGAAACATGAGACGTTACTTACTGGCAGTCGGTAAATTTAGCCGCAAGTGCTTATTATTAAACATGTAGGATATATATGCGGAGTTAACCCTTTAAGCACTCACGATGCATTAAAGCATAATTTTACATCCCTGAAAACAGACTTAATTTTCCTACAACTGACGGTTTTAGAAGGAAAATTTCCATGAAACTCTTTTACCAATACGTTTTCTTCAATTTTTCACACACTTCAACTCATCTTCATCCACTCCAAGTCGAGAATTGCGACAGCAATTCGCGGCTTGTAGTGGATAAAGATGACAACGATTCCGGTTTGTAAGGGTTAACTAGCAAACACACACAATGCTGTTTTAATGCTGGTCCACCGTGGAAGCATTTAACCAACATTACACCAATGTCTCGTATCTACTGTGTAGTACGCGGCAACCCAGCAGACATGAGACGTTCAAATAGTGTTAGTGTGGTCATCGTCTGCGACGCTGGCCCAACCTTATAACAACACCGTGTCAACGTCTGGTGTCTGCTGGAAAGCGCTCCAACAAACAAATGGCGCGTTAGCTGTGTAGCTCTTGCTCACCTTTCCCCAGGACGACTTGTGTTGAGGAGAAGACAGGAGAAACGGCTCCCTCCAGCCCGGCTCATATAGATTGGTGCGCCCCATAGGGAATGGAATACCGTTGTCTGATGTATAAATGATCAACGTGTCATCGTTGTGGCCCGAGGCTGACAGTTCTTCCAGAATTAAACCGATACCTACAAATACATAAATAAATTGCCTTCGATTATTTGATAATAAATTGATGAATAGGAGCCTAACATTTTTTATTTTCCAAAAAGTTGCACGATAGCCTAAGTCAGTTGTTGCTTACTGATATAGAAGTTAAAGCGACACAATCAGGCTAAAATCATGGACATGCATGTTCGAAATAAGAGATCGGGAATTTCGTCTTTATATCGCTTTTAACTTGTAAATGCCGCTGCGCAACACAAAAATTAAAAAAACTTTTGCAGTTCTAGTCTATGGACATGTTCACGTCATATCCGTCGCGTCGCGTCAGGTCACAATGCCGGGCTATCGGGATTAGTGTTTTGCTGGAGACGCTTTGATCATTCATCTTTGTAGGGCTACCGGTACATAAAGTAATAAAGTATAATATTATTTCATTGAAAGTGTGCTATTGGGGGCCTAAATTTAATAAATATCGTATTATACTAGGAACAGAGCATTATTCTGTGCTGATACAATGGTCCATGAAATATTCCTGGGAAGTGATATTTAGATGACAATAACCATGCGAATGTATAGGCCTACGTCGCTAGTTCCAATCGCTCTAACAGCAACTAGTTTCGCACATATAATCGTGTGAAGTGAGCTAGTACATGTATTTATTCTAGGCCCACCATATTTCACAATATATAGTAGGCCGATGTCCCCCATCTTCCCTTGGCCAGTCTCACGCGAGTGCTACCGCAGGAACCTGGCCAGATCGAGTGCTCTATCTGTCTATGTGGTCATGTTGGGGTATGTCTGAGAGTCAAAGCTTATTGGATGTTTTAGATTTATTTAAGGGTCACTAAAAATTGACCTCTTGTTCAGCTCCCAAGCAAATGTCAAGCGCTGTCTGATTGGCCGGTCTTGAGAAGCAGCGCGTGCAACATAATAATTATATCTTACTGTTCTAACTCAGCTTATAACTAGAAAGAGTTGTTCGGGAAAGAACACGAATGCAGCCCTCCGTTATCGCCAGTCAGCCATTTTAAATTTGATATAGATCAGCAAACTTTCTCAAGGTTTGTTTTTATATTTCCGATTTATATATTATGCAAGATTTCCAAGATAATGAGAAAAAACAATTGAAAACGACCGCCAGTCGGCCATTTGGGCTTTTATTTCTGCGGAGTTTGTCCTTGTGTGAGTTCTCACTCTCAATGACCCACCATGCCCTATCACCCCGCCCTCACATTATCATATATATGTAGCTTACATCATCAACGGAGTGCACTGATTTAAACTATTGCAGGGTAACTTAAATGACCGTTTCAGGCCGAAAAATGACGTAAAGCATTCATTTACTGCTACTACCACTGGCGACATGATACCTAAGACGTTAGTTCTACATCGTCATTGCTGGGCCAACATTAACTCCTCATTGGTAGAACGTCTGGTGTTTGCTGAGATAATATGTTAGCTGGGCCAACATTAACTCCTCATTGGTAGAACGTCTGGTGTTTGCTGAGATAATATGTTAATCTACAATGTGCAAAACAAAATCTGACAACCCAACTTCACATCTATCAATCCAACGTTTAGCCACCCATTCACTTGAAGCTTGTAGTTTGACTGACTGTTTCTAATTGACAATAAGTATAACAGAAGTGCCGATACGTGCTATTTCATCCACAAACCTGTCATATCAGCAAGCAAGACGTTGAATCAATGTTGGTTTACCGTTGGTCAAACGTCGTAGACGATGGACCAAAGTAAAACCAACATTGATTCAACGTCTTGCACGATAGCCTAAGTCAGTTGTTGCTTACTGATATAGAAGTTAAAGCGACACAATCAGGCTAAAATCATGGACATGCATGTTCGAAATAAGAAATCGGGAATTTCGTCTTTATATCGCTTTTAACTTGTAAATGCCGCTGCGCAACACAAAAATTAAAAAAACTTTTGCAGTTCCAGTCTATGGACATGTTCACGTCATATCCGTCGCGTCGCGTCAGGTCACAATGCCGGGCTATCGGGATTAGTGTTTTGCTGGAGACGCTTTGATCATTCATCTTTGTAGGGCTACCGGTACATAAAGTAATAAAGTATAATATTAGTTCATTGAAAGTGTGCTATTGGGGGCCTAAATTTAATAAATATCATATTATACTAGGAACAGAGCATTATTCTGTGCTGATACAATGGTCCATGAAATATTCCTGGGAAGTGATATTTAGATGACAATAACCATGCGAATGTATAGGCCTACGTCGCTAGTTCCAATCGCTCTAACAGCAACTAGTTTCGCACATATAATTGTGTGAAGTGAGCTAGTACATGTATTTATTCTAGGCCCACCATATTTCACAATATATAGTAGGCCGATGTCCCCCATCTTCCCTTGGCCAGTCTCACGCGAGTGCTACCGCAGGAACCTGGCCAGATCGAGTGCTCTATCTGTCTATGTGGTCATGTTGGGGTATGTCTGAGAGTCAAAGCTTATTGGATTTTTTAGATTTATTTAAGGGTCACTAAAAATTGACCTCTTGTTCAGCTCCCAAGCAAATGTCAAGCGCTGTCTGATTGGCCGGTCTTGAGTGCCGGTCGGAGTGCACTGATTTAAACTATTGCAGGGTAGCTTAAATGACCGTTTCAGGCCGAAAAATGACGTAAAGCATTCATTTACTGCTACTACCACTGGCGACATGATACCTAAGACGTTAGTTCTACATCGTCATTGCTGGGCCAACATTAACTCCTCATTGGTAGAACGTCTGGTGTTTGCTGAGATAATATGTTAATCTACAATGTGCAAAACAAAATCTGACAACCCAACTTCACATCTATCAATCCAACGTTTAGCCACCCATTCACTTGAAGCTTGTAGTTTGACTGACTGTTTCTAATTGACAATAAGTATAACAGAAGTGCCGATACGTGCTATTTCATCCACAAACCTGTCATATCAGCAAGCAAGACGTTGAATCAATGTTGGTTTACCGTTGGTCAAACGTCGTAGACGATGGACCAAAGTAAAACCAACATTGATTCAACGTCTTAGTTATCATCAAGTTTTGAGAACATCAGTCATAGAGTTTCCCCAATTTGTAAAATAAGGTCGGAAGATGGAAGTAATAATTCCGAGACCAGCAACGTGTAAATATGATTAGGACTACCAACTACCAATATTCTGATTTTTTTAGACCATGACATGTAAAAATAGTAACTATCTGCTACATAATGACACCACATACCCAGCAAAATGAAATGAAACAAGACTACATAAGTCCAGGAGCTCCCGCTCTGAATTAGAATTTGATTTAAGCAATTTTGTGTAGGGTTATTAATGTAGTACTAGTCTAGGTCAAAAATCAAGACGCAAGACAACTAGGTCTAAGAAGCGCAGTCTAAGAATAAGATAAGAACTAGACAGTCTGTCAGAGATTGCAAACCTCCATTGAAATTAATGATCCTAATCAGTATCCCAGTAATGGTCTACCTATCTGGCACAGTTTACCCGATATCAGGACAATCGAGTTAACTAATAGCTGATTTACGGTCATTTTGAATTCGATATGAATTAGTTAAAAACTTAGGGTGCATCCTTCCCCGAAACCCCAAATTTTGTTTCATAGTAATGGACTAACATCTAACACAGTTTGCAAAATATTGGGCATGTGAAAGTAAATAATGGCCGATAGGGGGCCATTTTGAATTTGATTGAGTCAGAATTTTTCAAAATGCATCCTCAGCTGAAATCTCACATTTCATTCTTTAGTAATCGTCTAGCTATCCAGCACGGTTTACCAATTATCGGCCATGTGAAAGTGAATAATGGCCTAAAGGCGGCCATTTTGAATTTGATCAAGTCAAAATTTTCCAAGATGCATCCTCAGCTGAAATCTCACATTTCATTCTATAGTAATGGTCTAGCCATCTAGCACGGTTTACCAAATATCGCCCATGTGAAAGTGAATAATGGCCGATAGGAGGCCATTTTGAATTTGATCAAGTCAAAATTTTTCAAGATGCATCCTCACCTGAAATCTCACATTTTGTTTTATAGTAATGGTCCAGCTATCTAACACGGTTTACCAAATATCAGCAATGTGAAAGTAAATAGTGGCCGATAGGCGGCCATTTTGAATTCGATTGAGTCGAAAGTTTTTAAAAGGCATCCTCTCCCGAAACGTCACATTTTGTTTTATAGTAATGGTCTAGCTATCTAGCACGGTTTACCTGATATCAGGCCTATCGAGGTAAATAATGCTGATTGTCGGCCATTTTGAATTCGTAAGTTAAAAATTTTCAGGGTGCATCCTCCCCCGAAAACTCACACTTTGTTTTATAGTAATCAGGTAATGGTCTAGCCATCTAGCACGGTTTACCAAATATCAGCCATGTGAAAATGAATAATGGCCGAAAAGGCGGCCATTTTAAATTTGATCAAGTCAAATTTTTTCAAGATGCATCCTCATCTGAAATCTCACATTTCGTTTTACAGTAATGGTCTAGCCATCTAGCACAGTTGACCAAATAACGGCCATGTGAAAGTGAATAATGGCCGATAAGCGGCCATTTTGAATTTTATCGAGTCGAATTTTTTCAAGATGCATCCTCTCCTGAAATCACACATTTTGTTTTATAGTAATGGTCTAGCCATCTAGCACGGTTTACCAAAAAACGGCCATGTGAAAGTGAATAATGGCCGATTGGCGGCCATTTTGAACTTGGACGAGTTGATTTTTTTCAAAATGCATCCTCTCCTGAAGCCTTACAATTTGTTTTATAGTAATGGTGTAGATATCTTGAGCGGTTTTCATGATATTCCACAATATCAGGCCTGTCGAGGTGAATAATGGCCGATAGGCGGCCATTTTGAATTTTATCAACTTGAAATTTTTCAAGATGCATCCTCTCCTGAAACCTTACAATTTATTTGATATTAATGGTGTAGCTATCTTGACCGGTTTTCATGATATTCCGCAATATCAGGCCTGTCGAGGTGAATAATGGCCGATAGGCAGCCATTTTTAATTTTATCGACTTGAAATTTTTCAAGATGCATCCTCTCCTGAAACCTCACAATTTGTTTTATAGTAATGGTGTAGCTATCTTGAGCGGTTTTCATGATATTCCGCAAAATCTTTCAGTCGGATTTACCGATGTTATAAATTAGGTCAAAGTGCTGGGTCAACTTCAAGGTCAAGGTCCAAAAACCTGAAAAGGCACAACTAGGGACCTTAGAGAACATGTATGTGCAATATGACTGTCATCGGCCCAGTACTTTTCGAGATCTGCTCCGGAAACGAAGTGCGCGTCAAAACGTCTAAATAGGTCATAGTTCTGAACCAGAAGTAGTACAAATACCCCAAAAGGCACAACTAGACCCCCTAGGGGTGTTGTGTGTACAGTTTGAAGACAATCGGACAAGTACTTTCAGAGATATGCTCCGGAAACGAATTGTTTACGGACGGCCCAACGCCGTAACATCATCATTTTCTCTTCTGCGACCTTGCGTATTGAATTCAGAATAAAAATATTTTAACCTGTCCATTATCCACCCGGAAGTAACCCACATACCAAAAATTGTTATCCTAGCTTATTTTCTTACAAAGTTATAGGCAAAAGAAGAGGCCAAAAAAAACCGGAGGTAAAATCCATAGCTCCTTCCGTCTCACCTACGGTGACGGCGGGAGCTAATGAATGGCGTTATGGGCCACCGTTATGGGCCACCTTTGTGCACATATAGGCTAAGCTGGGCCGGGAGAACCACAGACACGGTATTCGAAAGTCTAGCCCTGGCGATCTGAGGCCGGGCACGCTACCTCTCGGTCTCGGAGGTTTCCCTCAATATTGAATCTTTACTAGCGAGCGGGGAAGAAACATTTTGTTTCTTTGAAACTTGAAGGCCAGAATGGGGTTCGAACCCGCGATCTCCGACTTTTCAAGCGACAGACCCATCAGACGTTGAACCGTTATTGGCTTAGTGCTGGCCTAGGCCTACCATCCCTTAAGTCAGCCGAGCATTAAACTAACAATGTTTACTTGGGATCGTCTGTTCATTTCTCTGAGTGACATAATTATGCACTATATAAGTTAGCAGGCCTACACTACAGCTTCAGAGTAACAGAGAATGATGCCTGTGTTGATCTGCTTTCAGATGTTCCCTTTTATATCCGAGTTGACGAGATTAAATCATAACATTTATATATATTAATAAAAAGTAATCTCCATTACGATTTGTCAAATCCGTTATAGACCAAAATAACTGGAGAGAGAAAGTATTCCAAAACACTATTTTTTGTGAATTCTACGGGTGGGCCTCCTATGTATTTTTGAAAAGAACGTCCAGTATTCCAGTATATAAATTATTATGATATTATTATAATTTTTAGTTGAGTTCCAGAACACAGGCGTCTGCCGGTTTTACACCACCAATAACATCAAAGGTATGCAAAAAAAGGAGTTCCCGAACTCCGAGACCCGGTGTAACACCCCAGATTATACCCCCCTTGAAACTATACCCGGGTAGATTCTGGGATCTCCCAGAATCGATTCTAGATGATACCCCGGGGTAGATTCTGGGGGTTCCCAGAATCTACCCCTCCCTCCCAGGATCCACCCTCCTTTTCGTGATTTGTTGAGGTGTCCTTGGATCCCCGAGTCTACCCCTGCCTCCCAGAATATACCCCCTTTTCAAAAAAATGTTGTGTGACCCTCCCAGAATCTACCCCTCCTTCCCAGAATATACCCCCTTTTTAACAACTACAGGCGACCCTCCCACAATCTACCCCTCCTTCCCAGAATATACCCCCCTTTTAACAACTATATGCGACCCTCCCAGAATATACCCCTCCTTCCCAGAATATACCCCCCTTTTCAACAGATATATGCGACCCTCCTAGAATCTACACCTCCCTCCCAGAATATACCCCCATTTTCAACAGATATATGCGATCCTCCCAGAATCTACCTCTCCCTCCCAGAATATACCCCCCTTTTCAACACCTATATGCCACCCTCCCAGAATCTACCCCTCCGTCCCAGAATATACCCCCATTTTCAACAACTAAAGTCACCCTCCCAGAATATACCCCTCCCTCCCAGAATATACCCCCTCCCTTTTAAGTTACAATATGCCACCCTCCCAGAATCTACCCCTCCGTCCCAGAATATACCCCCATTTTCAACAACTAAAGTCACCCTCCCAGAATATACCCCTCCCTCCCAGAATATACCCCCTCCCTTTTTAGTTACAATATGCGACCCTCCCAGAATCTACCCCTCTCTCCCATAATATACCCCCCTTTTTCAACACCCATATGCGACCCTCCCAGAATCTACCCCTCCCTCCCAGAATATACCCCCCTTTTCAACAGCTATATGCGACCCTCCCAGAATCTACCCCTCCCTCCCAGGATATACCCACTCCTTTTTTAGTTAATATATACAACCCTCCCAGAATCTACCCCTCCCTCCCAGAATACCCTCCCACTTTTCAACAACTATAATATTATGCGACCCTTTCCGAATCTACCCCCTCCCCTCCCAGAATATAACCCCCCTTTCGACAACTATATGCAACCCTCCCAGAATCTACCTCTCCCTCCCAGAATATAACCCCTTTTCAACAACTATGTGCGACCCTCCCACAATCTATCACTCCATCCCAGAATATACCCCCTTTTAGTAATTATTTGCGACACTCCCAGAATCTACCCCTACATCCCAGAATATACCCCCCCCTTTTTACAACTATATGCGACCCTCCCAGAATCTACCCCTACCTCCCAGAATCTACCCCCCCCCCTTCTAACAGCTATATGCGACCCTCCCAGAATCTACCCCTCCCTCCCAGAATATACCCCCCTTTTCAACACCTATATGCGACCCTCCCAGAATCTACCCCTCCCTCCCAGGATATACCCCCTCCTTTTTTAGTTATTATATGCAACCCTCCCAGAATCTACCCCTCCCACCCAGAATACCCTCCCACTTCTCAACAACTATAATATTATGCGACCCTTTCAGGCTCTACCCCCCTCCCCCCTCCCAGAATATAACCCCTCTTTCGACAACTATATGCGACCCTCCCAGAATCTACCCCTCCCTCTCAGAATATGCCTCCTTTTAATAACTATCTGCGACACTCCCACAATCTACCCCTACATCCCAGAATATACCCCACCCTTTTTAACAACTATATGCGACCCTCCCAGAATCTACCCCTACCTCCCAGAATACACCCCCCCCCTTTTAACAACTATATGCGACCCTCCCAGAATCTACCTCTCCCTCCCAGAATCTACCCCCCCCCCCTTTTTGACAACTATATACAACCCAACCCCCCCCCCCGTCAACAATTATATATATGCGACCAACCTAGAATCTACCCCTCTCTCCAAGAATATACCCCCCTTTCGCTAGAAATTATACGTTTTGGTATGTTATTTTTTTTATTTTCAAGCTCTGAACCATTGGCAGTACATGCCCATGCGACCCGAGCCCCCTTTTTAAAAAGTCCGGTGACGGGCCTGATCAAGGAATATGATAAAACGAGCGATACCTTTCTTTGACAAAATTATCATGCTTAAAATATTAGGATAACACCGATATTGAAATAATGAGAATTACATAGATCCACACCTATTCATTACGGGTAGATTCTGTGAGTGTTGCATATAGTTGTCGAAAGAGGGAGTAGGCCTACATGATATTATAGTTGTTGAAAAGGGTGAGGGTATTCTGGAAGGGAGGGGTAGATTCTGGGAGAGTTGCATATAGTAACTAAAAAGGGAGGGGGCAGATTCTGGGAGGGAGGGGTAGATTCCGGGAGGGTCGCATATAGGTGTTGAAAAGGGGGGGAATATTCTGGGAGGGAGGGGGAGATTCTGGGAGGGTCGCATATAGGTGTTGAAAAGGGGGGTACATTCTGAGAGGGAGGGGTAGATTCTGGGAGGGTTGCATATAGTAACTAAAAAGGGAGGGGTATATTCTGGGAGGGAGGGGTAGATTCTGGGAGGGTCGCATATAGGTGTTGGAAAGGGGGGTATATTTTGGGAGTGAAGGGTAGATTCTGAGAGGGTCGCATATAGGTGTTGGAAAGGGGGTATATTCTGGAAGGGAGGGGTAGATTCTGGGAGGGTCGCATATAGTTGTTGAAAATGGGGGTATATTCTGGGAGGGAGGGGTAGATTCTGGGAGGGTCGCACATAATTGTTGAAAAGGGGGTATATTCTGGGAGGGAGGGGTAGATTCTGGGAGGGTCGCATATAGGTGTTGAAAAGGGAGGTATATTTTGTGAGGGAGGGGTAGATTCTGAGGAGGTCGCATGTAGCAACTAAAAAGGGAGAGGGTGTTTTCTGGGAGAGAGGGGTAGATTCTGGGAGGGTCGCATATAGTTGTTGAAAATGGGGGTATATTCTGGGAGGGAGGGGTAGATTCTGAGAGGGTGGCATACAGGTGTTGAAAATGGGGGTATATTCTGGGAGGGAGGGGTAGATTCTGGGAGGGTCGCAAATAGTAACTAAAAAGGGAGGGGTATATTCTGGGAGGGAGGGGTAGATTCTGGGAGGGTCGTTTATAGTTGTTGAAAATGGGGGTATATCTTGGGAGGGAGGGATAGATTCTGGAAGGGTGGCATATAGTAACTAAAAAGGGAGGGGGTATATTCTGGGAGGGAGGGGTAGATTCTGGGAGGGTCGCACATAGTTGTTGAAAAGGGGGTATATTCTGGGAGGGGAGGGTAGATTCTGGAAGGGTCGCATATAGGTGTTAAAAAGGGGGGTATATTCTGGGAGGGAGGGGTAGATTCTGGAAGGGTCGCATATAGTAACTAAAAAGGGAGGGGGTGTTTTTTTGGAGGGAGGAGTAGATTCTGGGAGGGTCGCACATAGTTGTTGAAAATGGGGGTATATTCTGAGGGGGAGGGGTAGATTCTGGGAGGATCGCACAGGTTGTTGAAAATGAGGGTATATTCTGGGAGGGAGGGGTAGATTCTGAAAGGATGGCATTTAGGTGGAAATGGGGGTATATTCTGGGAGGGAGTGGTAGATTCTGAGAGGGTGGCATATAGTACCTAAAAAGGGAGGGGGTGTTTTCTGGGAGGGAGGAGTAGATTCTGGGAGGGTCGCACATAGGTGTTGAAAATGGGGGTATATTCTGGGAGGGAGGGGTAGATTCTGGGAGGATCGCACATAGTTGTTGAAAAGGGGGTAGATTCTGGGAGGGAGGGGTAGATTCTGGGAGGGTCGCACATAGTTGTTGAAAAGGGGTATATTCCGGTACGGAGGGGGTAGATTCTGGGAGAGTCGCATATAGTTGTGAAAAATAGGGGTATATTCTGGGAGGGAGGGGTAGATTGTGGAAGGGTCACAAATAGTTGTTAAAAATAGGGGTATATTCTGAGAGGGAAGGGTAGATTCTGGGGGGGGGGGGCACAAATAGTTGTTGAAAAGGAGGGTATATTCTGGGAGGGAGGGGTAGATTATGGGAGCCGAAGACACCTCACATAATCACAATAAAGGGGGGTAGATCCTGGGAGGGATGGGTAGATTCTGGGGCGCCCACAATCTACCCGGGTATAATCTGGGAGGGGGGTATATTTCCAGACCTTACACCGGCTTTAGGCTGTATTGAGTGCTATAGACAAAAGTTTGGCTTATATCTTTAGTAAAGATAACTGTATTGGTCTTCCTCATGGGCAAGAATCCTAAATGTCCAAGATATAATTAAGGAAAGTACCAAGGAGAGAAGTTAAAATATATATCTTCAACGTTTATTCATTCCACCAACATCCATTCGAACTTGCCATTGCAGCACGTTGGGTCTTGCTTTGTAAATAAAACCTCTTCGATTATATCACGTATTAGACTGTCTATGGTTCTCTATCTGACAGCGTTCCAGTCAATGAACACATGAACACGTCAATGGACATCTAGCAAACACCAGGCCAATGTTGGTTTCAAGTTGAACCAGCGTCGACTAGCATTAAAACAACATTGATTCAAAGTCTCTTTTCCTGGCAGAATTTGCCACCTGTCCACTTGGTACTTCGTCACATCTCCCTCCCCTCTTGTGTTGTCCAGTATACACGAGACATCTAGCAAATGCTGGTTTAATGTTAGCCCATTGTCTGAGATGATGGGCCAACATTAAATCGACATTGGTTCAGCATGTCGTGTTTGATAGGAGAGCAGCATTGAACACTTTTTGTCACTTTGGGGACCAAATTTGCAAAAAGTTTTTTTTTAAAGCAAGCACAATAAATTTTTCAGCCATTTGGTTGAGTGATTATTATGATCTGGAAATTGATAGAAATTAGATACCGGCACAATATCTGAAGATGATTGTAATCCGTAGTAGCGTCTTTTTATTGTCATATTATACAAAAATAAAATTATTAAAAGTTACATTAATAACAGTAAATTGCTGGCGTGTCCACTGTATTTCGATTATTCTACGGTAAATTTTATCCTGTATTTTACAAAGTCTACTTTGACAGTGTTAAATAATCATGATAATACTCATATATTAAATACATCAAAATTAAAATGATATATATATGAAAAATCCTGTAACTTACAGTCGAGCCGTCATGTAGAAAATAAATTTGTAAATAATCAATGATATGGTGTTTTTAAAATTGCCTCCGCATCCGCCACAAATAACACACCGAGGTTATTGTTGAACTGAACTGAAGTTAAAATTCTTCCGTTTAAAATCTATTAGATCTTGGGTTGTAGGCCTGCCAACGGGAAATCGGGATGTGTCTATGCGGTGACAATCACTGCTATGTCTATACTTGTAGTAAGGGAAGGAAACTTTCAAGTCCTCGTCATTTTAAAATGAGAAATGGACTATGTAGACTTTTGTTTTATACCAAACAAATGCTACCATATCATACCTAGTTCTTGTGGCAAATTATTGATGAATTTGCAAACGGAAATCTACGTGCATTAATACACATTATACGAGCTAGATTCTGACAGAAGCACTATTTGCAACAATATGCGACATGTAGTGGATAATACACTGCGGTATTCAGCTTACTATTATATTGAGAAGTTACTGCCTTTTGGGTTTACACGATCGAATAGTGGAGCTGAATAGACCCTATTGTGGTGCATGCGGGCGTGAACAAAGAGGCCTAGTATGTTGAGATTGCTGCTTCCAAGATTCCCGTGAGTCACCGACCTTCTATAGAAAACCAATGAGCATGCTGACCCTATCCCATTCAGCTGTGGGCCCACCTAATAATGACCAATTGCGAAACCGTGCTGTCTCCCTACATGACTCTCAGCATTATGATTCTTTCTACACTATTGTGAAATTTCTAGAGAGTGGCTGATTGAATAAACGTTGTCCCTATGTTGTTTTAATGTTGAACCAACATCGTCGCCAGTGGCCCTACATGAAGTATTAAAACCTGTTGCCTTCATTATACCCAGTTCCCGGTCCCGGCGGTTTAAAAGAAACAAAAAATGTTTCTTCCCCATCCACGTGTGAAAGTCAGTATTGTGGGGAGCCTCCGTGACCGAGAGGTAGCGTGCTCGGCCTCAGACCGCCAGGGCTCGAATTTCGAATCCTGTGTCTGGAGGACAGTGTCATCTCAATCATCTCACCATCCTCAGGAGGTTCTCCTGGCCCAGTTTAGCCTATATGTGCACAAAGGTGGCCTAAAGCCCGATTCATTTCATTTCATTTCATTTTCATTATACCCAGCAAACACTGGACGTTGAAACAATATTAGGCTAATTCTGAGCCAACGTCGTAGACGATGGAGCAACGTTTGTCAGCACTAACGTCACTGCTTGTTGGGTACCTGCAATCTCAAGGTATCAGTATGTCTGGTGGCCGTCTTTTATTTGTTCTTCCAGACTTTGTGGCTATTCAAATGAGAAAACAAAGGACAGCTCACCCAAGTGCGGCAAGCTAGTTATTGTCCAGCCCTCGTCATTGTACTCCCAATTTCTGTTCAATGGTGGGCCAGAGTCGCAGCCCATTGCTGGTTCAATGCCGGTCAATTGTGTACGACGCTGGCTCAACACCAATCCAACACTGACCGAACGCATGATTCTTCTACACCAGCGTCTACAGCAATCACTGGACGGCTAACCAATGTTGTTTCAATGTTGGTCCAACGTGTCTGACGATGGCCCAACAACAACCCAGCATTCTGTATACATAGGTTACTTTGCGGCAATTGCTATAGGGGCGACAATTTCATCTCCCGTGGCCAGAAAGGCCACTACCCAGATAGCCTACATTGGCCCAATTGTGAAATAATGTTGGGCCACCGTCTGCGACGCAGGGACAACATTATTCCAACCAAAACCCTTTGTGCTCTTATCATAGACTTAACCACAAATATAACCGTGTATATAATTATTTATGGACACTTGTTAAAGACAAAAGTACCTAACCTAAGGACCTGAAACGTTATACTCGACATGTTCATAAGGACTGGTGTACAGAAATGTCAACCGTTTCCCACACACAACACCCCTCTTTCCCCCAAATAGGACACAAGCTCAGGCAAAATAAGCTTAATAGTACCGGCCTCCGGCCGGTCCTAATTAGATGGACAGTTGCTGAAGCAACATGAAATCCGTTTGGACAGTTAGAATAAAGGGCTTGATTTGCATCATTTTGAATTTTGCCGGCCATTTCGAATATTTTAGCCATTTTGGATTCTGTTTCGATAGCATCCTGTACCTCACATGGTGACCAAATATTATTACTATTTAACCCTAAATTTCACTCTTTTTCAGTCTCAGACGTCCCGTTTCCGATATATTGCAGTTTCTAATTGTATAATGAAATTTATTTGCATGGAATATTAGGATATCAGTAAGCGGGTGACAATAGGGATGTATTGTATCATCATGCAAACACCCCAAAATGGTGTCCTAAAGATAAGGTTATAACCAGGAGGAATCGAATTTCACTATTTTTTGTTTTCGAGATATTACAGCTTTTAAATCAGGTAATTCGCTAATTATAATGTTATTACACTGCCTGGGTACCCGAGGATTATTGAATTCAAATTTGAAGTCGATTCTGTGAAACTCAATAGCCTTGACCTACATTTTTTCCATCTAGCAATCTAATAGGCGAAGTATGGGGAGGGGGGACTTCTGTAACATTATTTTCATCCAGTAACCATTCAAAAGAGTTTCCGGTGACGTCATTGTGTTTCACAGAATGGACCATGCCCTAGCATACGTTTCAGAATGACGTCAAGGGTTCTTCATAGTGCACAGTAGCCTATATCGTCAGTGAGCACTGCGTGAAAACGTATATTTCATGACGCCAAGGGTTCTTCATAGTGCACAGTAGCCTATATCGTCAGTGAGCACTGCATGAAAACGTATATTTCATGACGCCAAGGGTTCTTCATAGTGCACAGTAGCCTATATCGTCAGTGAGCACTGCGTGAAAACGTATATTTCATGACGCCAAGGGTTATTCATAGTGCACAGTAGCCTATATCGTCAGTGAGCACTGCGTGAAAACGTATATTTCATTACGCCAAGGGTTATTCATAGTGCACAGTAGCCTATATCATCAGTGAGCACTGCGTCAAAACGATTTTTTTGTTTTACAGGAATTACATAGGAAATAAAACACCAACTCAGATATGACACTTTTAACTTCACTTGGGCTATACGAACCAGCAAGCACGTGACGATTGTACCAATGTTGGTTTCATGTTGGGTCACCATATAGTAGATGGTGAGCCGACATTAAGCCAGCATTGCGTCATTGTCTCGTGACTGGGGAGTGCACTGGACACAGAACATTGACCTGGGTGTCTCCGCTGACTAGACGTCTCTTATGTTTATTGGACCATAAATATCTGCACAAGTGCTGTGTACATACATGGTTCACATGGTATGAACAACAACAAAACTCGCCGTTGTGCACGTTATTTCCATGTTAACCAATGAAATATATCTGGAGAATAATTACTGGTAGGCGTAGACGAATTCTCCATAAAATGTGGTGTGAGTCAATCAGTTATTATAACTACAATAATATCATAAGTATAACATGCGCATTTCAGTGCCACGTAGATATTGCTCGTCCTGTACAGGTAGGTCGTTGTAATATATAAGCCATAACACTGGTAGCAGATATAGTACCGGTATATACAATTCCATCAATTCAACATGTCATGCATGCACATTCACTGCGACATTATTATACAGGTTGATCTCATGGGTCTTTATAAGATATACCACTGACTGGTAGTGGTAGTACTGGAACCACAGAAACATAGTAGTAGGCTAGTGATAGTTACTATAATAGTACTATACTAATTACTATACAGTAGCAGAATCATCAGCAGTATTAGTGGTAGGCCTAGCAGCAGTCACTCGGTACCCAGTAAACAGGTAGCAGCATCATCAGCAGTATTAGTTGTAGGTCTAGCAGCAGTCACTCGGTACCCAGTAAACAGGTAGCAGCATCATCAGCAGTATTAGTTGTAGGTCTAGCAGCAGTCACTCGGTACCCAGTAAACAGGTAGCAGCATCATCAGCAGTATTAGTTGTAGGTCTAGCAGCAGTCACTCGGTACCCAGTAAACAGGTAGCAGCATCATCAGCAGTATTAGTTGTAGGTCTAGCAGCAGTCACTCGGTACCCAGTAAACAGGTAGCAGCATCATCAGCAGTATTAGTTGTAGGCCTAGCAGCAGTCACTCAGTACCCAGTAAACAGGTAGCAGCATCATCAGCAGTATTAGTTGTAGGCCTAGCAACAGTCACTCAGTACCCAGTAAACGGGTAGCAGCATCATCAGCAGTATTAGTATTAGAATGCATCATGTGAAGTCTTAATTAAATTTAACAATTTCTCGAAGAGCATGCCTCAGACCCCTCTAGACAGTATACAAAGGAGGCTGACTGAGTCAGATATATGATAGGCGCCTCCTGTCAGTAAAAACTTGGATCCGTCAATTAGTGCAAGAGCATTAGTGTTATTTATGTCTGACACGACTTGAAGGCAACAAAAACATCAATTTATTTTCAATTATCTTTCATACAATAAATTACCTCATTACTTGTGTATCTATAAGTAATAGATAGAACGGATGTTTACTCACTATTTTGGGGCGTTTGTATGATCGTTTGTATGATCTTCTAGTTCATATTTTAGGATGGTCGCTGTGTTTTAAATAATGGCCAAACCCCACACAAATTGCAACATAATTTCTGACTGTTGTTTTCATTCTCATAAATCTTCTCTAACCTAAAAAAAAGGCTTAAGTGATTCGAGTGGTGGAAAGTATTTAAAACACTGTTTCTTAACCATACCCTTCTAACATATTTGACTATTTTATGGTGGGATAAAGAGCCACGTTCTAGCAGTGTTATATACGTATTTTAATAGATAAATCGGTACGATTTTATTATTGAGAATATACCAGTGCCTTTTTACGAGAACTCTGTAAGGGTCTGTATAAAACATAATAAAAAATATCTAACACTGCAGACGTCGCAAATATGATTATCTGGTACTAGAATCATGCATTGACTCGACAATTTCAAACTGAAGTACAGGACCATTGCGATGGAGATTTTGTGTTCAAATGACATTAAATACATTCAATCCCTTACTTATCACGGAAGATTGAAGTCAAAATATCCCCGTTACAATATACCTCAACTACACACAATATACATGTCCAGGCATACATAATCTTTAAGAGACAGCTTTCAGAGACAGTGGGTAATATAGGCCTATGATGTATACGTCCCTAGGGTAGTGGTTAGCACCGCTGCCTTTCACGCCAGAGTCCGGGGTTCGGTTCCCGGTCTCGGCGGTTTGAAAGAAACAAAATTGTTTCTTCCCCATCCACGTGTGAAAGTTAGTATTGTGGGGAGCCTCCGTGACCGAGAAGTAGCGTGCTCGGCCTCAGACCGCCAGGGCTCGAATTTCGAATTCTGTGTCTGGAGGACAGTGTCATCTCAATCATCTCACCATCCTCAGGAGGTTCTCCTGGCCCAGTTTAGCCTATATGTGCACAAAGGTGGCCTAAAGCCCGATTCATTTCATTTTTGTATACGTCCCGATTAATTATACTAATAATAATTCAATTTGTACAGTTATTTCCGGTCTTATTTCTACTATTATTCCACCTGTTCTCCTTTCGCTATTTTTCCCGCTGATGTATTCTCAATCTTTTTTTTCCTTATACTCCCATGTCACTTTGTCTGTCAGGCAATTTGCTTTACCTTTATATTTATATTTCTTTAGTCAATGTTGCTACAATTTATTTTCCGGTACTGTTTTTCTTTGATTTCCCATACTGTGGTTGCAATCTCTTTCTACCACATTCTTGTTGTCTACTGTGTACCTCTCTTTGTTACCGTTACTTTATTCGCTGATGATACCCAAGTTATATTCATATAAATCAGTGTTACATATGACAACATGTTATTTTTGTATTCCTTATATGCTTAAATAGTCATCTATCTTTTCTAAGCTTTTTTTATGGCCATTTCCTGATATTTTCTTGTATGGGATACCGTTAATTATTGGAAAATAATCTATGTCAAATTAAATAGCAAACGTATGTTTTGAATTCCAGTGCATATATTTTCCCTGTAGTCCGCAGTTTTAATCTTTTCCATTTTTGAGCACCGATTCTAATACATACAATGTCATGTCAAATTCTAATTGAATACATTTGATAACATTGCGGATTCGGCTTGCGTGGCAGCAGAAAGCTCGTAATTTATAAAATGAAATAAACTAGTATGGCATTAAACGGTGTTTCACAAAGCGCATCAATAATGCGCATATTTTGTAAAAAAAATGAATAATCATTTAAATTATTGCATAAACGAAAAAGTGAGAACAATTTTGGCAAAAAATTAATTAGTCCAATAGGTATCTTTTTTCATCACTACGTTTTGAAAATAAACGTCATCCACAGCAGACTAAGGCATCAAATAATGTTACCAGGAGGCAAATGGTTATAGTTCATACAATGATATTAAATACGAACAAAAATGCAGCAGGATGAAATATTATGAGAAAATATTAATAACAGTGAACACAAAAATATGTGAATGAAATAGTGTAACATAAATGTGTCAAATAACTGGACTTGAATGACTTTTCTTGATCACACATTTTTAAACGTTATTTGTTTTTATTTTATATTTTTAATAAATTCTGACGAAATAATTTAAATTTGTGGTGAACTTTCTTTCAATCATGTACTGTACCGCTTCCAGATTAATGTTGCATGTATAAATTAACAGTTTCTGATAGATTGTGAATAGTTTTGAGCCATTTGTGTGGGCATCATATAAGAATACATGCATACATCCATACAAAGCCTTTTTAATATGGGTGGTAATGGGGGGAAATATCATCATCGATTCCAATGCTTCCCACCAATTTAATCACTTAAGACTTCTGATATGTTATACAGGACACTTTGATGAGAAGAAAACAGTTGAGTTTGTTTCTGTTGCAATTTGTGTGAGGTCATATCGTTTAAATACTGTAATATTAATTTGTTTTGTTACATGGCAAAGTAACAAGTGTGCCGAAAGCCACATTTATCAGTTATTCTCGTATTTCTTATTTTAGACATGCATGTCCGAAATTAAATCTCGTCCTTATTTCTCGTTTAACTGGTAAACGCGAAACACAAAATGTAAAAAAAACTTTAGCCTATGGACATGTTGACATAATATGCACATATCAAGAAGCCAAAATAAAAAAAATGATGATTTTGTCCTGATTGTGTTGCGGCCATCTTGGATTTGGCGGCCATTTTGAATGTTTTTCGATGATTTGCTGTTTTGTTACCGGGCACCATTCGATCCGGCATATGGGGAACCCCATGTATACAAGTTTTAACATTTTAGGTACAAAGACTACTGTGGGTCCACATATTTCAATATTATGCCTGGCTATAATGTAACATAGTCCGATTTTGACGCAAGGTTCTCATGGGTTAGCTTCAGAGCTGGAGAACATAGCAAAAATGTATGTATGCTGGTAGCCAGTGTACGCTGAGATCAATAATTTCATGAAAAATGCCAGGGTAATTACCCTGTTCAAATGATAAATTCACCTATAAAGACTGGCGTCTAAATCCCCACGTTAAGGCATTATTAGAATCAGATGCAAATCTGTCATTATAAAATAAAGTCATTGATCAAACAGTGACCCTTGAATTCATTGCGCAATCGATCGTTGGCGCACCGGATTTTTTGGGTACAACTTTACGAATGGCAATGATTACAGACTCTGTATCGCACACAGAGTCTGTTATTACAGACTAAACTGTTACGAAATTACATCATGTGAGTCAACATTGGATTCCATATGACTTTTGCACTGAATAGTGGTATCTCAGAAACAATATCGTGGATGGTAATATTATGCGGGCGCTCATTTATCCTGATTATAGTACCGTATCCCAGCGCATAAACGTGAATGCACATATATTTGAAGATGCACTTAGTTTTCTAAAACAGGTGCATGCACTTATATTCCAACACAAAAAATATTTTAAGAAAAAGACATGCACTTATATTCGAACACGAAATGACTTCGATAATAAAAAAAATGAAAAATATTTCAACATAAAAAAATCAAGCGGTATATCTTACTTGATCATAAAAAATCAAATATCAACAAAAAAGATAATATTGGCTATCGTGCCTCTCTTATTCAATTCACGTAAACTTGACGTTGCGGCCATGCTGTTGTGATACAGATGTACGTTATATTTATTGGTATAGAATCACGTCCATATAGTACATGAAACTAGGCTTTCACACGTTTTAAAGATACCCTGATTTACGGTGCCAAATAAAAATTGACCTGGTGTCCTGTATATTTTCGTAGTGCACATGTGGCAATGTTGGAAATAAAATGCCAAAATGACGTAGTACACAAAAACGTGACGTCACAAATGTACGTTTTTTTCCGCAACTCAACCACGGCTCCTAAAAATGAAATATATGACGTTAAACTACAGAATTATACATTTCCAATGATATATCATTTGTCTCTGGGAAAAAAAGAGAAATGCTTCAATAATACAAATTAAAAAATATATAATAATATTTAACCTATGTTATTAAAAAAAATATTAAAGCATGTAAAACAAAAGCTTCACGGCTGATGCATAAAATCAAGTGATGTCATATGTACAAAACATGTATGTCATTTTTATGTGACAACCTAGGCCTTTACTCTATTATTCATACAAATGCAGGATATTGAACGTCCTCTACATGTGTATATCGCAGCTGATAAATGATCCACCCTTTTAAATATCCAGTAGAAATTGGTGAAAAAGTGACGTCACAACCATCACGACATGACGTCACAAATGCACGTTTTATAAAAAACTCGACCACTTGCCGCAAAAACCGTTCACGCTACATGAAACTAGACGTTCATACCTTTCCAACGATATATTATTTGTCTCTAGGAATTTAAGTGTCAACCAACTCCTTAAATAACGTCATTTTTCAGATTTCCTCCTCTACTATAACAGTATATCACTAGCAGGCCTACATACTGTTGACAGCCCAGCAAACGCGAGACGCAAAAATGAAATGAAATGAATCGGGCTTTAGGCCACATTTGTGCACCTGTAGGCTGAACCATGTGAACTGGGCCAGGAAAACCTCCTGAGGATGGTGAGATGAATGAGATGAAACTGGATTCGAAATTCGAGCCCTGGCAGTCTGAGGCCGAGCACGCTACCTCTCGGTCACGGATGTTCCCCACAATACTGAGTTTTACACGTGGATGGGGGAGAAACAGTTTTGTTTCTTTCAAACCGTCGAGACCGGGAACCGAACCCCGAACTCTAACGTGAAACGCAGCGGTGCTAACCACTACCCTAGGGTCCCCGCCCAAACACGAGACCGTCGAGACGTTGACCCAATGTTGGTTCAATGTCGGACCGACGTCGTAGACGGTGGGTCAACATTGAACCAACATTAGGTCAACGTCTCGTGCTTACTGGGAGAGGTGGATCCAGAGAGGGGGGCCAGGGAGTCCTTTTCCGAATAAAAAAAACTCTTTAAACTTTGCTCTAAATAATTGCTCGCAATTTACAATTTGATGACTTTAACCTCCGTTTATTGGCTTTACTAGATGAGGAGACGAGCAAATCATTGCTTGAAACCTGAATTCTTCATTTCCGGAGGGAGACCAACTACATTCTCAAAGGACCTCCCTTTTTCAAAATGCCGAATCCGACCATGGTTTACAAAGTGTAGTATGTGTTTTTCAAAAAATATACAGTGCAAAATCGTATGCCTACTACGATTTAATGCTACTGAATACATACGCCCTAATTAAGACACATTAAGGCCTATATCCACCGAGAACAGCAGGTACGTTGTTCTCCCTGTATTGTGCATTGTCAGTGAATCAGAACATACGATTACTGAAACATCTACAAATGACTTGATATCAATTATATTTATGTCTAACAGCAAGCAGCTGTACGATTGCTGTACATCCAAAATAGATATTGCAAATTAGTATTTATCGTTCCCTTATAGGCCTGTAGGACTTATAGGCATTAATTATTTCAGATAACTTATGAACCCGTATAAATTATAGCTAATCCAACGCTCTTAGCCGAAAATATTGTTTACCCAAAAGGACATAATATGCCTACTTGGTGTAACAAAATGGCACTGGCCCTCTACACCACTGAGTTAGTGTTACGGCAATTCCGAGACTTTAACCTTACTTAGAATGAACACAATGGATATATTTATTTTGTTTTGTACTGGGCAGTAATTTGTCCAGCAATATCAATATTTTCATAAATAGCCCTGAGGCGCATAACCACTTAATACTGTGGGAACACTAATTAAAATAAATTAGACCTAATTCGTCACATACAGCATAATTAACTTGGCCAATCAATATACCCACATAGGCCTACACAACCAAGACGATTAACATCGCAATGAATATATACATGTATATTTACATTTATGACAGTTTTACAAAAACTATTAGTAAAGTTTAGGAATGAGGTAGTCGATAAGCATGATAAATGTATATCTAGTGACACTGTGTTTCATCATATCACATCTCAAATGTTTAAAGGATATTGTACATCAAATATTTGTTTTCGACGTTATCTGGTTACCTTGGCTCTCAATGTAGGACAAGGTCATTCACTTCACTTTTTTCCCCAAGATGCATCTGTACACCAAATATATATTATTCATCATAACATTTTAATGACGTTACATGTATATTGTAATCTTGGTCAAGGTCACTTATCTCTGATAGTGGTGGATCCAGGAATTGACAGACGGGGGGGGGCGATTTCTTACTGAAATTCATACACACTACATCTTATATGCTTCCCCGGAAAATTTTGAAATCCAAGGCGTTAAATGGTGCATATTTCGGCTCAAATATGGTCTTTTTTGTCTTTGGGACGCTAAACGGGGGGGGGGGGGGGCGCCGACTACGCCCCCCCTCTGCATTTGCGGCTGCTTGAACCGGACATACAGTTTTCTCTAATGCATTCAGATGTCAAATTTTGAGATTAGCTAAAAGTTGTACGTAAATAAACGAATTGAGAGTAACAAACTGCTGGGATTTTAACCTTAACAATAGGCATAGCCGACTCATCTTAGAACTTGACATGTATTTTCCCAGGCGGCAATTCTATACATGTATATGGTATAGATGGGGGAGCTACCAAATACGAAGACTTAACTCTGGTGGTTCAAAAGATATTGCGTAAGGGGATTTTAGCGGCGATATTATGCGGTGACCTGGATAGTCAGTGGAAAAAAATCCGGTGAGATATATATCAGGGTTCCCAACATTTCATGGAAACAAAATTCCATGATTTTTCCCTTACTTTTCCCTGATGAATTTTCGAAATTCCATGATGCAGTGAGCATCAGCGCCACCCTTTTTTGACTCTTTAGTGTAGATGGCATATAGGTCAAATTCACCACAGCCACCAAGCGAGAGACAAAAAAGGAGGTATTTCCACACCAAAAAGCCACCATAGCCAATCATTATTATTCATTGAGTAGGTTATTTGATAATGAAAAAAAGCAACAGACTGATGTCACAACCACTTTCCTTTTTGGACATGTGAACATGATAAAATTCCCTGACTTGTCCCTGATTTGAAGCACTTTTATACAAATTTCCTGACTTTTCCCTGCCTGGAAAACTTGAAACTCATTTTCCAGGTTTTCCAGGGTGGCTGGGAACCCTGTCATAATATGTAAGAAGAGTGTACAATATAGCCTACTGTATTCATTTCTAAAAACATAATAGCAAGAGCACACGCGACAATATCCACCATTATTGAACATGTCCGAGACCATGCAAAACAAATTTGAGCAGGACACATGAAAAACTTTTGAAGTAGGCTAATCGCGTCCACAAGTAAAATGATGTAAATCGGCCATTTTAATTTTTCTTCAGTCATTATTGAACTTATCCGAGAACTGGTTATTATAATATCAACATGCAGAAAAATTTCTACACGATAGATGAAAAACTGTTATAAAGTTATCGCGCCGACAATGAAATGTTACCGCCGACGCCAACGGCGACGCTGACAACGACGAACTTTAATTATAATAGCCCACTTTTTAAAATTAAAAATGAAGAGGCGGGCTTAAAAATGCAGCATTAATATTCCTACTTTTTTTAGTCCTATTTTGAATCAACGTTGGTCGCTATAGTTTTGTACCGACCTTGATCTATCCTGCTGATGGTGGTGTACTGAGCCGCTATATCCGCTCTGGCTGCGGGCGTGTCCTGCACAAAGTACGGCACTTCCACTTCATCAGGACTGTACAGAGTCGGCTTCCAATCCTCGATGAATCCCATGCCCGCAGCGCCGTCTCCAAATTTCTCACAAAACTGTCCATACTGCGGAGTGGTGTGGCCACAGCGGTGGGGGTCATGGAAACCGATGTAAAGAAAAAACGGTCTGTAAACAGGTAAAGAGATGTGGAATGATCAATGTGAGGGCACGGCACGTTTACATTACATGTTTTATATTCGTGTTTACATGAGTCAGTCATACTTCCCCATGGCATATAATCATAATTAGTTTGGACGTTCCACTACGTCCAAAGTATTGTTTTCAAAGTGGCTATCTTTTGAACTAAGCGATCGGACCAATACTAGCATGCGTGTGCGGCAGTGTCAAAGGTTAAACAAATCTCACTGGCAATACATCAGCGAACTTCAAACTACCATATCTAGAAAACGGGGCGTCTGAGGCGGGGTCTGAGGCAAAGAAGAGCGCTGAGGCTAACGATGTCCCCCGCCATTAATTAAAGTCAATGATGGCCGCAAAGTCTAATAGGTTGAATGTCATAACTCCCAAAAGGCACATCTACACCCCTTAAGGGATGTGTGTTTGCCATATGAAAGCAATGCAGGATAAAGGATATGTGTGTCCAATATAACAAGACTACATAAGTCCAGGAGCTCCCGCTCCGAATTAGAATTTGATTTCAGCAATTTTGTATAGGGTTATTAATGTAGTCCTAGTCTAGGTCAAAAATCAAGACGCAAGACAACTAGGTCTAAGAAGCCCAGTCTAAGAGTAAGATAAGAACTAGACAGTCTGTCAGAGATTGCAAACCTCCATTGAAATTAATGATCCTAATCAGTATCCCAGTAATGGTCTACCTATCTGGCATGGTTTACCCGATATCAGGCCAATCGAGTTAACTAATAGCTGATTTACGGTCATTTTGAATTCGATATAAATTAGTTAAAAACTTAGGGTGCATCTTCCCCGAAACCTCAAATTTTGTTTTATAGTAATGGACTAACATCTAACACAGTTTGCAAAATATTGGGCATGTGAAAGTAAATAATGGCCGATAGGGGGCCATTTTGAATTTGATCGAGTCAGAATTTTTCAAGATGCATCCTCAGCTGAAATCTCACATTTCATTCTATAGTAATCGTCTAGCTATCTAGCATGGTTTACCAAATATCGGCCATGTGAAAGTGAATAATGGCCTAAAGGCGGCCATTTTGAATTTGATCAAGTCAAAATTTTCCAAGATGCATACTCAGCTGAAATCTCACATTTCATTCTATAGTAATGGTCTAGCCATCTAGCACGGTTTACCAAATATCGCCCATGTGAAAGTGAATAATGGCCGATAGGAGGCCATTTTGAATTTGATCAAGTCAAAATTTTTCAAGATGCATCTTCTCCTGAAATCTCACATTTTGTTTTATAGTAATGGTCTAGCCATCTAGTACGGTTACTTAAAACCGGCTATGTGAAAGTGAATAATGGCCGATAGGCAGCCATTTTGAATTTGATCGAGTCAATTTTTTTCAAGATGCATCCTCTCTTGTAATCTCACATTTTGTTTTATAGTAATGGTCCAGCTATCTAACACGGTTTACCAAATATCAGCAATGCGAAAGTAAATAGTGGCCGATAGGCGGCCATTTTGAATTCGATTGAGTCGAAAGTTTTTAAAAGGCATCCTCTCTCGAAACGTCACATTTTGTTTTATAGTAATGGTCTAGCTATCTAGCACGGTTTACCTGATATCAGGCCTATCGAGGTAAATAATGCTGATTGTCGGCCATTTTGAATTCGTAAGTTAAAAATTTTCAGGGTGCATCCTCCCCCGAAAACTCACACTTTGTTTTATAGTAATCAGGTAATGGTCTAGCCATCTAGCACGGTTTACCAAATATCAGCCATGTGAAAATGAATAATGGCCGAAAAGGCGGCCATTTTAAATTTGATCAAGTCAATTTTTTTCAAGATTCATCCTTATCTGAAATCTCACATTTTGTTTTACAGTAATGGTCTAGTCATCTAGCACGGTTGACCAAATAACGGCCATGTGAAAGTGAATAATGGCCAAAAAACGGCCATTTTGAATTTTATTGAGTCGAATTTTTTCAAGATGCATCCTCTCCTGAAATCACACATTTTGTTTTATAGTAATGGTCTAGCCATCTAGCACGGTTTACCAAATAACGGCCATGTGAAAGTGAATAATGGCTGATTGGCGGCCATTTTGAGCTTTGACAAAATGAATTTTTTCAAAATACATCCTCTCCTGAAGCCATACAATTTGTTTTATAGTAATGGTGTAGATATCTTGAGCGGTTATCATGATATTCCACAATATCAGGCCTGTCGAGGTGAATAATGGCTGATAGGCGGCCATTTTGAATTTTATCAACATCAAATTTTTCAGGATGCATTCTCTCCTGAAACCTTACAATTTATTTGATATTTTTGGTGTAGCTATCTTGAGCGGTTTTCATGATATTCCGCAATATCAGGCCTGTCGAGGTGAATAATGGCCGATAGGCGGCCATTTTTAATTTTATCGACTTGAAATTTTTCAAGATGCATCCTCTCCTGAAACCTCACAATTTGTTTTATAGTAATGGTGTAGCTATCTTGAGCGGTTTTCATGATATTCCGCAAAATCTTTCAGTCGGATTTACCGATGTTATAAATTAGGTCAAAGTGCTGGGTCAACTTCAAGGTCAAGGTCCAAAAACCTGAAAAGGCACAACTAGGGACCTTAGAGAACATGTATGTGCAATATGACTGTCATCGGCCCAGTACTTTTCGAGATCTGCTCCGGAAACGAAGTGTGCGTCAAAACGTCTAAATAGGTCATAGTTCTGAACCAGAAGTAGGTCAAAGTTCAAATGGCACAACTAGACCCCCCAGGGGTGCTGTGTGTAAAATTTGAAGACAATCGGACAAGTACTTTCAGAGATATGCTCCGGAAACGAATTGTTTACGGACGGCCCAACGGCCTAACGCCGTCACATCATCATTTTCTCCTCTGCAACCTTGCGTATTGAATTCAGATTAAAAATATTTTAACCCGTCCATTAGCCACCTGGAAGTAACCCACATACCAAAAATTGTTATCCTAGCTTATTTTCTCACAAAGTTATAGGCAAAAGAAGAGGCCAAAAAAAAACGGAGGTAGAATCCATAGCTCCCTTCGCTCACCTACGGTGACGGCGGGAGCTAAAAACAATCCAGCAAACGCTTTTCGAGATATCGTCCGCAAACCGTAACCTATCATCTGCCATTAATTAAAGTCAATAATAGCTGCAGGCAAAGGTCAGTAATTAGATCAAAGGTCATAACCCCCAAAATGCACATCTAGATCTCCTCTAAAAGATGTGTGTGTGCAATATGAAAGCAATCCAGCAAACGCTCTCAGATGTATCACCCAAAAACAGAACATATCACTCTTCATTATTTAAAGTCAATAATGGCCGCAAAGTCAATAATTAGGTCAAAGGTCATCACCCCAAAAGGCACATCTACACCCCCTAAGGGATGTGTGTGTGCAATATGAGAACAATCCAGCTTACGGTTTCCGATATATAGTCCGGAAACGAAACACGGACGCACGGCCAGACATGCTGCTGATAATATCCCTCAGCCTACTTCGTGGGCGGGGGGGGGGGGGATAAAAAAGGTGAAGTTGCTGTTCACCGGGGTAACTATGCAGTCTCGGACGTTTTACGTGATAGTATAGTCAAAACCCGGGGTCAAATCCTCTGTTATCACACACTCGGGCCGGCCATCTCGAACAGTCCGAAGCCTACGATATATCGTAACTTGTACGAGAATACGGGCCCAGTGCACTATATTCGGACTGATTTAAATAATCAAACAAGATTAAGGGGTTTGTGTCATTAATACTAGTTTCTCCACGTGAAAAAAAACTATTTCGTACATTTAAACTGAAAAGTACAACCAACTAGGACGCCTTTATGAAAAGGCGATGTTGTATTGTGCTTGTATATGCTTTAATTCTCAAGTGTGTGGAATGAATAGTGCTTATTACCATGATTACCCACACACCTGGACAGGTGCTATGTTAGCAATTTCAAATTGATCATTATTATAATGAGAGATATTAATATTTTCACTTATCTTTAGTAGAGATATATGACATGAATTTTCCTGCTTGAAACCGACCATTGTCTTCGAACACCACACGTAAAATTAATCAATAAATACATATGTGTGTATATCTTATAGCCTACTTATTAATTTTTAAAACAAATGTGTGTAGCTGTTACTAAACCTGATTTCAGTGATAACCAAGTAACTTTTATCAACTTCAAACCGTGAAGGGTCACGTCGGTAATTAGGTGGTGATGCTGGGCAAGATTGCCTACCATATATTAATAGCCTACCATACACATGATACAGAGGAGCCAAATCACACAATCACTGTGGAATTGGCTGACGTATGAGCGTAATAGGGTACTGTAACCTTGACCATTTTTACTGCTTTATGAGCGATCGAAGTTGTCCGCCTCCGTCCTGCAGCAAATCGGACTTATGCTAGAACCCATTTTCTTTATTGATACTAGGACTCTGATACTGAAGATCATATCCCTGAGCTGTATTGCTTAAAACACTACATGTGTGCATGTGTATGTTTGTTCTCATTTCCGAAAAGGATTTTTAAAAATAAATACTTTTCAAATTCAAACTCGCCATAGTCTAACTGCAACCATGTAGCAACTGAAATGATGTGCCAATCCCTCTTATCTGAACGTCTTTATATACATAAAATGAACTGATCGATTATGACTCCAATATATATACAGAGCCATGTACGGGGTTATATTATATTGAGATATATACATTTATATTGTCAAGACAATAATTGGGATACTGGCATGGATCTTATCGACCCACAAGGGCAGCTCTATGGGGGGGGGGGGGGGGAGGTTGTGCCGTTTGTTGCATGATGTAGACCACTAGATTTATCAAAGCTCACAACTTGCTCTATTTGAGTTTCCAACCAAAATTTTACTATAATACCACGTCTTCTTCTGTCCTGCATTACAGCTGGTAAATCACTAATAAGTGTTTACAATTATTAGAACTTTAAATATCCATGGGTTCGTTGTTAAGATTCTTTTTTGGTGTCAATTAAATCAATAAGGTTTGTGAATATAAATCAAATATTGTACATAGTAGAGACGAATTTCCCGTATTTCTAATTTTTGACATGGTTGTCAATAATTAGAAATCAGGAATTTCGTCTCTATATCTAGCCTAACTGGTGAATGCGCAGCACAAAAATTAAAAAACTTTTGCAGTTCTAGTCTATGGACATGTTCACATCATATGGTCATATTAAGAAGCCAAAATAAAATCACCGATTTTTTGATGATTTCAGCCTGGGCTAATTCCATTAATAATCAACACCAATTCAATCAAGTGTTCAAACTGACGGTATTTTTGTCTTTTCTCTGATCTATCTATTTTTTTTATGAATAAAATCGCAAAAACGTTTAAAAAAAGATTAGGCATATGTATCTGATGTAAAACCATAAGTGCATGCATGCATTTCTGGTATTACACAAAAGAACCCTTTGGAAATAAAATGTCTACCTGATACAACTGTATCTCAATATTTTTATGTTGAAAGCAAATAAACTATATTGAAATTTGAGCTTCCTTTTCAGTGAGCTGATTTACTTGGGTTAATTGTGAAAGCGTTCGCGCGTTCTGTCTCCGCCAGCATATGTCCGCCACTCCCAGCCAAGAGGAGACGCTCGGCCAATGTTGGTTGGAACGTCTGGTGCGTGCTGAGATAACACCACGCCTGTCCATTCACGTTTAATCACGACCTAGGTACATTCACCGCTGGCCCAACGTCGGTGTCGTTAATCTTGGCCAGTGTTAATCCCATGTCGGCTCTGTACTAAACTAAAGTCGGCCCAGTATTGAACGAATATATGATTGACAAATATGTGATGTGCACTGCCAGACCACAGTGGCAATACAAGTAGTTTTCGATATATACCACCAGCAGGCGACACACTGCTGATTGGTCGGCCAGTCACATACACGTGGCTCATAGTTGTCGTCAATGAGGACTACCTGACATCATTGTATATTACAGCTGACATATAGTCTCGATGTAACACATGCAAACAGCAGCTACGTTAGTTTCCTTACGTCATTTCTCATATATCAGCCAAAATGAGCAGAATGTATTAGTTGTTGTTGAATATGCGATTGTCAATGAGTCATTTCAATACTACATTATCGGTTCAGTGAAAGGGTGATCTGATTTAATTGATCATGATCATGATGATACTATATCACGGAAATTGACAAGTTTACTTTGTGATATGCTATGCTTCAACTGACACTAATTGTAGCGGATACTATTACTAGCAAAAATACTACACTCGGTCAATTAACTCTGATAATGAGCGACAAACCTTATTAGTCCACACCAGGCTACACTACAAACCACAGGAGCACAGCTTAAACTATCACGCCCACTGGCTATAGATCACACAGGCAACACAATGGTTAAAGAATCGGAAAAGTCAGGTAACGTTCAAATATTCATTTCTTTATTTTTTTCGACTAACTCATTCAAAATACAATTGAACTTACATAAAAGTCTAGAATTTTTCCGTTTTTTTTTCAAGTCGGTCCAGCCCAGGTTCTGAATGAGAGAATGGCTGAGATACTCATAGATGACAAATTTAGACATATGACGTGTTTTCTCATGGTATTTGAATACTGCGCGTCAGTATGGAGGATAATTGTGTATGGATTATGGATTATACCTAAATTTGATATAAATAAACGACAAAAAATGTCCACAGACTGTACATGTACATCTAAGATTAACAGAGCAGTGTACAAAGTGAAGTCTGATAATGAGCGACAAAAAGTGAAGAATTTAAACAAAAGAAATTCTGGTCCTTCATTAAAAACATGCGAAAGGACTCGGCGGGTGTTGCCCCATTGCGCAGCCAGGGAGACACTTTCAGCGATGCCTCTGACAAAGCTAAAATTCTAAACAATCAATTTAGCTCTGTGTTCACTCAAGAACCCATCGGATCCATGCCAGACAAAGGACTCAGTTCCTTCCCTTCTATGCCCCAAATTGAAATTTTTACTCGTGGCGTTAAAAAACTTTTGGATAACTTAAAACCCCATAAAGCTTCAGGCCCCGATTCAATACCTCCGACGGTCTTAAAGGAACTTAGTAATGAAATTGCCCCCATGCTACAAATTATCTTCCAAATTTCCCTTACAACTGGACAGGTGCCGGACGACTGGAAAGAAGCTAATGTGGCTCCAATTTTCAAAAAGGGTGATAAGCACAAGCCAAGTAACTATCGCCAAGTCTCATTGACATGTATAACATCAAAAATATGGAACATATTATTGTAAGTAACTTGATGAAACATCTCGAAATTCAGAACATTCTATTTCCTCTTCAGCATGGTTTTCGGCGAAATCATTCTTGCGAATCACAGCTTCTTTCCCTCTTTCAGGACCTGGCCAGTAGTACAACTCAAACAGACATGCTTATTATGGACTTTAGCAAAGCTTTCGACAAGGTTCCGCACAAACGTTTAAATTACAAACTCAACTGGTATGGCATCCGAGGGGGCTCCTTGACGTGTCAACATATTCATATAATAGAACTGTGTGGGTCTTTTAAATTTTGGTTGCTGTGGCAACGTAACAAGTGTACCGAGAACCCCATTGATCAGTTATTACTGTATTACTTATTTTGGACATGCATGTCTGAAATCAAATCTCGTCCTTATTTCTCTTTTACCTGGTGAATGCGCAACCCAAAATTGAAAAAAAAACTTACGCAATTCTAATCTATGGACATGTTGACATTTTATGGAAATATCAAGGAGCCAAAATACAAATTGTGTAGCTTTAAATCATATGAAAGGTCAGCTCCTTTTTTCACTTTATACAGATATTTGGTCTTTTAACAATTAAATCACTATCGGATGGTAATCTCTGGAATATGGTATTTCACATTTAACTAGATCAATCACAAAAAAAGTGTAATTATAAATATAAAAGTGTTATTTCCACCCCCCCCCCCCCCACACACACACACACAGCCGCACTGAAAGGGTTAACATGAACAAGCAGACTGCGGTACCTTTCAATAGACGTGAGACATTGAGCCAATGTTGGTTTAATGTTAGCCCACCGTCTGCGACGCTGGACCAACATGAAACCAGCATTGTGTCAACGTATGCTATTTATCTCGTCTAATAGATGATACAGCAGATGTACTTTTTATATCCTGCTAGCACGGTTAGTCCGATTACCATGCATGTCCGCTTTTCACATGCAATGTATAACCATGATAACAGGTTTGCAATGTGCTTACATGTATAATCCCCTGGTTAGAGGTTATACACGAACTAACCTTACCAACACCATACAATTACATGGTGAACCGATGGTCCCAGACGCTGGACCAGCATCGGCGGAGATGTGGGCCATGGTAGTTGTGTTACCTGGCTGGAGACCTTGTACTTGGAAAGGATAAACCTGTCTTTGTTGCCCGTCATACTATTGCTACAATTCCGTCCTCCCAGATTTTTTTCATTTTTGCCACCAGTCTATACCCTGCGACGCTGGGCCAATATTGAGCCAGCACTGGGTGAATGTCTAGTGTTTGCTGGGTATGGGACGTTTTTTCGAAACGATAAATTCCTCAAAATTTACTGAAGCGATAATATACATGTATATAGGCTATATATGACAGGATCAGATATTAACCACGTGCGACATTTCGTCGCCTCGGAGCTAAAGGATCCTATCTGCCACTCTGACGAGTGTCAGATAGGATCCCTTAGCTCCGAGGCGACGATTTATTTATTTTAATAACTGATAATAGAGGGTCATATCGGGGCAATTCACACCAATCGTGTGAGGTTCGCACCTATCTGCAAATTAAGTATCATGATCTGCAAATGCTGATTGAAAAAAATTAAATTAGGAAACACCTCAACACATCACTCACCTGTCGTTCAAATTCTGTAAAAATTCTTTCACTTTTAGCTTCATGAATGTGATATTTCTGCCCGCTTGTAAAATCGAATATTCATTTTCTGTGGCGGAGAAATCGAATGGATATGTGGTTTCAGGAGCAACATGCTTCTTACCGACGATACCTGTTAACATATGCAGTAAATAATTGTCCCGATTTAAACAGCGCCTGATTTAATGTATTTATACTAGTGATCATGTTTTGTTTCCATGTCAATGGTTTGCTGAATAAATCTAATCTAATACCTTTTTTCTCAAAATTCAAATGAATGCATGTACTATTTCATGTTGATGAATGTAGGCCTACTAATTTTTGTTGGATTGTTCAATGCAGCAAACACGACGTGTTTGCTGCATTGAACAATCCAACAAGAATTAGTAGGCCTATATTCATCAACATGAAATAGTGCATGCATGTGACGAGAAGTGCACAAATGTTTTTCCACGGTCTGCGCCATCAGCCCAACATTAGAAAACGATCGGTTCATTCGTGTTTTCTGGGAATTCTTCTGTGTGGAGTGGTGTATCTCACCCAACACATATATTCTTTGAATGTAATAAAATACGTCAATGTAAATTAGGCCTATGTCAATTTAAGGATGGATCATCTTCTGCGACGCTGGCCCAATATTAAACCAATCTACGTTACAAGTGTCAATATGGCGTGCTTGCTCTCATTAATCTCCTTTACCTCTGACAAATCATGGGGTAGGCTACGTTAGGTACCTGTTAATCCTTTAACAGTTTGAGGAAGACAATAGATCCGAGCGTGAGAGGTTACATAGTTATTAAGATTTAGAACCATAATCTTAAGCATATATATATATAACACTCCCATCGATGACCACAAAGTTCAAGCCGTCATCAGGTATTACGTCATAGGCCTAGGTGTGAGGACGCGACCTTAGTGAATGGGTGTTATCAATATATCTAGTGTTTAAGTTTACAGGATTAATTTAATCATTCTGATTGCCTCGGTGGGTTGAATGTAACGTGGCACTATCTTTACTTCAAATGCTCCGTGCTAGAAATGGCTAGATGGAACATTTTATAAAATTGTAAAAAATATTCGAAAATAAATTTGAAAATAATTGTAGCCATAATCCACAATCTCACAATCCACCGTTTTCCACGTCCATGACAAATATATAGACCTATTTAGTATTAATATTATATATTCTTGAATTAATTTATACAATTTTTTTAATTACGTAATTAAAACTAAAAAGAAGAATTTTTATTATCATATTGAATGAAATTTTCTGATTAGGCTAAGCATGGTAAACCATACATTATATAGTGTCGCAGCATAATTCGAGTGCTATCAACAGATCAAAGTGTCGCGAATTATGATTTTGTGCGCTGACAAAGTGTTGCGAATTATGATTTCCCGCTGCCGCACTATTAACACAGTTGGAAAAAAATTCTATTTTTTTTTGTGTCCACTGGGTAACCCTATTCTTTTCAGATAGGGCTTACCAGATTTTAATTTCACATGCATTCCGACAGTCTCTATTCACAAAACATGACTTGTTCCTTCAAACCTTCTCCATCTATAGTGATGATAGTTATGAGCCACTTCCTTACAAACACATACCAAATTCCGTGGATCAATCATGGATCTTCGGAACTATCTAGACACAAGTCAATGCTTGATATGAGCACAACAAAACTAATCCCAGGTCTCGGCCCATCCGAGCCTCGAATCAATGTCACCTGCGAAGGCCCAAAACGTGACATTGGATCACGTCCCCGGTGTTGATCCAACTTTGCCCTTATACCAAGACTCTATGATCATGATAATACCATGAGGACCGCATAAGTTAACATAATATCGGCACCTGTCATGTTATGCAGTCCCCATGTAATATCATAGAGATCAGGACCGCATATCGTTATATATATAACTGGCTACAGGGTGCGATATATGATATACTATGATCAGATCATTGGTGCATCTTAAATATTTTAAAATGCTTCTTCAGCAAAATATATTTTCGATTGAATCTACACAACAGCGAAAGTCAAGGTTAGATTGTGATATACAGTTTGAAGCTCACGTTATCATGGTCATCACAAGACTTTCTTGAATATTATAGCGATGTCAATTTGAAGAAAGGACATCTAAACATGGCCACAAGCAGCTGCATGTAAAAGTAAATATAACTTTATTTTCATAAAATAATAATTAGATATGTTCTTCTGGTAGGTTTCATCACATGATCTGATATATTTACTTTAGGCAGTGTTCAGTAGAGTGTATTTTTTTGAAACAGATGTGGAGGATTCAAGATTTTAATGGATACAGGCCAATGATTTTGTACTGAAAATATATTCAAAAAACATTATACTAGTCACTAAATGGGTTTCATTAATTTAATTATCATGCAAAAGATCAATGTGGAACTACCGTATATTGCCGGTTAGTAACCGCATCCTGGTTAAAAACCGCACCCCGAACTTTCAAAATTTATCTAGCGTCTTTTTCGATGGTTTTGATTTCCAGTAAAACTCGGTTACAAACCGCATCCCAACTTTAGCGTACAACAGGCAGCGGTAACCTGGTAACTCCTCCCGGTAGCTCCCGCAGTTTAGACAGACAGCTTAGCTAGCGGTATTTTGTCATTATCGCAGTCGACGCCATGGGTCAGCGTGTTTCTCACGGGAGACTAAATATGCCGAGGCAGCGTTGTGTACGGTGTCCCAGCATTAAGAAAGTGCTGGTTTAATGTTGCGCCGTCGACTGTTGCAACATTACTGTGAGCAGGCGACATATTCCTTCAAAACCTGACCACCCAGCAAAAAACGATAGGTTAATCCTGTGTCAGATTAATTTTGGGCCAGCATCGCTGACATAGGACAAGCAAGTGCTGGGTCGATGTGTCGTGTTTGCTGGGCACATCCCGGTAAATACAGGAGACGTCTGCTTCCTGTTGGTCCAGCCTTGCGTCTACCGAGAGGATAGCACCTGGTAGACAACTGTAGTATAACGTCCTACGAAGCCAAAAGGCAGTAACTACAAGTAATTACAAATGAACGTAGCTTTCCACGGCACTATTTGTAATATTTACTTAACTCAAGAAATGCAAAATGACTGGACCATGAATATAAAACAAAATGTAATGGCTGACACAAGGATAACCCATGACAAATTTCACACTAAAAATCAAAAATGGCTGCCAGTCGGCCATTTTTTTTATTATTATTATTATTATTTTTTTTTTTTTTTCACTATCTCGGAAATCTTGCATGATAGTTGATCTATGAATTTCTGCTTTCCATACTTCACATAGCCATCATATACCACAATTTTAAAATAATGGTCGAGCGATAACGGAGGGCTGTTTTCGTGTTCGTTTCCGAACAACTCTTTCTAGTTATTATTCACATTGGGACGCAGATGGTTAATTGACTTCATAGTCAGGCGACAAAGCTCACACCAACGCAGGTGGCCATACCCGGTCTGTCAGTTGGTTGCCAGAACCGGCAAACACTCCTTTATTCCACCGACATCGTCATGGCTCACACAGAATGCCTGGTTATAAACCGCACCTTAAGTTTCGATTCTTTTAAGCTATTTTACCAAACATATTTCCAGTTATAAACCGCGGTTAATAACCGGCAATATACCCTATACATGCTATTCATCTGTATATTAATTTAAATAAAATTAAATAATATCATGATTTGGTATAAATATTAAATGAAAGTGCACCTGAATGAGGTGAAAAATGTGCAGTACCTGTGTTTATGTGATGTTTTTTTAATATTCCAGATAAACTTTGTACTCCATCAAATGACTGAAAATGATGCTGTCCATTATGCAAACCATACATGCCATTCTGGTGCTGTGGTAATCCAGTAAGAATAGCTGACCTGTTTATATTCATGTACATTTCATTATATGCCTCTAATTTCTAAAACTTATGAAATATCTGTTTTATTGAAATTTGAGCATGCCCACTATACTGACTGTAAGGTCACTGTTAAACTTAAAACATGTCATCTTCATCCACCATCACACAATTTCTGGGCACATTCCTGATAACTACTGATTTATATATAATAGTCTGAACTGATGAGTTTTGTGCAGTGCAGAGTACAGAGAAATTTATGAAGATCTATGAAAAATCTGTGCAGTTCATATCTGATATATGGGAAGAATTTTCAAAGCACATAGGTTAGAGGCACATAGATTATATGTAAAAAATAAGTAAATATATTAAATTCATCAGAAGACATTACTCCTGTCACAATGTCACAACTTGATGGGAGTGTCTTCCCATGAATTTTTCTCAGTTTTTCTGAGTGATATATCAGAACTCCATACACATGATAGGCCTACAGGTATAACCAGCTGCATTGCATTTTTTTTATAAACGTATTTTGCATTCTGTGTGCCAAACATTGCACGAGATCACATGTAAAGTGTAGCTCATTAGGTCCATAACCACAGGGTTTCAACTAACCCCTACTTTCTGTCCACATTTCCAAAAAGGTAGGCTAAGTATCATTTCATACCAAAATGCATGAAATAACCCCATTTCTCAATTTTTAATCGAGGGGGCATTTAATTACCTAAGAATAGCACATATTTAATGGCACCTACCCTTCTCTCCAACCAATGAAAACATGTTATAACGAAACTGCTTCATAAGCTTAAATTTTGATTTGAAAAAATATTTTTATATAGGGGGCCTAAGCATGATCAAGTAGTGAACTCTAAATGATCATAATTCCATACTTTAAAAAATCTAAATTGAAAAAAAGCTGAACTAAAAAAAAGCCTGCAGAGCAGCCTAATCTCAAAGATTGATTTCTCATTAACCTGATTAAGTATTTCAGTATAAAATAGTTAATTGAATAACATTATCAGTTACGGCTCACTCTGACCTGCTAGGAGAACAGCTGCTGACAGATGTAAACGCTTTTGTGAATATTGTTGATCGATGTGCTAGACCATTTAGATTTGGTGTTTTACAAACTGTGTTGTTGTAGACCTGTGTTTCAAAACCAGCATCATCACCTTTAAAAAAATAAACAAATGAGTTATATCAGATGCACTAAAAATAAGGAGTTTGAAATTAAATCTATATAGGCATGCTCTAATATTTTACCATTTAATGGCCTACTAGATAGAAAATGTATTCAATTGTTTACTGACTAAAATAACAATCAGAAAATGTTTGCCAGCTTTAGGTGCAATGATTCAAATTAGGAGATCATATAGGAATTGGTATAAAACAATTATTAGGCTCTTATTAACCTTTACAGTGTGGGGATTGACTTCAGACGTCGGAATATGCGGCTGAAGACGTCAGAATCTGACAGACATCATATTCTGACAGCTAGCCTAAAAATAGTCGATCCTCGCACTGGAAGAGTAACGTTAACAATATTTATAATGACCTAGACTAGAGTAAGTGACCATGACTATGATAACGTGAGAGTATTCAAATTAACTCTTTCCATGCCAAATAATTTAGCCCCTGCCAATTTATACAATGCCTAATTACTCTAGCATAATGGTAATTTTGGCTAAAAAAACCCCATTAAGATTCATCAGTAGGTCTACTGGACATCATTCAAAGTGAACTCTCATATTTGTAACTGTAATGTATGGTGGGACGGGTTGGGGTTGCACTTTACTGGGGTTGAAGGCAAAGGTCATGCCGAGGTCATGTCAAGGTCATATGAAGGTCGATCTCGATAAAAAATACAAAAAATACCATTTTATGTCTTCCAACTTGATTTATGCGTGAGCGAAGTGTTATATATGACTGTAGTTGAATCATTCAGGGCTAAGCATTATTTCAGCAGGTGTCTTAAGTGGTATTGAGTAATAACAGTACCCGAGCAGTGATAGGCTCCTAGCCCCTTCGGATTTCCCTTATTTTCACCTTCGGATAAATTCCCCTTCTCCAGGACTAAGTTTGAATGCCAAAAGTGACCAAATATAGTAGTGTGGAGCTTCAGCTATGTCATGAATTGCAACAAATTTACATATGACTGTATGTAAAAGGTAGCATGGGTTGGAGTTCCACTATACTGAGGTAGCGTGTAAAGGTCATATCAAGGTCATATGAAGGTCAAACGCGATAAAAAAAATACAAAAAATAGCAATGTTGTGCCTTCCAACGTGCTTTATGTGTGAGCTAGGTGTAATAATGACTGTATTTGAATCATTCAGGGTCAATGACCATTTCAGCATGTGTCCCAAGTGGTTTTGGGGCAGCTAGGAGTGATATCCCCTTCGGGTTTCCTTCTCCAGTTCTGCTGTGCAATACAAAAACACGAAATCACCATCAAAATGTTCTAAGGGCAATTTGATAAAATTTGTTTCTCACATTGAGGTGAAAATTACACGGCAACCAGAAATAGTGCAACGTGACCAGATATAGCCTATCAGACATCATATAACGACGAGACGTGCAACAGACACAGCCGTCGGGATAATTTGCATCAATGTTTGATTAATGTTGGTCCAATGTAGCAAAGGTTGGGCCAGCATTAACCCAGCATCTGTTGAACGTCAGGGGCGTATCCAGGGGGGTGCTCAGGGTGCTCGAGCACCCCCCTTAATTTTCCAACCATTAATTTTTATATACAATTAATCCACCAGTGTCCGACATGTTGGTTCCAGCCCCCTCCACACCTAAATATATACCCCTTCCGATTTAAAGGGCTGGTGTCTGGGATGCATCATTGGCGCCATTAACAAATTAAAGACTCAGATTAGACAATAAACTGGGCAAAACAGTTCTATTCAAATTACCTCTGTGCAAGACTGTTCAGTTCCAATGTACTTATTTTTATCGCACTTCTCGCTTATGGAACACTTTACCTTTTGTTATCCGAGATGCTAGTAGCTTGCAGATTTTTAAGAAGAACCTGAATGAATTATATCTCACCATGGTAAACTTATTTGATGTGAATAATCGATGTACCTGGAGCCTGGCTTGTGCTTGTGTAAATTGTCGAATATAGCGGAATATTTTGTGTCTTAAACTACCTGTGCAATTTGAATCGGCTGTGAGACGGCTATTTGAGCTGGCACCAGCCACGCATGACTAGGGACGGAGGGCTCCGTTATCGATACTCATGTGTTGGCAGCTGACAAACCGCCCTGCCCAACTTATACTAGTGTATTGAATATTTATCTATACATCTAGCACAAATGGAAACTTGAGTGATCGACCTATGAACGATAATCTGCGAATGTTGCATTGTGTTTTCTGCCTGGCTCGAATTCAGGCCGGAGACAGTCTCTGCTACTGTTCGGAGCAGACCGACATCACTCTACGAGATCACGCTTGTCATGATCTGACTTAGAGTATTACCACATGGCATGGATGGCTGTTCCCCTCAAAATTATTATTTGTTTTTTTCTGTTTTATTTTTAGGTTTAGTGATTTTTCAGTCGCCTTTGTTTCCAGACGAGGTGGGTCATCACGCTGAATTTCAAAGATCTCTAATCAACTGATTTACTCCTTGAGTTTGGGATTGTTTTTCCTCCAGTCTAATATTGCATATGTGGTACTACTCAGCATATTTCGGCTGCGCGACGGTAATATGAGCTGACGTCAGTAGATGCATTCTAGGTTTATATTATTACTTTTATTTAGGGATGT
The DNA here is from genome assembly GCA_964017125.1 of Flabesymbios commensalis. Taxonomy (NCBI): domain Eukaryota; kingdom Metazoa; phylum Annelida; class Polychaeta; order Terebellida; family Flabelligeridae; genus Flabesymbios; species Flabesymbios commensalis. The sequence goes on along the minus strand of OZ024904.1, from coordinate 54,264,574 downwards.
ATGTAGGCCCATGTTAAAATTAGGAGTGTCATTAGTTTTTACTATTTTTCCTTTACACATACCCTAGTTGTCTGTCCTTTTATATAATAAACAACTAAAGGATTTAGAGGTTTTAATTAGGTTTCTACGCTTTCCGGAGTGTCCTTTTTTGCTACACTGTGTAGAGCACAGTGTAGCTATTTTATCTCTGGTTTTGGTGCGGGAAACAGATGACAGACAATTGTCGGTTATTTTATTTTATGTGTACATATCGCAAAATTTATAATCTATACTATGTATGTACATTTTTAAATAGCATGTACACAAAAGCATTGCTATTTTAAACACTGGATATAATTATGATGCTGCCTTACATGATAAGTATGGCAACACCTATAGCCAGTGAACAGTTGGTTTTATATTATACTGTCTATATTATTTTACTATATAATTTTAATTCACTAATATGATTGACAGGCATTGTAGAGGTCGTATTGACCTGTTCCCGTCAACCAAAGGTAATAACATGTTCAAAAAAATACCAAATTATTAATAATGATAATGTACCATTTTTGCATGTTTTTAAATAGAAGTCAAATAAATGATAGCCACATAGCCCCTATGTGGCGACAGAAGCAAATCTTTACAATGCAAATCTTTAAAATTTGACCATTCAGATCACCTAAAAGTAGGAATTTGTTGCGAATGGTTTTCTTTCTCCTGTCCACTCTCAATTAGTGTGAGATAGATATATTTTTCAAACATTCATTTTTTTTTTGAAAAGAAACAGAGTAAAATATATCAACTTTGTGTTAGTCTTGGCCAATAATTTAAACGTTGAGCGAAACTTGAAACAACGTTATGGAGAATAAATATGCTAAGATTCATGATAATAATCATCATAGAATACCTTGAAACAACGTTGTTCCAAAGTAGATATGCTAAGATTGATAGTAATTATCATAGACTATCCTACCCTATGATAATTATAACACACCACAAGCACAATCCACAGTAGGCTATGGGGATCGCTTGAAACGGACAACGGCTTAGATTAGAGTTGGACGTGCTGCCCTCTCATTCAAGCACTTGGCGTTGCATAAAATAAAATAATAAGGACCACGGGATAAAGATTATTCCTCAATTACCATGATTTTTTCACCTGGGCGATGGCGAATTTATTTCTCAAGAGATATCATCTCTGAGACTCAGTCTTGAGAACAAATGGATAAAAAACAGGGTCGCTTTTTCAATTTCCAAAATTTAATTGTTTTAGGGCCTATTTGAATTTTTCGTATTTTCTCAGTGCAATATATAGACCTCCAGTATAGCCACTGACACGAAATAATTCAGACACAGCTGGGACTCAACAGTTTTTTTTTACCAGAGACGAAATCAAGAATACGAATTAAAAATTGGCAGTAAAGTTGTTTTAAAAATGTGGAACTACAACCAATACTAACACAAATATCTGATATAGGCCTAACTGATGATGAACTGGAATATAACATTTGCATTAAAAAATATTCTACCATAGGAGAGGGTGGCAAATTAATAAGGGTTAAATGAAAATAAATATCTCAGGAATTTTAAGTGATCATTAGTAAACGTTGTAAGCATTTTAATGGTCCACAACTTTTTTCAATGACATTTTATGACTTTTAATAGATGATTCTTGAATAATTTGGCCCTACATAATTGCATACTCGGCATTCCACAAACAAGGTTGCATAATTATTATCACAATGAGGGTGACCCAAGGTTTGATTAATATTATTGTTGCTCCACCGTCTGCTACGCTGGCCAAACATTAACGCAACATTGGATCGACAGCTGTTTATTTTTATCTAGCTCATTTAATATGCCTAGTAGTTCGCACTCGCTATTAAATGAGCTAATGATCATGTTTACGTGTTTTTTTTTCCATTGTGTGGTTGTGTTAGCTTAAACAGTTGGACTAGAGTAGGCTAGGTTAATCTGTCATTAAGTTAAAACAGACATTTCAGCCAGTATCTCATATCTTCGTTTTACAGCAAAAATACCACGAAATCGCACTATTTCATGTTAATTTTTTTCAAAATTTTGCGGAGGCATGCCCCCTATAGGTCCCTGCTGTTGAATGGTTTCTTTGAAAATCTGCGCACCCCCTTTAATTTATTTCTGGATACGCTACTGAACGTCTTGTGTTTGCTGCAGAGCGTGGATGAATCGACATAGATATCAATAAGAGTGTATTATACACTGTTGAAGAGCTGTTGCTCGCCTAGTTTTTAATGGCATTGTGATCTGGTGATTGTCATCGGTGGGATACTCATATTAATGAACATACAGATACAGGCCAACTGTTTTAAATCACGCCAAAACATCAACACCGCCACTTTTTTGTGAATCACACCACCGAAATACCCATACACGGCATAACCAAAGGGTACTTAGCGGTTGGTACCCGCCAAACAGTCACCAGATGCCACTGTAATATACCCCCATACTGTTTTGATGCACGCTGGATGCCTCGGACCTCACTTGGCGACTATTCAGCATGCAAGGGTACCTAACCAATTAACTGTAGACTAGCCCGGACACGATCCGGGATTGGCATTGTAGTCAGTATTAAAATTCCCGGACCCGGTCCGGGAAAGGCATGTAAAGGGTTAAGCGGAAAGCGCTAACTATACTCTACTAACTATACTCGCCGTCAAATTTAAAATGTTCAACCAGGATCGCATGATTTTCGGCGATTTCTCCGTCAATTCTTAGCCGATTTCCTTCAAATTTTGCAAAGGCCATTTTCTATTCAAATCCTAACAGCCCTGAAAATTCGTAAAATTATGTAGCGTATTACAAAAGTTAGACCATTTGACATGTAGTAAATTGAAATTACGATGTCCCTCTATAACCCCATAAAAACTAATTCTGGAATTTCATTACATGGCAAATGGTCTAACTTAATTGAAATATTAAAAATAATTTTTCGATTTTTTTACCACTGTTAGACTACTGTTAGGATTTTAATAGAAAATGGCCTCTGCAAAATTTCGAGGCAATCGGTTCAAAATTGACGGAGAAATCGCCGAAAATCATGCGATCCCGGTTAATGTGACGGCGAGTATAAGAGTAGGAGTGTTACTGCTAGTAGGGGAGGTTCAAACCCCTAAGACATTTTATATTCAGTTCAGTGAGTCTGAGATGTGATCGATGTCGGAAGGACCGGGCGGCCTTTATTCAGAGCTAGCTATCCCAAACAAACATTAAAAACCTGCCAAACATACCGACAATGACGAGCACATTTTTCGTTTGTTTGCAGCGTCCTAAAGCGGAATAAACTACCAACAGGACTAATAATCTCCATATAATTGTTTTAACTTTAAAATTCAATAGAGTCATGTTAAATTGTGGTTAATTAACGAGGTATTTTGCTAGAGCGACGAGCACTTGTTTAGATTTTGACAACCGGAAGCGCCTCCTCAAAAATCGCTGGTTGCAGTCGTTTATGGAAAAGATAGACACAGTGCTCACGTTTGGTGACGAGTACAGCGATTAATCGTCTGCTACGTCATGTCAGTACAAGCTGTGATTGACATATAAATCCACAAACGGTCACAAGATGTACTCGGGAGGCGTTGCTCAAAATATCAACCGTTGACGATATTCAGTTTATTGTATTTAGAAAATTCGCACAAATTGTTCTGGCACAAATTTATGACAAATACTCCTGGCATTTAAGTGATTGAAATAGGTCTAAATAGACCTGTATGTTACTGTATTTGTGTATTATTTTTTTCAATTCCACAATTTTTCAGAGTGGAAGCCTGCTCACACACCCACACAATGACACATGAGGTATAGGCTAGACTAGACCTACTGCAGAGAGTCTGGGAGTGTGTGTGAAATGCTGAAATGACACAATTTATCTTCAAATGGAGTTGTCAAATGTTTGGCCTATTTTGCCAAATTTCAAGTTAAACCATTCTAGATCTACTCTGTACAAGACTGTACAGCTGGTCTAGCCTCTAGGGAGACTAGGCCCAACCTAGGTTCACGCCGTTATTTTTAATTACGTTAGTCTAACGTTATAGTCTGGGACTGTAAGTTATTCTATTACTATTAACGTTAGGCCTAACGTACTGTCGTACAAGTACAACAAGTCGTCAACTGTTTGTGTGTTCGTGGGATTGCTCAGTAGACTCTGCTCAAGTCAAGGAAGAAGAAGTGATTGTTAATGGCAGGGACGGTGTCAGTCTCGGTCAACGTAGTCGCAGGCTAAGCTGTCTACAACAAGTTGAACAACATCAAAACATCATGAATATGGAAGGTAACTCAACTGTCCTCAATTAGTCAGTCTAGCCTTTTAAGACGTCTACGTTAATGATTTAATAATAACGAACTGACTCGCACGCCGCAGCATACCAGATTACCGGCGTTATACTGGTATACCGGCCAGTGACAGTGTATAACAGCTAGCTGATTTGATCACTAAATGTGCTCTTTTATTTAGGAAAACCTGCTTGCATGGCCGGAGTTGACTATCAATCGGTGTGGGCATTATAACATGAATGGAGGTCGTAGTCAATAACATTAACTGGATGACCGCTAGCCTGTGCAGCAGTCCTATCATGGCTTTTTTCCTAACCGCCAGCGCGATAGAGACAGAATTTCTGTCTAGATGATGGCCAACTCTGGTCTAGTTAGCCACTCCTTCCCAATAAGCTCAAAATTTCATTTGACAGTAGATCCTGTAAATTGAAACTTTTACCAGACCAAAAAAATTCCCTGGACAATAGGTAGTAAACGGCTGATTCTTAGCTTGTGTTATAAAAACTAACCAAAAAAATTAACGGATCATACCTCCGTAATAGTTGGCTATTTTGCCGGACCTACAGGTGTTTTACCGGTCATGTCCGCGGACTGTCCGACGTTATTGGGAAAGACTGTATAAAGTGTCACTGTGTGTGTTTTTATATTCATATAAAGTGTTTTTTAATGTATTTTCCTATGCAATATCACATACAATTTTTTTTTATTTTGATGTTGTAATTTAGCTTTAAAAAGAACGATATTTAGCTTCAGAGAGTCAACTTTGTCCTCTGCCTTCTAAGCAGGTGATCGAATTTACCAGCCTCACCTAGGAGGGTGCACATGGGTGCTGGAAATTATGGATTCCTCCCACTTCACTTATTTTTTGTCCTCACTATCCCAGGCACGTAGCCAGGAAAGTTTTGCTAGTTTTGGATGAAACAACCTTCAAAGTCAAAGAACTATTTTTTGTACAATTTACGTGTCTATATATGTAAACCAAATGTAATATATAAATTAATTTCAGTAAAACATTCCCGTAATGTATGTCTATATGGTCGATTCCCACGAAAGTGATGCATTTGGACCTTATTTTGAAAAAGTTCATTTTCTCAATATTCAAAATAAACAGCGCCTTTACATTACGCATTCTGAAGCGCGGCACCTGCACCTAATCAATAGCCAACACTTTTTTTGCTTTTGTAAATTTGAATTTTTTTAATTCATATTTTTTGAAAATTTATAACTCGTGTAACCCTACGAATACAGCTTGTGTTGTGATATCTGAGTAAATCAATGTTGCACAATATAAATATTTTACACTTTATATCTATGACCTGAGCTGTGCTTGCTGTTTATTTGCTGAACCGAATTCATTGTGGAGCATGTCCACAAAATAATGTTTGTAATAGTAAAATAGGTGCAATAATTTAAAGTGCGTTTTTGTAACCATACAAATGCGCTTTCATGTTCTATAAATCAAATACTATTACAAATTAACACAAGCTCTTTTCTCTGAATACACTTGTGGTACTAATGTATAATATGGGCAAGGTAACGTATCGGAAAATTATACCATTTTTTTAATTTCTTCCATTGAACACTACAGGGTTTTTTAATATGTGTAACCCTACGAATTTTAAATAATGAAATGGCAGCTGTGGAATTCTATGAAAGGACATGGGGTTAACCACCTTGTCTAACAGAATAACCAAGGTACAGTGTACGGGACAGTCAGATTTTAGTGGTTAACATAGATATCTTGAAACGTTAGCAATGTTTGAATTTTTAATATATCCTACAAATTATCACAGTGCTATATTTCACTGTGTAGGTGTGGATAATACAGGAGTTAATTGAATATCTATGATGCATTATCATGTCATGACATGGCAATATGTTGACGATATCATTTAAAATAGAAGAGCCACCAGAGACTGATGATATTGTTATTCGTAGGGTTACAGAAATCATAGGTATTCGTAGGGTTACTATTTACAAGAGAAAAACGTTAAATGATTAAAAAATATATATTGTTCTCATTGCAAAACAGGCCAAGAATAAAGCTAACATCATAGTGAGCACTTATGAGGAGTAAAACTCAACAAGCTAATATATATTTCTATCCAAAAAATAAAATACACGTTTTTAAAACGTTTGAAAATTATTTTATCTCACCAATGCAATGGCTAATTTACTGTTAATATACTTTGTTATACATCATATTAGAAATATATCTAACGTGTATTCTTTTGTGTATTACTAATATTGGAAATATTAATTTAAACATATCTAGCATCTAAAAGAGTTCACCACTGTGTGCATTCGTAGGGTTACCAATTTCACAAATAGCTTCTATGTTGTATAACACAATACGTGTTTAATTGGCATTGCGAGACCTTTATCTAAAAACACAATATTTTTCAAAAACAATATATACAAGCAAGCCAAAACAAGTGGTATTTTAAAACGTGTGTGATACAATAGCGACATAATCACTGTCTGACTTCACCAGCTGGAAATACATAAAATTATTTAACAAATTAGATATTTTGTTCAATTGTCTATGTGAAGTTAATTATTGCGTGGTAAATCTATTGGATATTGAGCAGTATCATACGGGAGAACACACATGTGTTTGAATAATATAATGAGCCGTCAATATTGCAGTATTGTGATGATTTTTCATAGGCCACCTAGATAGAGTAACCCTACAAATGACAGCGTAACCCTACAAACAAGCTGGTATTAGCATTTTGAATCGACGTAGAGCAACCAGTTTTAACCTTTTTTGTTCATTGTAGCTCGATCTGTCAAATACCTTTCACAAGTGAATGATATATGTATATATGTATGTATATTTTTTAGGTTGACTATTAATTCAGTGACAAACAATAAATAAATTATTCTCGTGATTCTCGCGCACCTTATTGCCAAAAACTCTTTATTCCATCCTACTCTGATTGTTTATCAATGTGGCTGTCAAAGTAATAATATTTATCGATACAAATCGTTTATAACACAACAATTATGTTAATTAATAGCCTTATTTTTCAATAAAATATCAATTTGTAACCCTACGAATACACCTTTAAAACCTATGAGAAAAACGTTTAGATCAACAAATGATATGAAATCATGATTTTAAACAAGATGCTCCATTTACATTTTATTATTCAGCTGCTATTTCCACTCTAAGCCTTGAATTGAAAGAAATCTTATGTTTGACATGTCTTTTTTTGTATATTTTCTGAATATTGATTATTTGCAGCAGAGTAGAGGTTGGCTACAAATCATTATGTGCAGTATCAAATTTTCGCAACTGTTAATAAACTATTCTAAACATTACCACCTAATTGTTACCGCTTGAACTGCTGTACTCTTTGCGACCAAAGTTTTAGTTACATTATGGCATTTACATATTACATAATATGCATTCTTAGGGTTACTCTGGTGTTCAATAATGAGCATGAACTCCATTCATGTTACAACTGTCATATATTAAGAGCTCGCATATATTTTTTGTGAAAGTTCCATATGTCTGCGATATAAGCTGAAGAATTCAGGACTGTGCAACAAAGTCGTTTTTTTGCCGATATGCATCACTTTCGTGGGAATCGACCATATGCGTATAATGCCTATAATTAGAGATCACTGGTCATGCAGGCCTATATCACACACTGGACTCTAGGGTCATGATTCAGATCATCTAGAGACGCTCACAGATTGCCCGCGATCTGCTAATTGCTGATGCTGTTTAAACCTGGACCTTATAAGCATTGCGATAGACCCAGTGTTATCTTTTTTTGGTAAGATTTTCGTCCATATTACCCTGATATAGTTCACCTCTTTCGATAGTTTATATAAAAAGCATTTCTCAAAAAGCACACGTACACATAAAATTATGGTTTTCAAATACTGTTACTATTTTATTGAGACGGGGTCTGTATTAAAATAAGAATGATTTAATACTTAATTTAAAATACAATTATTAATCAGCATGGGCCCAATATCAATTATTTTAGAGGATTGAACCGCTTGTCCAATCCAGAGTACCATAGTGTCTACAGTAGAACCTGCTATGAGCAGCCATTGCAATCTACTATCGGAGCCCAGGTATGGGAGGCAATTTGGCCATTCCCCTATACAAATGAACCTTCTATGAGCAGCCACCTGACTTAAGGCCAATTTTTCTGTGTCACAAGGTGGCTGCTCATAGCAGGTACTACTAAATATAGCGACTTTAAAATGTTTCCTTGACCCCATGAAATAATAATTCAGCAATGTTTATAGTAGAATTCACATTAACCACAACCTGATGCTTTTCGCTTATTTTTCAGTCAATCATAAGCTAATTTTTACAACATTTTATATAATTTTTCACAATGAAAACAGTAAGACTCAAAGGGATCCTAAATAATGGACATGATGGAGACGATCTGATAATGGGAAGGGCGAGTGGTACAAATGGTACAATCTAGGAGATTGCGGCTAATGACCCTTTGTAAAACCGACAGCGAAAACAGCTTCTTGATCGGTGCAGTGGTGAAGTTTATAATCCTCTACATGCAAACACTGAATTAATGTTAATTTAATGTTGGTCAAGCGCCTGCGACGCTGGCCCCACATTTAACCACCGTAATTTCATTCTTGTTTTCTGAAAATTATCAATCCCTGGCCGACAAGTAAAATTGAAACATACATAGGCCTACCTATAGATAGACCATCGTGTGTGAAATAATATTAGTTGCTTCCAAGTCACGTAGTTGATAGTGGTCATCGACAGGAAAAACGACATCTAGGAAAACACGATATGGCAGGAAAAAAGAACGTGAGTCTCAAAAGATGATCAACAGTAACATTCGAGATTATTTCACCAAACGAGTACATCATGATGAGGGGTAAATATGTTTTTTATGTAAATATATTGGGGTTTTTTCTACTACTTTTAACTAGTTTTCCCTAGTGCTTTTACTGAAAAATGACATTTTGACACTTGCTGCAGGTCAGCTGATTGGGTGGTACGAAATTATGTGAGTCAGACCCACCAGATGTGGGTTGGGCGCTGTCTACTGGTCTTCTCTGGTAGGCCCCTATTAGGCTAACATATTTGGGACGCACACTTTGAAATTGGGGGGGGGGGGTTTGTCCAGTTTTCGTATACAATATGGTATCATTTTAGGTGTTATTATTCTAAAATAATATTAAACAATAATCGCGGATAGCTATAAATCCGGCATAATGTTCATCTGTGATGAAGGGATCCAGTCATAAAAACCTCTCTTAGAACGCACCTGAGAGCATCTACATTTTCAAATTTTCCAGGGGGGGGACCCCCAGACACCCCTCTTCCTGTCACCTTACAATTTGTACTCTTCAGAAAAACGAAACCAGTCTGGTAGGTTTCTGGCTACGTGCCTGTATCCACCTAAATTATAAGGAAGAAATGATATATTTAAATATAGATAAAAATAGACATGTATAACATTTTTGGTTCGTTTTTTACACTATTTATAAACTGCAATCCTCGATTTTCAGCCCCTAAGAACAAGCGCTTTGCTGTTCAATTCGTCTAACTTCACCATAACTCTATCAAGTTAGAATATGAGCTCTGTTCCATGATATAACACATGGTCGACACAGCCGGTTTATAAAATAAAAATATATTATCAGATTATTGTGTAGTTTTTTTATTATGCTTCAAAGTATAGGCCACACAATAGACAAGAGTTATACAGCTTCTAGAGAACCCTACAGAATAGATATTAACCCTTACACATGTTACAGCGCTTCATTATTTGTAAGTATAAACCATGGAGAACTAAGGGTTTTATTCAATTTAGTCATAAATGACTTAGTTGGGTCTTTCTCATTCATTTGAACACCTATATGTTATGGGTCTACGGCTATTAGAAATATTTTTACTCTTACAGTGCGGGGATCGACTTTAGGCGTCAGAATCTGACGTCTACAGACATCAGATTCTGACGACTAAGGTTGATTCCCGTGCTGTAAGGGTGAGGGTCAATACTGTACACAAAAGAAAGTGTAGCCACATATTTTGGACAACCCTTTAGCACAAGAATTGGTAGCTGCACCGAAAGAGTCAGATAAATGTATTTATAATGGTATTAGATTCAAACATAGGTATTAAATGAACTTAGGGGCAATGTTAGGTACAGGTAATCAATTAAAGTGGAAAGAGCTAACTAAGACAATAAACATGTTAAATGATATTTCAAATTAAAACCAGAGGCCAGCCGGCCACCATAATCCCACGCACGCATGATAGACATTTTCTGGGTGCATCCTTCTCTGAACTCTCACATTCTGTTTTACAGTATCGGTCAACCTATTTAGCACAGTTTGCTGTGTATATTACAGATCTATATTAAAGTCAATGGTGGTCACAAGTTGGCCATTTTTAGATTGGATCAAGTTGGACATTTTCCAGAGAATATCCTACCTGAAACCACACCTTTTGTTTCATAGCAATGGTCCAGCTATCTGGCAAATTTTCATGATAAAACCCATGGATATTTAAAAACTAAGTCAATAATGGCCTCAAGCTGGCCATTTTGAATTTGATCGAGTTGGAATTTTTCCAGGCATATCCCTACCTTCACTCGTGTCACCAGTGTCTCACTTCAAACACTGGTATTCATCCCCTGACTAGCTAATAATCACCACCAGGGGTTACAGCTTTCACACCCTATGCTTGTACTGTCGCATCTAGGTGTGTGGAAAAACCCCCTTACTTTCACAATGGTGGCCTCACAGAGTGCAAAATAACCCAATTCATGTTTGTTATTAGCACTGACGCTTCTGAAAATGAAATAAAAATATCTAGGCTGAATATAGTAAAAATGGTGCTTGGTTCATACTTTAAAAAACTCCATTAAAATAATTATAAATAAATATAAAATTGAAAGTGGACACTCTTGGATACCCTCTATGTGGTATGGCTCGCAATGTGTGTACAGATTCCCGCATTTTTTAAAATGTGCATCTAAACACAACTGACCAATGACAATCTACCTCACGGCTGGTGCGATTTATGAAAATTTATTTTGCTGGTTGGCAGACAGTGACGTAACAGACGACAGAGATCCCAGTGTTGAATAATAGCAAATATTATGATAAGATCAGCGGGTGGTACTCACTAATAAGTCAGTGAAATCCCTACCTGAAACTGCAGTTTTTGTTATATAGTACTTAATGGTCCAGCTATCTGGCACGGTTTGCCAGATATCAGGCATATAAAAATTTATTATGGCCAATGTTCAGCCATTTTAACTAGGCCAAAATTCCTAAACCCCAAGGCACATATACACCCCTAAGGGATGTGTGTGTGCAGTGTGAAAGAAATCCCCCCATGGGTTTTCCAAGATCTGCTCCAGAAACGAAACGCAGCCAGATATCAGGAATATTAGAGTTAATTATGGCGGATGATCGGCCATTTAATTATATTATCTAGGTCAAAATTTATAAACCCCAAATGGAACATCTACACTCCCTGCGGGATGTCTGTGTGCAACGGACGGCGAGACGGATGGAAGGATGGCCAGACGCTTTACCTTTACATTTATTTTTCTCTGGTCTGTGTTGTAGTACACTTTATACATTTCCCGGAGGTGTTTGTCTTTGATTTCTGATAGGCCTACTGCGGTTGCAATCATTACTTTTTGTACCATTTCTCATTCTTGTCTTCTACTGTGTACCCCTCTTTGTTCTCGATACCAGTACTTTATTTGCTGATGAGCTCCAAGTTATATCTATATACATTATTGTTACATGAACCAACATGTTCTTTTTGTATTCTGACTTGTCACCTATCTTTATCATGTTTATATATAGCTACTTCTATGGCACTCTGGCCATTTCGTGATATTTTCTTGTCACATGAGCTACCAGTGATGATTAAAAAATAATCTACATATGTAAAATTAAAAAGCAAACGTTTGTTTTGGATAGGTCCTTTGCCTGCAGTAGCACAGTGTTAAATCTTTTCTATATTCGTTTTATATTTGTGTGCCAATTCTAATATAGATTCGTTCTTTTAAAAACATTGTCATATCACATTTGAAAATTTTAAGATATAAAAAAATAGTATGGTATTGAACGGTGCTGTACAAAGCCCACCAATTATGATAATTTTCCATAAAAAAAAATGTAATCATTTTAATTATTGCATATAACAAAAAGTGGGAAAAATTTTGGCAATGTGGCATGTGCAATCCAAACCAATGCATTTGAGGCCATCTTGATTTTATCATTGATCTTCTATTATTGGCATTTATACGTATTCGAAGCAGTTGTGTCTAGGATATTTTGAGTCCCTGCATCAGCCGAGGGGTGTTTGAGTGCTTGCACTGTTTTTTTATTCGATATTCCCAATAAATTCATTAAAATTTGTTGTGAACTCTTTTTCAATTTTGCACGGTACTGTTTCCAAATTAATCTTGCACACATGTGTAAATTCAAAGTTTCTGTTAGATTGTGAATAGTTCTGACATGTTGCAACATGTTCACATCTTATGGCCAATCCATATTAAGAAGCCAAGATAAAAATACTAATTTTATGATTTCAGCCTGATTGTGTCGCTTTAACATGGGTGGCAATGGGGAAAATGTCATCACAGATTCCAATACTTTTCACCACTCTAATCACTTTTAACACTTTTGATATGTTATACAGGACACATTGATGACGATAAAACAGTTGAGATAATTTATGTTGCAATTTGTGTGAGGTCATATCATATAATAATTCTGCTATTTGTCATCAAATGACAAGGCTGTCAAATTTATGTCACATTGAGTCAGTTATATAATTGGTACAACCTCCCGATCACTGGGCTAGAGACCCATTTGGTTGGGTCAACCCTTTAAGCCCTGACGATGCATTTAAGCATCTTTTTACATCCCTGAAAACAAACTTAATTTTCTACAACTGGTGGGTTTTAGAATGAAAATTTCCATGAAACTGGTTTACTAATACATGGCAATTTTGTTTTATTTGTCACCCACTTCAAATCATCCTCATCCACTACAAGTCGAGAATTGTGCAGCAATTCGCGGCTTGTAGTGGATGAAGATGACAATGGTAATTCAGGCTTGAAAGGGTTAATCATATTTATTTTCCGATTTAATGCAGGCTTTGCTTCACATTGAAGTGGGGCTTGAAAATTAAATTCTTTTTGTACTCATCAGGCCAATTTAAATGGATTTTTAACATACATTTGCAAGCATAATGTAATATACTAATTCTACCTTTAAAAACTATAATATACAATTTTATTTTTATGATTGTTTCTAAACACTTTAAACCCATGACTTCATGGAATCTGAGCATTTTATTTCAGGCTGCAAAATATAGTATGTGTGAAATATGACCTGCTGCTAAACATGCTAAAGCCAAATATTTTTTATCCTAACCCCTAGAACACTGATGTCGACTAGAGTAGACATTCTGGGTTTTTATTAGCCCCTGTATAATCCCTAATAACCAGGTGTTAAATTTTTTCACAGCAAATTTTACTTTTAACTTAAAAGTAAAATTTGCAAGTTTCGTGCATATTGGTATTTCTGACTGATAAAACATGAAGTGGCCGCCAGGAGAGGAATTGAAATTGCAAACATCACTTTCTAAATTAGATATCTCCACTTATGATATCCTACTATGTATGCACTTATATGTTGCACTTCTTGATCGTTTCTCCATCATAATTTGCTCGCCATCTCTCTAACATGTCTAATAATGTGCCCATAATGACATATTTCCCAATGGACAAAAAAAATAAGGAGAATTTGTTTTCAACTTTGATAGCACGCGAAATCATACTTCACAACACTAATGAATCGTTTACTCTGATTATTTTATTTGATATATTAAAATTTCTTCTTCTAGGTTTTAGTTATGTAATTAGTTACATTGTGTATTTATAAATACAAGATTATTTAATATTGATACTAAGTAGCTCTATATTTGTCACAGACCAAGAAAACGGCTGATTGTGAAATTGTAAAAAAAATCATCTTTAAATATTAAGAAGGCTCCTTTAACATGTTTAAGTGTTTAAACTATTGCCACTTTAGTTCATTTATACGATTGCCACGCCCTGGCCATTGTGAAGGTTTAATTCTATTTAAAATCATGACGCCCATTCACTAAGGTAGCGCGCTCACTTCTATGACGTATAATTAATACCTGATGACAGCTCGTGACTCGTGGTCATTGATTGCAATGTATACTTAATTGATTGTGGTTTTCAAAAGATAACCAACACAATAATAACTAAGGAAAAAGGAAGCTTTTTTATTAACTATATGCTTCAGCTGCGCGCGCAAGACACCATTATATTTATAAAAGCATTTATGCTAAAAACATGAAACATGACGGGACGACAGCCCAGCGCCGGTACAGAAACGGCCAGCATTACCAAAGCGGCACCGAGCCATCGACCCGAGACAGCCCAGTATCAACGAGCCACACAGGCGTGGCAGTCCAACGACTACCAGAGACCTTGGACAGATGCCGTTTCCCTGCCGGGCCAGCGCTGCAGACGCTGGACCAACAGCAAAACAACAACTGCCCAAGTAGCGTGTACGCCGGGGTACAAAATGGTCCTTTCCAAAAACCCTTTCCATTCAAGGGTTTCCATTCATTTGAATGGAAAGAACTCCTAAATCGTAATTTGGAGGGCGGGTTGTTAGAAATGTCTGACCTGGTGTGTTGTGTTAAAAGCGCAACCTACATCTCACGGCATAATTAGGAGTTTATAGGTGAAATAGCAACCGATCTGCGACGCTGGCCCAACATTGTACTGACATTGGGTGAACGTCTCGTCTTTGCTGGGATGGTTTAGGCGCGTATCTAGAGAAAGATTGGTCAGGGGAGAGCAAACGGCAGGGGGTCTGGGTGCCGCGTAAGCCCCCCAGATGCTGACATATTTGTACACTGTCTCAGGTGAATTCTGAGCATTTGGAGGGTTATCTTTTCATTTTCGAGGGTTATATTTAATTTGTTAAAAAAATAGGTCCCAGGGAACCTTCCACCTCCCCTAAATACGACCCTGTTAAAATTGCGCGGCATAATTGAATACCTAAATCTAATACATTCAAGAGTAAGTGATCGCGTGGATGATGTCATGCTGTGATGCGTGTTGACCTCTCCAAGAACTATAGGGACGTCACACTTTGCATTGTAAGGAGTGTTGCACTGTAGGGAGTGTAACCTAATTTTGTACATTGTTTGTTCAGTTTATAAATCAGTTTCATGAAAATGTTATAAAGATAATGCTGTACATGTGGGTTAAAGGATGCCCACCTGGTGATGATGGTTGAATAATTACGTGTCAGACAGGAACTCCCACCAAAAGTGGAGAGCGGTGAACACCATACGATATTGTAGGAAATTAGTAGTCCGAGTTAGTCGCAACCGCACGGACTATCAGAGCTGTGTTTTTGTATGCTGGTAGCTAGTGTACGCTGAGATAATAAAAAAAACTGTGGGGGTAATTCTATTCAAATGATAAATTCACAAATAAAGAATGGTGTTCAAATCCCCATGTTAAGGCATTATTATAAATAAAATAAAAATCATACAAAAGTTCATTGCGCAATCAATCGTCCGCGCACCGTGATTTTTGGGACACAACTTTACGAGTGCCAATGATTTCTAACTAGCACACATTATCTGTTATTATGGATTATAAATTGGGCCTATTCTCAAGAACACCATACGTTGACCCAAGGGTCAATGGCAGATTAATGTTGGGCCAGCGTAGTAGATGGCAATCCCACAATAAATCTACAAAAGTTCTAAGTACATATACAATTTATGGGATGTCATTGTAGCCGCATCGTAACAATAATTTTTGAAACCACATACATTGGAATTGATTTCATATCTTCCTCTAGGGTTGAGTTTTTTCCAATATATAGAAGCCACCGGTTTAATTTGACAGGACTGCCGCGTCGACGACTTGCCAAATAGATGCGGCTGACTCAGACCGACACTTTCTCTGCCAGGTATCTTCATTTCACAAGATAACCTGCAGCTGATGGTTTCGTGTTTTAGCTACATGTACTTTTCCGTAATTAAACTAATTCTAATCGCCATAACATGGTATTACTCTTCACCACCGAATACCATTCTATATATACAAAAGAATTGGATGTGCACCAGTTAGGACTCTACCCGGCTAAGCCAAGCTACTCACATTGCGATGTCATCAGGGTATTAGGACTCCGTTATGCAGGGTAAACACACAACGTTGCGTATAACTATATATATGACATATATAAGGAGTCAGGCTCGTCACCAGGGGGGTTCGGGGAGCTCGGTCTTCACCCCCTTGTTGCTGAAGATTATATTTTTTGACATCTTATTTTTTATTTATTTTGAAGTTGCCCGAACCCCCTTTTCAAAAGTCTGGTGACGGGCCTGGGAGTTATATCCCTAAAACAGCAGTAATTCGTAATGAAAACAGAGAGGAAAAATTAACATCATTGTTGTCATTTGGCACTGGAAAATTACAGAGATGGATATTTGAATACGTGTATATCTGGTCCGGCGACGTAACAGTATTATCCGCCCATGACCTGTAGGTACATGCACAACAGCATCGTTGTGTTGACTTGACATGCACAGAAATGTCTTGCCATTGCTTCGTGCCACTTGCATGGCGCGTTCTTAGCTCATATCAGAAATTTGCATAAAATTTCATATAAAGATGCATTTCTGCTCATATTTATAATGTATTGTTGGGAAATCTTGGCAAGTAACAATACAAGCACAGCACACGCACAGCACTAGTTTCGTACCTGTCGTGCAGTTCGTTCAGTTAATTTTAGCGGACACGAGTGAACACGACTGAAAACGACATAGAAAGTACTCCACTGCGATTATGCTGTATTGTGATAATATGAGTAGGGTGAGAATCGAGGACTACATTTGCAACGACATGTCACGGCAGCATTGTGCATATAATCCCCACTACGAACCATGTTCGCACCCAACCTTACCTCAAATTCGTGCACATGTGAATGCATCATTATATGTCAACTTTTAAAAATATGATTAGATTGCAACTCTTTTTAAAGACAAGTTGTGCTGCATGATTGTATCATGACCATGTAATATTTAAATTACTCAGAAAATAAAATGTTCATTTGAGAAATATTATAGCTTTGTATAATATATCCTTTGTAGGTATAACTTTAACTTCACTTTAGGACATGTATACAGGCCAAGTTAGCATTCGGTTCTGTAGCCCTACCCATTGTAAAGCTATTGTAGGACCTACTGGTTGAAAATCAATAGTTACAATGCCATTCGTACCGGACAATAATGCCTCCAACGGACTAGATATAAATCAATACTGGTGCTGGGAACGGCATAGCTGCTGAAAATGGTACATTTACAATAAACATGATAAAAGCTAAATAATAAAACGTGATGAACTATATGATTTGCAAGATTATTATACATAAATATGTTGGGGCCTGATGAGGTAATTTACTCAATATAATATATATAATATGTACATTAATCGTCATCGACATAACCGATATAATAATATCCATGGTAAAACTCCCATAATTATAATTTTTAATTAAGTGAGTTTACCGATCTGTGTGTATGCTCAAGGAATCATAAACTCTTTGATCTGGCTGAGGTATCGTACAGGATGTATTGGTGTGTATTGCAAGCCTACATGTATATTGGAGGAGATACACGCAATACACTTGACGTCATGTCTGATACTTTAATATCCAAGTACGGAGACAAGTATTTCCTTGGCCGTTGCTTTACAGCACTATCCCACGCGCTCATTAGCAAGAAGAGAGCTGGTACTGAAGGTCAGTTCTATTATGGGTGGTGTATCTGGCAGTTTAGCCGGCGACACGGACGTGTCTACTGAGCAGGGGTCACAGACAGCGCTGCTCACTTTAGGGGTAAATAGACCTGTCACTATGCAGGATCCCGGCATATGCAATAAAGAATACGGAACTATCGTACAGGAGAATTCTCGTGAAAATAAACACAAAATTACGAGACAAGATGATTTTTTGCAACAGGAAATACCTCGTTGTGACAAGGACAACTCTTTTCTGGCAGCACAACTTCTATCCCTTCAGAAACTCATGAGAAGTGAGAGCATATTTTGGCTCATTAGAATAAGAACTAGTCATGTAGTCGCTGTATGAAGTAATGTTTTAGTTTGACTTAATTAGGTAAAGTTGTATAAACCAGATCTTTGACTGTGATTGCATGCTGTCTGGATTCTGGAACATTGTCCTAGCACTTGCTTATGCCCTGTTTTCACCATAACTTGATCTGACAATTAGAGACTAAGAGTTGACTTGTTTAAGTAATAGTATTAATTGTTCAATGTATAAAGCAAATTAAGTATTCCCTTAATAAAGCAGGTGTGTCATTATGATTTAGGCACACATACACACAGCATGATCATCGTCCACAGAACTCTGAGTGGGGTCTTGCCATAATCATGGTAACGTAAAGATTTTGATTCAGTGAAGCATAACGGCCCACCTACTTCAAAGATATAGGCTACTTCTATAGTTATAGCAAGATGTGACTTCAGTTTACATTTCTCACCTATAGAAACATAACTTGAGATATAGTTATGCAATAGCATTTTTATGTTTACCCTTGGGTGACCTTGAGGGATCAAAATGAAGGTCAGTCACCCCTGAATTGTAGGCAAGATAGTTTCCATTCCTTGCATATGGGAGACACTACCATAGGTATACATACAACAGCATATTTATTTTTAACATCGGGTGACCTTGAGGGGCAAAATAAAGGTCTATCACTATATGGGCATCCAGTAGCATCACTATGTTAGACCTCAGGTGACGTTCATGGGTCAATCACTTAACTTGAAAAATATGTAAGATAGGGTTACATTTTCCATCATTCACATGTAGAAAACTCAACCATGGGTATACACATGATACAAGAGCATATAATTACTTTTGAACTTGAGCTGTCAAATGGATGATTTATTCTAAAAAAATATGTGTCATATTTGTATAGCGCCATTTACACCGGGGGATCCTTTTTTATCTCGGAAACCCTTGGGGGATTTCTTTCATATTGCACACACTCATCACTAAGGGGTGTAGATGTGCCTTTTGGGGGTTGTGACCTTTGACCTACTTTTTGATCTATATTTACATCTCTCAGCCAAAATAACTTAGAGACTAACTATCGTGTTTTGGGAGCATATCTCTTAATGAAACCCATTGAGGAATTGCTTTCATCCTGCACGCACTTATCCCCAGAGGGCAGAGGGTGTAGATGTGATTTTTGAACACCTATGCACCTTCCGAGTTTTTTCGTATTTTGTGCGGATTTACATCCCAACTACGGAAGTACGGCTTTACTACATTGTGTACGGATTGTTGGTCTTTGAAAGACGGTTCCAAGTATTAACATTCATGGCAGTAGATCTACATAATCAGCATCCCAGCAAATACGAAACATTTGTATAACATTTGTACAATGTCGGCCCAACGTTCGACGTTGGTCCAACATTGTACAAATGTTATACAAATATTTAGTGTTTACTGGGATCTTTGCTCGTCATATATTACTATCGTTATTATGCGTTCATGGCTATTGCATCATTCTACCATATTAGGCATATATACTTTCATCTACACGCAACGTCAGACATCCCAAATTCGGCCGGTATGTAAAATATAATCCGATAAGTGTTTTAAAATTAGGCCAGCGTTGTAGACGGTAGTGCGACATTGAAACACCATTGACCAGCGTCTAGTTTCAAGACTTTGCGGCCCGACGTCACGCTGATCTCCAGACAGCCCGGACCCAGTAGGCTACTACTGTTATCAGGTTATGCCCATAGTTTAGGCCCTATAACATGTATAATAAAGGATTATCAAGCGTCACACACTCTTGCCCAATATTAGACCGGCATCAGCTCAATGTCGTTTCCACTGTCTAGTCGGGGGGCGGGGGGGGGGGGGGTTGTTGTGCGTTGTCATATTGTGAATTCCCGGCGAACACGGAACGTTGAGCCAACACTGCCTTACTGTCTCAACTGGCCCAGCATCAAACCAACAAGTCTCAATATTTCGTTTTTTGTTGGATTAGTTCACTTTTTACAATTTAGTCCTACTGTAGGTGCGTTTTGTGCTGATGACTCAGCAGTGCTGGTGATATAAGGTGTGTGATCACACGCACACACCATCACGAAGTTGAGGTGTAGGAAAAACAGCACGCCTGTACAGATACAAAGGAAACACTTAGTGGAGTGCAAATCACTCCTTGATCACACTCTTTGCTCATTCAAGGAGTGTCTGTGTGATTTTCCACACACCACTATTTTTTAAACCACTGATAGTAACCACGATAATAAAGTGTAGTCTTCATGTCAAACAACAGTAAGCCGATTTAAAAAAAATACTTTATACTCATCACAGCTGGGGTAGGCAACCTCTAGGGGGTCCTAGAGCATATTTCGGCCAAAATATGGTCGTTTTTGTTTGTTTTTGGGACCCTGCACGGGGGGGGGGGGGGGGAGGGCGCACCCCTGCGGCGCCCCCCTCTGGATCGGCCACTGAAGAAAATAGTTTTGTTCATAATTTATAGAGATTAGTGAGCCAATACATTTTTGCTGTTTCTATCGTATTTGGGATATTCGCAAATCAGGAAAAGTTTACCTCTGGCTCTTGCAAAACAGATTGCAGTCACATTTAGTTACTAGTAAATTGGACTATTGTAATTTCCTACGTACTAAACAAAAGTTGTCCAAAGTTGTCTGTCTAGGATAGGCAAAAGGGCCCCACGCTTGTTCCCCGGATGAAAACAGAGAACGGCTCGAGGGCATTTCCTGTTGCAGTCACTACCCTGTGGAATTCATTATCTGTTGTCATAATAACATCCACAGCGATTTCGACTTTCAGAAAATTAATAAAAAAACATTTATCAAGCAGCCCTCGCCGAAGCGGGCTGCTTACTGTATTTAACACGTTCCGCCGCCACATTTATTTGTTTTTAAGATAGCTACTAATCTATCAACTTCTCATACTTCATATAGCCATCACATACCACTGGGGAATTGTTTTGATGACATTTTAATCCCCATATCATCAACCCTTTAATTACTATGGCCTTTCAGGAAAAAGTTGTTATCAGATCTTCTTTTAATTTGGCAAATATGTTCAGCTATGTCAGCCAATGACCCGATTACCTTTTAGGATCAAACAATTTCAAAATGGCCGCTTAGCAGCCATTTTCAATTTTGTGATATTTACTTTAAACTCAAGAATTGCAAAATGGCTGGACCATGCATATAAAACAAAATGTAATGGCTAACTCAAGGATACTCCATGACAAATTTCACCCTAAAAAATCCAAAATGGCCGCCAGTTGGCCTTTTTTTTAGCTCCCGCCGTCACTGTAGGTGAGACGGAGGGAGCTGAGGATTCCGCCTCAGTTTTTTTTGCCTCTTCTTTTTCCTATAACTTTGTAAGAAAATAAGCTAGGATAACAATTTTTGGTATGTGGGTTACTTCTAGGTGGCTAATGGACAGGTTAAAATATTTTTAATCTGAATTTAATACGCAAGGTTGCAGAGGAGAAAATGATGATGTTACGGCGTTGGGCCGTCCGTAAACAATTCGTTTCCGGAGCATATCTCTGAAAGTACTTAATATCCGATTGTCTTTTTTACACACAACACCCCTAGGGGGTCTAGTTGTGCCTTTTGGGGTATTTGAACTTTGACCTACTTCTGGTTCAGAACTATGACCTATTTAGACGTTTTGACGCGCACTTCGTTTCCGGAACAGCTCTCGAAAAGTACTGGGCCGATTACAGTCATATTGCACATACATGTTCTCTAAGGTCCCTAGTTGTGCCTTTTCAGGTTTTTGGACCTTGACCTTGAAGTTGACCCAGCACTTCGACCTAATTTATAACATCTGTGAATCCGACTGAAAATTTTTGCGGAATATCATGAAAACCGCTCAAGATAGCTACACCACTACTATAAAACAAATTGTGAGGTTTCAGGAGAGGATGCATCTTGAAAAATTTCAAGTTGATAAAATTAAAAATGGCCGCCTATCGGCCATTATTCACCTCGACAGGCCTGATATTGCGGAATATCATGAAAACCACTCAAGATAGCTACACCATTAATATCAAATAAATTGTAAGGTTTCAGGAGAGGATGCATTTTGAAAAAATTCAACTCGTCCAAGTTCAAAATGGCCGCCAATCGACCATTATTCACTTTCACATTACCATTACTATAAAACAAAAAGTGTGATTTCAGGAGAGGATGCATCTTGAAAAAATTCGACTGTATAAAATTCAAAATGGCCGCTTATCGACCATTATTCACTTTCACATGGCCGATATTTGGTCAACAGTGCTAGATGGCTAGACCATTTCTATGAAACGAAATGTGAGATTTCAGATGAGGATGCATCTTGAAAAAATTTGATTTGATCAAATTCAAAATGGCCCCTTTTCGGACATTATTCACTTTCAAATAGCCGTTATTTGGTAACCGTACTAGATGGCTAGACCATTACTATAAAACAAAATGTGAGATTTTAGGAGAGGATGCATCTTGAAAAATTTTGACTTGATCAAATACAGAATGGCCTCCTATCGGCCATTATTGACTTTCACATGGGCGATATTTGGTAAACCGTGCTAGATGGCTAGACCATTACTATAGAATGAAATGTGAGATTTCAGCTGAGGATGCATCTTGGAAAATTTTGACTTGATGAAATTCAAAATGGCCGGCTTCAGGCCATTATTCACTTTTACATGGCCGATATTTGGTAAACCGTGCTAGATAGCTAGACGATTACTATAGAATGAAATGTGAGATTTCAGCTGAGGATGCATCTTGAAAAATTCTGACTCTATCAAATTCAAATTGGCCCCCTATCGGCTATTATTTACTTTCACATGCCCAATATTTTGCAAACTGTGTTAGATGTTAGTCCATTACTATAAAACAAAATTTTGGGTTTCGGGGGAGGATGCACCGTAAACATGGTAAATCAACTAGTTTATATCGAATTCAAAATGACCGATAATCAGCTATTAGTTACCTCGATTGGCCTGATATCGGGTAAACCGTGCCAAATAGGTAGACTATTACTGGGATACTGATTAGGATCATTAATTTCAATGGAGGTTTGCAATCTCTGACAGACTGTCTAGTTCTTATCTTAATTACTCTTAGACTGGGCTTCTTAGACCTAGTTGTCTTGCGTCTTGATTTTTGACCTAGCCTAGGACTACATGAATAACCCTACACAAAATTGCTTAAATCAAATTCTAATTTGGAGCGGGAGCTCCTGGACTTATGTAGTCTTGTTTTTTTTAACATTATCTCGGAAATCTTGCATAATAGCTGATCTATGAATTTCTGCTTCCTCATACTTCACATAGCCATCATATACCACTGGGGGATTTTTTGTGATATTTTGATCTCCATATAATCAACCTTTTAATTACTAGGGCCACTAACAAAAAAATACTTGTTAGCGCGTTTCAGGAAAATGTTTCCAGCAGGGCTTCTTCTTATTTGGCAAGTATGCACAGCAATGTCAGCCAATGACCTGATTAACTCTTGGGAGCAAACAATTTTAAAATGGTCGCACATGCCACTGGGAAATTGTTTTGTTGACATTTTGATCCCTATATCATCAACTCTTTAATTACTACGGCCACTAATGAAGAAATTCTTGTTCTTGCTGTTCAAGAAAAAGTTTACATCATAATTTTTTTCACTTTTGCAAATATGCTCATCTATGCCTGCCAATGACCTGAATAACTTTTGGGAGAAAACAATTTCAAAAATGCTGTTTAGTTGCCATTTTGAATTTGAGTAATTTTGTGATATATAAGTTACTACAAAGAAATGCAAAATAGCTGGACCATGAATATAAAACAAAATTCAAGGTTTCATACAAAGAGATAACCCATGACAAATTTCACACTAGCAAACTCAAAAATGGCTGCCAGTCGGCCATTTTTAATTATTTTTTCCCATTATTTCAGAAATCTTGCATGATAGCTGATCTATCAACTTCTGCTTCCTCATACTTCACATAGCCATCACATACCACCGGATAATTTTTGGTGACATTTTATTTCTCATATATAATAAACCTTAATTACTAGGGCTACTACCAAAGAAATACTCGTTGGCACGTTTCAGGAAAAAGTGTCCATTATTTGGCAAATATGCACAGCAATGTCAGCCAATGACCGATTAATTTTTGGGAGAAAACGATTTGAAAAATTTCATGGCTATTTAGCGGCCATTTCGAATTTGAGTAATTTTGGGATATTTACTAAATTTAAAAACAAAGCAAAATAGCTGAACCAAGCATATAGAACAAAATGTAAGGACTCACACAAGGATAAACAATGACAAACTTCGCAGAAATAAAAGCCAAAATGGCTGACGGGCAGTCCTTTTTAATTGTCATTTCTTATTACCCTGGAAATCTTACATAATAGCTAAAGCGGTAAATATAAAATAAACATTGAGAAAGTTTGCTGATCTATAAAATGTCCGACTGGCGATAACAGAGGGCTGCTTTCTAGTTGAATTTGAATCTCAACCTCTTGGGCGATTCCTTTCATATTGCACACACACATCACCCACAGGTTTACTGAGATCAATCTGATATTTAACTTAGGATATTATTTATATGCATACAGGAAGCAGCTGCAGCCATTTTGGCCTTGTTTAAAATTTGCCACCTGCTGCATTATAATAATCATGCTTTAAGTCTTTCCTAATTTGTGAATCTTACATAGTCATACCTACAGGCTACTTTTTAATGGTTTGTAACTGAACCCTTTACTATCTTTTTATAGATTTGCAATTTACAATATATTTAATATAATGACCTGAATACTCATGATACTTGGAACCTGTTATATTGTGATGTTTCAGGGTGCAGACAAGGTTGTTCAGAATTATGTCGTGGCTGTGGCATACTATGCAGCCATGCACAGAGATTCAGTTGTGCAGATTGTACAAGAAGAACATTTACAATCAACAACTTGAAACAAAGACTACCAATTTTGTCATGGCTACCAAAGTATACGTGAGTGTTATTTTTCTTATCTTGTAACACATAATACACATGGCTCCATAATGATAAAGTGTGTTCTACACTAACCTCTGATTTATGAGTCAAACCCTTGTTAACCTGTTCAGCGATGGGACCGACTTTATAATCTGACGTCTGAAGTCGATCCCCGCTCGGAAGACATTAAAAAAGTTATAATGGCCACAGACCCATAACATACAGTAGTTATTCAAATGAAGCAGAAAGAGATAACTAAGATATATATGATGATTTCAAATTGGAAAAACCTTTGTTCTCCATGTTTTATGCAGATATATTTCAGCATTGTAAGGGCTAACTAATGATCTGTGAGCTACAGACATAATGTGATGACTGTGATATATATGGAGATTTAAAAAGTGATCTTGATATGTGCATACATGTATCTCAATCTGTTATCTGTCACATTAATTGCTCCTTATATCCTAATTTGAGATGTACCATACATGCAACTGTTAAATGGGCCTGTCCGTTTTAACGATTTTAATAACATGCAAAAAATTTTAATCTGATCTGGAATACCCAGATTGATGGGACTCCTTGGAATGAATGAGTGTACATGTATCTATCTACCAGTTTAAAAGGACAAATACCGGTACATATCCAAGAGGATGAGTCTAATTAGGGGATGTTTTTAATGTACAGTATGTGTTCATTAGATAACTGACATCTCTGCCATTTTTGTCTCCTGCACCACTCACAACCACATATATACATGTAATCTGATTTTAAACACAATTTACAACTGTGGGCTACTTACTGATTGATTTTCCTTGTGAAGGCTAAATCCAGAGAATCTCTGGTCATTGGGCCCTTGTCTGCCTGGCTGTGTTCAGTTACAGTTCAGGGAACTGTAATGGCAGCAATTTTTGTCTCTGGGTGATCCATCACCTGCAGAAGTTTATAATTTGCCTGTATGCATAATCCTGTACTAGGTGCTCTATAAGTAGCCTTAACATTTCACAAAGTACATGGTGAATTATGCTGATGTGTTCCTTTTGATTGATTTTGTGTATTTATTGATATATTGAATTGATTGTGCAGGTATTGCTTTTCTTAGATTATCGTAGATGCCTCAGGATCAAAACATTTCTATTTCAATTTAATAAATTTAACTAAATATCACAATTTTACTTCTGCATTTTCACAATTTATTTTCATTCTATCCTTACACTTTTATTTTGTAATTTAATGGTTGCATGTTATTTTATTTTGTGCTTACAGTCTGCAGAATTTGTATTGTGACGCTATAGCTGGCCTGACTGTTGGTCTAACTGTTATACCACAGAGCTTAGCCTTGGCCGGTCTGGCTGAATTACCACCCCAGGTAATAAAACATTGTTATTTAATAGAATGTTTAATGAACATATCTCAGTATGCTGCTCAAGTGTAGACCAGCCGTATCTGGTATATTGGACTTTTATTGTAGGAGAAATTGGATCTACTGGATGATTATGTCTCTCCTCTGAAGAGGTGCGGACAACGTCTTTCACGTTGGTCCAACATTGTACAAATGTTATACAAATGTTTTGTGTTTACTGGGTTGAACGCAGCCCAGCAAACACGAAGCGGTGAACCAGTGCTGGTTTGATGCTGGGCTAGCATCGCAGATGGTGGACCAGCATTGGACCATCATTGGGTCAACGTCCTCTTTGCTGGGAGTGTATCGCACCAAAATGGAATAATAAATTCTGCTTAATACATAGTCTCTACTGTCCACAGGAACAATTTAATAACATCAATTACAAAAGCCAATGACACTACATCTATTAGCTATCAACCTATATGGTTATGCTGCTGGATGTGAGACATCTCCAGTTTTTTGTTCACAGTTTTCTGTGAAAAACTAGACCCTTCTGGTTTACCTTTATTTTTAACACCCACCCATGAAGTAGGACGAGGGATATTGTCAGCAGCAGGTCTGTCTGGCTGTACGTCCGTGTTTCGTTTTCGGACGATATCTACGGATAATACCGTTAGCTTTTTATATTGCCCACACACACATTCCTTTGTGTAGATGTGCACTCTGTGTTAGTGGTTATGACCTTTGACCTAATTGTTCACCTTCAATCTTATTGACTTTATAATTAAATAGTCAATAAATTTGATTTTGCAGTCATTATAAGTCCTTAAACATGTCATCCTAACTAATACTACTACTAGTCAGAAGTCTCCAGAGCTAACTATTCGAATGTTGTTTTTAAATGTTTTTTGCTTTCACAATATTACAAAAAATGTAGATGTAAGTATTTTTTGTTTGTTTTTATCATAAAAAAATGAAAACCCTTACACTGATATTGACGACTATAATTGCCCAAATACACCAAGCTCAGATTGCTGTAGGCGATTATACTTGCCCAGTAGATTTTTTTTTTTTTTTTTTTTCACTTTTGATTTTTGGTGTCTTTCTATTTGTGTTTTAAAGATGGCTAGCTGACCAATTTTGTAATAAAATGGCTTCTAGTATCAGTTGTTCATCAAATGTTTTTTTAAAGAAAAAATGTGCCAGATATAACTTAGTGGGAAACCACACATGCTGCAAATTTTATGCAGCAGTGTAAGGGTTAAATATTAGATTTTTACATTGCAAACCATTCTGAGACGATATCTGGGAAGATCTTATACACTCATACTACTGTACACTACAAATCAGTAGCCTCTGTAGTTAGTTTCTGGGGACGGGAGTAACATAAATTGACCTTGAAATTTTAGCAGTGGCCCCTCTAGCTTTTTATGCCCTGCCTGTAGGGGAAGGGGGATTTTAGTCGCGCCAGGATTCTGTCCGGCGCCACGTTTTCTTGTGGGCGCAAAAACTACTGGTCAATTTGTTTTGAAATTTTAGCATCACATTCCTAGAAACATGGGGATGTGCAAGTGATTTTTTAGAGATGCTACCAAAATTCAAAATGGCCGCCAGAGGTCAACTCTAAAAATTTTTGTAGGCGCAAAAACTCTAAAACTTGTAGTCAGAAAGATATTCAAATTTTACTATCACATTCCCCATGATATGGAGATGTGCAGGTGACTTTTTCAAGGTTTTACTGAAATTCAAAATAGCTGCCACAGATCAACTTTAATTTTTTGGCGGGCGTGAAAGCTCAAAAAATTTGTTTGGTCAATTTTTTTTGAAATTTTAACATTACATTCCTATCAACATGGGGATGTGCAAGTGATTTTTTAGAGATGCCACCAAAATTCAAAATGGCCGCCTAAGGTCAACTCTAAAAAATTTTGTGGGCGCAAAAACTCCAAAACTTTAAGTCGGAAATTATTCAAATTTTACTATCACATTCCCCACAATATGGAGATGTGCAAGTGATTTTTTAAGGTTTTACTGAAATTCAAAATAGCTGCCATGGATAAACTTTTATGTGGGCGCAAAAACTAAAAAATTGAAATCACTAATAATTCACATTGTACAATCACATTACCCACCATCTGGAAATGTGCATGTGATTTTACTGAAATTTAAAATGGCCACCACAAATCGACTATTTAAATATTTGTGACCTCAAAAAGTCTAACCTAATTTATGGCGGGGGATAATATAGGACTTCAGTCCTCTTGTTAAAACTTAACATGATTGCATCACTGCTTTAGGCTTTGAAAATCATTTCTCTAGTCATGATGATAGTAATTAAAAATTGAATTACAAATATATGTTAATATTTTTCTTCAATCTTGTGAAAAGATCACTTTTAGGTGATAAATTAATGTTACCTTTTTAATTTTAAAAGATTCAAGGAAAAATTATTTCTAAACCACAGTATCCACCACTATTAAATATTATTTTAAATGTTCTAGTAGTTCCTAGAAAATTGTGCAGTATAAATATACAATACATTTTATTTATTTTTTTTCAGTATGGTCTATATTCTGCTTTTATGGGATGCTTTGTTTATTGTTTCCTCGGCTCAGCCAAGGATATTACATTAGGCCCTACTGCCATAATGTCACTACTAACAGCAGAATTTGCCAAATCACCTATTCATGGAGATGCCACCATTGCAGTTGTTCTCACGTTTTTCTGTGGTATAATTCAGCTTTTGATGGGCATGTTTAAATTAGGTAAGCAAAAGAGGATACATCTTATTTGCTTAATGTTTTCATTGTACCGGGTAATCATGAAAAGTTATGATAGCATTTATATATTTCTGTATCTTCCCAAGAATTTAATTGATACATTTTATGAAAGCCATTTAATTTTAGGTGATCCCTGCTAATTGAAAATATATTTTTTTTTCGCCATTTTTCTATTCCATTTAGCTGAGCTAACATTGACTACATATCATATAAAAACCTGCTAAAAATTACCCAGTTCCTTCTATCTCAATCAAATTGTTGTTTATTAATTTTTTTAAGCACATATACATAGGTAGTTGATTGACTTATCTTGAATGCTTATCTCATGTCTTATGTCCTCTTTACCAATTTTTATGCATTTTAATAACCTTTCCTGTCACTTTTTTTTCAGGTTTTTTAGTTGATTTTATTTCTCATCCAGTAATCACAGGCTTCACTTCTGCAGCTGCCATTACAATTGCATTTAGCCAAGTAAAGGTCAGTATTTTGTATTTAAAATAGATACTTGTTGTTTTGCCCTCTATAAATCCAGGGGATTTGCTCTTCTCTTTTAACGCCATAGCTCAGTGACAATGATATTTTCTGTACAAACAAATTACTTCAATTTTTTATTAAAATTTTGAAATGTCATAAAATATGATACATTATAATTACGCCAATCTGTTTTATATTTTGGTAAATACATGTATTCACCCTTACAGCGCGGGGATCACTTTAGTCGATAGAATTTGACGTCTGTAGACGTCAGATTCTGATGACTAAAGTCGATTCCCGCTCTGTAAGAATCAACATATTTCTAATGGCCGTAGACCCATAACATAGGTATTCAAATGAATCAGAAAGAGCTAACTAAGACATTTATGATTATTTCTAATTGAAAAAAACCCTTTGGTTGCGATGTTTTTTACAAATTGTTTCAGCGCTTTAAGGGTTAATATAAACTTTTTCAGACTTGGTGGGGCATTGAAACTTCAATCTCAAGATCTTTCCTACCTCGTGTGTATCAAACAATAAAGTATGGCATTGTGAAAAAGGAAACAAAGTAAGTTAGCCTTGTTCTATATTGAGGTGATGTGGCATTTTCTTACATAGAGCGAAGTGCTCTGAGTTCGCCCATGCCATAAGTTTAAATATGATTTAGTAAGAAACCCGCAGCTCCCCCTTTTTGCCATTTTCTTTATATTTTTTATATCCTGTCTGTATATGCTGTGAGCGATATTGAAGTACCGTAATTGGTGGACTATACCACTCACTGATCTATACTGAGCACAAAATTAAAATAGGCCTTTCTTAGTGCTAGAGCCTTACATACTGCGCACTCGTTATTTACCGCGCAGTTCAAATTATCACCGTGACGTGGCAGTCTCCAATGCTAATAGTGTTTTAGTAAGAATGATTTGTGATGACTCGGGTACTAGATTTATTAGATCGAGTTTAGTATTATTGTAATAGTGGGCAAAATTTCAAAACTGCAAGCCCCTGAATGTTGTCCAGACTCCCGCCGTTGGTGCGCCACTAAAGCACTTGGCAGTGTATCGTCCCAAGTGTGGTGTATGCGTATGTACATGTATAGGGACGCATGGATGTGCAGTTTGCAGACATCTCAGCTAACACGATACATTGACCCAACATTGTTTTAATGTTGTGCCGACGTCAATAACGGCGGGCCAACATTAGAACAACATTGGGTCGATGCCTGTGTTTGCTGGGATGCATGTATCTGTATTACACGCTAACGCATAACATTAGGTATTTATCAATCATGATATATATATTATCGGCTGCTAAAAAATCCCCAACGTGTTTATAATGGTGTATTGTACAATGTCAGCGTGTCAGTTTATTGAGCTGTTAATCCTTCTGACAGAGAGTAACAGTGATAAGTGACATGACATAACTAATCCGTTCGTACTATACCCTGCCTGATGAGCTGTGTTCATTCACACGTCAACGAGGCTACACTGACGGCATAGGTGATAACGGCCAACGCGATGACAAAACTATACTGACCTTTCACAGCTCAATGCTCTCGCCTGAGCGATCAGACATATCAGAACAACATTGGGTCAATGCCTGTGTTTGCTGGGATGCATGTATCTGTATTACACGCTAACGCGTAACATTAGGTATTTATCAATCATCATGATATATATATTATCGGCTGCTAAAAAATCCCCAACGTGTTTATAATGGTGTATTGTACAATGTCAGCGTGTCAGTTTATTGAGCTGTTTTTCCTTCTGACAGAGAGTAACAGTGATAAGTGACATGACATAACTAATCCGTTCG
This sequence comes from Flabesymbios commensalis, assembly GCA_964017125.1. Lineage (NCBI taxonomy): Eukaryota > Metazoa > Annelida > Polychaeta > Terebellida > Flabelligeridae > Flabesymbios > Flabesymbios commensalis. Next base: position 54,232,756 of record OZ024904.1, on the reverse strand, counting down.
TACTATACCCTGCCTGATGAGCTGTGTTCATTCACGCGTCAACGAGGCTACACTGTCGGCATAGGTGATAACGGCCAACGCGATGACAAAACTATACTGACCTTTCACAGCTCAATGCCCTCGCCTGAGCGATCAGACATATCAGACAGGTTAATCAGTGATCTAGTCGCATACATCGCACACTTGTTCTATGTCGTGCAGGAGCTCAAATAAAAAAAAATTAGCGCGGTATTGTCCGGTAATCATGGTATCTTTCAATATGAAACTCCTATAGGAAAAAATTGCATATCACGTTAATATGAAATTACAATCCATGTTAGCCCTCGATTCGTAATAAATATTGTATCAAATTGGAAAATTCATGATGTAGAGCTTTAAACTGATAAATGACATCAATAATATCACATTCTTTAAAATTTCACATGGAAATGGATTTAGCCTCCAATGCAAGACCATGATATAGTGCCTCAGTTTGAGCAAATATATATTCAAATTTACTTAATGACTAATAAATTAACCTTTCCAGACTAAAAAATGATCAGTCTGTTTTTGAAACCATCTACAGACTACTGTCAATCAAACAAGGATCTCAGAAAATGGTTAAGGTTTATATTCACAAAAAAAATATCATTCTGACAAAAAAATATTTTTTTTTCACAAAGAGGGAGGGGATTTCTTTTTAAGATAATACCCCCCCCCCACTTCAAAAAGGCCCTGTGAAGCATTGCAAATTCAAATTAGAAATTTTTCGAACTAATGCAAAGACAAGAATATGAGAAACTTATGGTCCCTTAATGCTTTGCATGATGGGAAGAAAATAACTCAAGGATACAACTGCCATATGGCTATACTCTAGAGGCTAGAGGTATTCAAAAAAAAATTAGAAACAGTAGAGAAAGTGGCAATAATTTAGATATTTCCTGAAGAGGTCAAACTAAAGGCACTTTGCTCTATGTCAATTTTATTCACAAGTTATGTTTGTCTCATTAATCAAGAGTCTTTGTATTTAGACCATTTTCATATTGTCAATACAGTGCTAAACTTGACAATATTATTTTTTTGTTGCTCTGTGATTTATCATTTTATTTAAAATGTGAATGAAAAGATAACATGTTTTTCAGTAACATATTTTTGACAAATTTGCCGATTTTGGTAGACCAATGTGCACAAAACTGAGCACCGCACATGTGATGATAACTGACCACAGTCTATTGGTTTTTATAGCTATGCACCAGATGACTTTAAACTGTAGTGATGTGATAAAGCCTTTAAGGTGTGCTTCAAAATCTGTTTTGGAGAAAATAGGTTCACCCATTCAGATAATAATTTTTTTAAATAAATTACAAGAATTTGATAGTAATACCAGCCTCATTTTTTCAGACTCGGTGATCTTTTTCTAGGAATAGGGATTATGATCCTTCTCTACATAATGAAGGTAAGTCTCCGTATGCTGGACTACAGTGTATGTCAAAACAGTGTGTTTAATGAATTAGATAATTGTGTTGACCCATAATACACAACATAGCCACTACTGATTTGAATTTTCTCGGATTTGATATTGAGGTGGGTTTTTTCACATCAGTCACAATTGTCAGACAAAAAGCTTATTTTGCATTGTGAATACTCTCATTTTTATTGTATTTGTCAATTTTTCTTTGTTTTGTCAGAGGATGAAAAATATACAATGGAGAGACCATGATGTTTCAGCTCCAGTAGCAGTATTTCGCAAAACATTATGGATTCTTGGCACAGGTAATATATCAGGCTTTTTGTTTTTGTACGGTTTCATCCACCGGCGGCTGCGGTGGCGGCGGCGGCGCCGAGCATGGACTTTCTATATCATAGAAAGTCCATGATATCTACAAAACCGCTTTTTGTATTCATTTGGTGGTAAACATACTGGATACAGGTATTAATTCCTAGGCTGCATCAAAATTTGGACCTTGTCACCTTGATAACTTCAAAGCCGCTTATCCGATATACTCAATATTAAAAATACTGCATAGTAGTAATAATTCCTAGCCTGCATCAATTTTTCAAAAAATTCTGAAAAATATCCGGGTCTTGGCGGCCATCTCTAATTTTTTGTGGTCAAAATCGCACCAAGTTAGCATAAAGCTGCTAGCCTCTGCCTCATAATATCACTTGATAATTACATGTACAAATTGATTATCTTAAAATTATATTTAATGTATAACTTTTATTTGAAAAGTGCGAGGGGGAGCCTTTTCGTGTGTTTTACATGGTAAACACTTACTTCAAGTTATGTATGCAATTCTGTATCAGTATGCGAAATCCACCTGAATGTGGCTTATAACTGTAAGATTGGGAGAGTGTTAGCTAATTGTGTCACCTAGTTTGGTAATATCGTCATTTATCGTAATTTGAATCAAATTTTAAGTGATTTCGACACAATATAGAATCAATGCCAGGCTTATTTCCCTGTGTGAGATTTGTAAGTAAATTAACATTTTGAATGTTACAATGTCATGACATAATAATTTTGTTTTTTCCAGCTCGCAATGCTTTAGTTGTGCTTCTCACGGCAGTAACAGCTGGTATTCTACATGCCCATGATTTGCAGCCATTTACACTGTCAAATAATACACAAGCTGGTCTGCCTCCATTTCATTTTCCTCATTTCTCTCGCAATATATGTGCGGCTGCCAACAACTCCATATTATTACCACCAGAAGATGAATATATCATGGATAGCCACAGCACCTGTGAATATGACACAAAAACTACATTTAGTGTATGTCTTATTTGATTTATTTTTTTCGTACAGCTAGCAACAATTCTTTATAATTCTAGAATTCAGCTATGATTTTGCTTAACTCGTTAATTCCAGGAATATACTGTACTGTTCCATAATAGTCTTTCCCAATAATGTCAGTCCGACCGGAATGCAGGTAGGTCCTGCAAAATACCCAACCACATCAGACCTACAATCCGCTGATTTTTTCTTCAGTTTTTTTTTTGTGATCACAAGGTAAAAATCGGCCATTGACCAGCTACGGGAAATACTAATAATAATCAGGCTACTGTCTATTGGCTGGGTGTTTATCAGACTATTTTGTGTTGGATAATTACCACACCTCCTAAGAAACATGGGGCAAATGACTTTTCTGCTGCTTTAATGTTGCAGTGCTGATCCAAAAAATAACTAGTTGATGCCTGTGTTATTTTACCCCTTAGACCGCTACGCACGACTATGGTCGTTTTTAATGTTTTATCAGCAGGTTAAAGTACAGTTGTTGGGAATGAAATGTGTGTTTAACCCTTTCAGCAAGGGGACTTTGTTTATACGTCAGAATGGATGGTCCCTGTGCTACATGTAAAAGAAGTAAGATATTTCTAATGGCCGTAGACCCGTAACTAAGGTATTCAAATGAAACGAAAGAGCTAACTAAGACAATTTTGATGATTTCAATTTGAAACTTTGGTCTAGAGCTTGGTTTATGTAAAAATCTTTCTGCGCTTTATGGGTTAAACATCAAGATTTGCTTATGTTTGGTATCAAATTTGATTAATATGGTTAATTATCACATACTTAAGTTGTAGAGAGAAAATAGTACCTGTATTTTTAAATATGTAACAACAATGATTCAGATACCAGATTCGTCTTAATCTACCGTATATCCCCGTGTATAATGCGATGCTTTTTCTTAGATATTCATGTCAAAAAAAGGCACCTCGTATTATACATTGATGTAGAATTTAATACAATTTTGTAGCACTCTAGCGGTAAGTTCTTCAGCGGTAAAACGTATCTGTAAAGGTAGGCCAGTCAGCGTGTTTGGTAAGCAGACCTACACAACAAGAACAACAGTTCTGCTCTGCAGAAAAGTAAGCAGATACTGCCTTTTGTGCATTTCCAACCACATTTACTGTATTTCACCGACGACGTATATTAGCGGCCTCACGACGATTTTGATGATGCACCCAGTGAGCACGATACACTAACGCAATGCTGGGACGCTAACACAACATTGTTCTAGCATTGGGTGAATGTGTCGTGTTTGCTGGGAGCCCCGTCTCACGTCCCGCCAAAAGGCAACGACGCGCCTGGCACCTTTGACAACCACGGGCAGATAAATGAGGCCGTTAGTCTGCAACCAATTCACACTCCTGACCTGATAATTTATATTAATAATGATTTAATCTGAGATCACCTTTTATATGGGAGTGTTCTATTGTACACGACGGTAGGCCTATCTGAACATGATATTTTTAGTATTAAGATGTATTGGAATGAGAGAATGCGAGGACGAAATATAACAAGATATCACTGATGATATTTCCTATGGCAAATTATATATGTGTAGGCCTCAGAATGTCTATATTGCTTGGATAACATTAACGCCTACCGCTGTTACCGCTGCTGATACGGTATTGAGCAAATGGTGGTATCTGTTTGCTCAGTTCACGGAGTGCGGCTGTGTTATTACACCCTGACTGGGCTGACACCTCATACAGCCAACACTCTCTTATGTCTAGACAATGCGCTAGTCTGCAAATGTTTTACAATCACATTTTATTTTGGAATGTTCTTATTTGAGCACGACGATATTAAAATTGGTTTTTGTAATAGATAAATTAAAATAATATAAATTTGTCGACGAAATATAATCATTTTAAAATCTGTGTGTATATGTAGCCTGTGCAGTCCTCAGAATAGCTGCCCATTGGCCCCAAAACGAGGCAGTCGCGATGACATCCACTCGATGACATCCACTCTGCGGTGGAAAATTAATATACACATCTGCTTACTCTAAAAGTAAGCAGATACTGCCCTTTGGTTTTGCAGAGCTGTAATGTTGCCGCTGTTCCCGTCAGATTAGCATGATTAGTAGAATAAGATGATATCCATGCCTCACACTTAGATGTTCCAGGATGCTGCCGACATCCAAAATTTTAGGTCGTATTATACAGAGGGGCAGGCGTTTTTCAGGTCATTCGAGGCCCCAAATCTTAACTCGTATTATACATGGCGTCGCGGGGATATACGGTATTCAATACATTTTGTTGTATATTACAGACTATTGGTCTGGGTTTTGCCATCATTCCACTCCTGGGAATTGTCGAGACGATTGCTATAGCAAAAGCATTTGGTAAGTATAATTCATCATATTCTGCTTTAGTGGTATAATTCCCCTATATATTTATCTTTCCCATCATCATGGCAATTCTCTGTGTGTCAGGACATTGACCCATTGTGTTATCAATAATTATTTCATAGGATATAATAGTGTGCAACTACATCCCTGAATCTAGTGTAATCAAATCACTGCTATACTAACATTGAATTCCCTTCAAACAGTTTTTGCAGCATTACTTAAAATCTTGAAAGGTCTTGAACTAACAAAAGCATTATGTAATAATTAGATTGGGCCTTGTCTGGAAGAAAATTAATTCAATCCAGCTTTTGATTACCCTCCATTCAACAGGCTTGGTGTTCAGTAGTATTGTCATATGTTGAGTGGATGTTGTGGATCATGCCATTTTTGTGGTGGAAAATAACTGATCTGTTTATACCTCAAGTTATTTTACTGTTCAAATGTACAAACTTTGTCTCAGACTTTGTCTCAAGGTCATATATTTAATTAATCATTAACGTACTTCTATTTTAGCAAGAAAAAACAATTATAAGATTGATCCAACACAAGAATTTATTGCTATGGGTAAGTAGATATACAATTTTATAAGATGCCATTTTTCCACATACAGTCATTCTATGTGAGATCATCCAAGAACCACCCACCATGCCATCATGAATTTGGCATAGTTTTCTCCCGATAATCTTTATATAACTTATTTTAGGGTATATTTCCCAATCTCATTTACGATACGACGTTGGGTCAACATAGGGGACATGCATGATCCAATGCCGCACCTTCACTGGGCTGAAGTCTCGTGTTTGCACGGGTAAATTTAATTGAGACTTGTAACCAGCAAATACATGCGTCTTGGTTTCGAAGGAAACCTTTGAGAAAGTGCGGGTCCATTATTGGCCTACAGATTTTGCTATGTGATGTGATATATCTGTGCTAGCTAATTTTTGCTTGTGACTAGATTATTGAGGAAACAACAAGTCGAGTTTCTGAGTTTTTCAATGAGTTTGTCAGAATTAATGTGAAATAAATCTGGTACCTGAAGAAGTCTTTTGTGTCACTCGCAGCCTGAACATAAACTAATATCTCCTTACATGTACCACCATTTGATGGCTGATATTAAATTCTGTCTGCGCTGTGTAGCAAGATGGTTCCCGTCATCTCCTACCTAGGATTAACATCTTTCCCTTAAAATTTTCTTTTCATTTATGTTATAGAATAATTTGTGAAAACATCAGCCAAATGCATGATGGGTGGTTGAAAAATATTGCTGATATAACATTGAATGATGACCCTATAATTAATTCAAATTAGCAATGAGTAACACATAATAAAATAGTTTATGCCATTTATGTGATTGTATACTCCTTATTTAAAAAGTGTAAGGTTATGATTGCACAAAATGATTTTCTCATATTAACTTAAAGTTGATGGACAAATTGAAAATGTGTTCATCACTATCGGTGAATTAATTATATATTTCAGAAATTTCTGATCATATTACCTTTTTACATTTAATACAGGTGTTGCTAATATTATGAGCTGTTTTGTGCAAGCCTATCCAGTGACTGGTAGCTTCTCAAGGTAGGATCACCTCAGACTATATGGCGTGTTAATTGTTTAACCCTTTAACCGCCGGTGCCGTCCATATTCGTTTTTTTGCATTTTTTATTAGCATATTACATATCAGATTTTAAACCAGTTAAATATAAAAAGTGACATTAATCAGCAAGATTTGAAATTTGTTGACCTCAATTTTGTCAAATCTGAATAATTTTCACTCACTTGAAGTTGTGGATCGCGTCAGCGAGACACAACTTCAAGTGGGTGAAAATTCCAATTGAATAATTTGGCGGTTATAGGGTTAATAACAGGAATCAGAGAATCTTCTTGTTATTTTATATTATTTATTATTATGTTTTTCTCTTAATTTTAGAACTGCAGTTAATTCACAAAGTGGAGTAAGAACACCTGCTGGAGGATTATTCACAGGTACACCATCTATCCATTCTGTGATTCATTCCGTTTAATCACCCTTTTAACTGCCGTTCCCGAATATATTCGGTTTTTAATTAAAATACCGAATTAAATATCTTCTTTCAAACATAACTAAAATGTGAAATCAATCTGCAATATTTGAAAAGAGTTTTCCTCCATTTTGTCAAATCTGAATAATTTTCACTCACTTGGCAAGTTGTGGATCGCGTCAGCGAGACTCAACTTCAAATAAATGAAAATTCCGAATGAATAATTGAATAATTTGGCAGTTAAAGGGTCAAGTCGCCACATAGTATTGTGGTGTAGATTTATTGTTTTTGTGCTGTCTATTGTTATTATTATTATTCAACAATAGGAAGATGCTTTACCCTCGCAAATATTTATCCAAACCTGGTAAGTTCCAAAATTGGCCAATTTGCATAACCAAGATAGTTTTTCCTAATCGTAGTAAATACTCTACTGTCACCAATATTCATCTTCACAAAAAATTCTGGAAACAATAATGAATTAAGTTCTAAAATTGGCTAATTTGCATATCTAAGATGGCCATCTGCTCTACCTTACAATATGACATACCGTATTATCCCTAATAAACGCGCCGGGTGTGGAGACGAAGTTGGGGAGGCGTTTCTTATGTGCACAAAAATGTTAATCTGTATTTCACGGACGCATTCGTCCGCAGCGCCATCATTAAACCACCCGACATTGGTGAGAGCTCACTGCACGTGCTAGCCCCCATCCACTCTCACACCGCCACTGAGATGGCAGCAGTTGTAACTGGTGTGTTAATACAGGCTGACACCCTATATGCAGCCATGGCCCGCTTTATTGGCTTAGACGACGCAGTTACCATCACATTTCATCTTAAAATGTTTTCATTTGGGCACGACAAAATCTTAATATGGTAGTTGTTTTTAGACACATCAGAATAATAGAAATGCGTTGGCAGCATACTGTATGAATGCTTTGAAAAGACGTAGGCCAAACTGATTAAATTTACGTCTAATTTAACACAGTGTGTATGCCTCAGAATGTCTGCATAGAAGTAGACCGTCCCGATGACGTCATCTACTCTTGCCGACGTTAGCCCGCCATTGATCATTTGGTGGTATATCATCTCTGCATGGACACCATGTATACATGTGCGCTAACATTGGTTCAATGCTGCAACAGCTCGTCTGGGGTTGAGCACGTGTCAAGTCCTGTGTCTCTTGGCGCTACTATAGTAGAACAAAATCCATACCTCACATATTTGGATGACCAGTGGACGTCAACTGCTAACGGCCAAAACATGAGCTAGCACGATAAACAGAGGCTTCAAATCTTACTCAGCATTAAGCCTATACATTGGCGTCACATTATCGCTGAGAATTTAACAGGGGCACTTGTAAATCTGTAAATCAATGATCACAGAACCAGAGCAATTATAATGAACAGTCAAATTTTTTTTTGTAAGCAAAGCTGACATGCTTTCGTCATTCTGACACAACTCAATAACAGTGATTTAATCAGTTAATAAAACCACTTAAAATGACTATTGTTGTGATTAGCAGGCAAAGGGTTAAGCCATTTTATTTCAATCGACAAAATTTATGTAAAACTGATAAAAGTTGTGTTCTTGATTGTCTTTTTCTAGTCTGTTAACCTCTGTGTTTCTTAGGCCATCACCTTGTAATGATAGCTGTTTTATTATATTATGTGCTGTTCTACTTGTTTTTAAGGAGCTCTGGTTTTACTTGCTCTTGGTGTCCTGACACCATACTTTTTCTACATCCCCAGCGCAGCACTTGCTTGTGTCATTATTATGGCAGTTGTTGATATGGTCGACTTTGGAATCATATGTAAATTTATACGAATCTATCGTAAGTAACAATATTGAACTTCTCTCATATTTTATTTTAGACTTCATAAGTAAGTTTTAATAATTTTGCAACATGCATGGAAAAATAGTGCCTGCATATATAATACTCCCCAACTGTTGTGTTTTGATGTTTTGTCAACCACAACTTCATCGATAATAAATGTAAATGTTTAATAATGTTTTATCAATAGCATCAAAACATATTCCCTTCTATTAATCGCATTAATAATACATTTTCCCTGTTTTAGTATCGCAAATGGTCCACTCTGAGAAAAGATGTGGCCAATTAAAATATATATTGAATCAATACTTCAATTTATCATTTTTGTCATTATTTAAAAACCTTTTGGTAGTTTGGTAGAGAGTTTTCTAATTGTAGAATGTTAGCAGAAAATAAGATTATGTTAATGATAAAAAAGTTAAATTTATGTCATCAATTTAGACCCCTCTGTAATTTCAATAAATATATGTGTATCATGAAGCGGTTGAAGAGTATTAAACTAGATATGTTTATCTTTTTTAGCATTGGACATCATTCCTTGGCTTATTACATTTATTCTGTCATTTGTTCTGGGTATTGAGGTAGGTGTCATAATTCTTTTTATCCCTTGTTTTGAATGAAGCTACTAACCATTTTCTCAATCCGTTTTATGTGGAATATCCATATTCAAAATGAGTTAGTTAATAATATATAGACTGAAGATGATGGAATTTAACAAACATTTATATAACTGTTCAAGTTTTAAACTGACTGTATTTCGCTGTGTATAATATGCAACTCGTTTGTCTATTTTTAATCTTGTGCATATTATACACAGGTGCATACATTCTATCGATTATATTGTTAAAAATTAGAAAATCTTGCGGGTTTCAGTCAAGTTCCGATCTTGTAAATCGTAATTCATTAATTTTTGCTCACTCTTTCAAAGTTGTTTTTAACAGTCATAAAGTCACTATTTTTTACAGAACAGTATTCACTTTGTGTCAGATAGCATTTTATAACAACCAAATATTAATTTATCTTGTAAAAATTAGGCAAGCAATTGTAGTAGAGTCATTACTGTTATGGCTATCATCAAAACAGAGGTTTGTTCAGTTCCGTATGAAGTGCTGAGTTCTAATCATCACAGAACAAATTAATTTATTTCACCAGATGTAGCCAGTGGCAGCTTATTGTATTCGTCAGAAGGCTTTAATATTGTGTCTCACTATTATGTGCGTGTTAGCAATTTATGCAAATAACACTTATAAAGCCACTGCTTAAATAGGTGTTGCACACATATCACCAAACCAAGTCATTTACATACCCTCGGAGGGGGGGGGGGCCTAATATGATATGTTAGGTAAGATTATGTATTTATCAGTTATGTACATTATATTGACATGCTGTCAGTTTATAACTCAACTACCACAGAACTAAGTGAAAACAGGAATGTTTAGACACCAGTATCCTATAAGTATGATAATTAGCTTATTTGAATATCTAAGATGGCCGCCACTGCACTTCCTTACAACTCAACGTAATACTGTAGATCTGGTAATTTTCACATGTTTAAATTTTCGAGAATTTCTGATTTTGGGACTTCTGACACTATTATAATAATAATTTTCGCGAGATTCCTAAATTCACAAATGTGTCCTTCTCGCGAAATTCGCGAAAATTAAAACTTCGCGAATGTTAGCAGATCTGCAGTATATTCAAAGTGACTGCCACTATACTGCCTATATCCCCATCACTACTGCATTAGCAATCAGCTTTTAATTGTGGAAGGTGGAGTTTTTCCCATGTAAATATCACATACAAGTTGTGGTTACTGTACTGCAGAAAATATGAGAAATAGCTTAGGGTATGTTTTTGAAATATATTTACAACTTCTTAGTGTTACTGGTAGTTTGTGCATATAATTTTGTGAGAGTGCAACTTTTGTTTGTACATATATGTAGAATGTTGTGATTAATTTTGCCTTGCAGGATCATTTATGTTTATTATTGTCTCCACTAAGAGATCATTGTATGCTTTAGTTCATATTACTAACTTACAATAAATTCACTATAATAATCTACTGCTAACTTTTGTGACTTGGTTTCAAATTGACTGTTTAGTCTGAGAATAAAACAAGAATGAGAGATAACCTCTTGACTTTGTAATTGACAGTATGGTATTCTGCTGGGAGTTGTGATTTCTATACTTATGTTGATGTATCCTTGGGCCAGACCAACAGTTCATGTGAGTACCCATCTTATTAGTCGCCTGGAGATTAAAGTGTCATACATGCCACTTTGTGTACTGGCTCTTGTGACACTTTAATTCCAAGGTTGACTTGCTACATGATGTTTGCTATTATTTGTTGCTGGAGGCATGAAACTGGCTGAAACAGTGGCAGTTTCGAATGCATGAGATATGGCTTTGCTCATCACATTTTTCTCTGACAATGCAGTGAATAATCTGATCCATAAATTAATCCTGGTCATGATGTATCTCTGAACTATACACTTTCCATATTAGACCTTCAGCTTTAAGCACAATGCCAGTTGTATCTAGACCTTATCATTCATACTTCAAACCGGGGAGGTTTTCTTAGAGTAATACATGTTCAAATACATACTAAGTTGCATTATCATGTATAAAAGTAAAATGGATGAAAATCATTTCCAATAATCTTGATTATGTAGCTGGAAAAAATTGATTGACTGATGGTCAGGGTTTTACATTTGAGAAATGAAAACTTTAATTCTATAATAATCTCTAGCATTTGAGAAAAGAAAAATATTATTATATATAACCTCTAGCATGGATAGTTCAAATCCTGTAGAAAACATACAGTTTTATTGTGCAATATCACTAGTCTAAGGATATATATATAGTATACAGATTCGTGAAACATTATTTATGTACACCATATTTGGCTAAATTTGCTCTTTAGTGGGTAACATCTGACTGTTTACCAGCTCAAATGAACAACCTTGACTTGCTGTGCTTTTTAATTTGCTAGATACTTTGATTTATATCCCAACCAGGCTTCTATAACCTCTGATCATTTTGATTTCCATATATTATTACTAAGTCATTTTATTCCACTATCACAACACATCATTTTCTACTATTTGTCAGTGTGGTAGAACATGTTGTGAAAGCTACAATTTATATTATGAACAATTTCTGAATGTGATTTTTTTGCATTTGCATTTAATAATTATAAAACTTAACCCATGCATGTTAAATTATTGCAGACATAACATGCACACACAACAAGTTATAAAGCTTACCATCATGCTTGACTTATTGTTTGTGTAATTCACTTATACATGTATTTCAATAAACTTTAAAAAAAGGACATTATTTTTTTTTAATTATTGATATCACTGAAAGCATTTATTAATGTTCTTACAGCATGCAAGGGGTTAATAAGGCACTGTATGCTTCCTAATGATTGTATCATGATGATAATTTTCCAGCCATCACCCGTGACGCATCTTGTAAACTGCGAATATGAGCATAATTACTAATCATGGCCTTTATTTTATTGTCTTGTTTGTCATTTGTGTATATGTTCCCCGCCCATGCCCTTCTAGGTGCCCAAATTGGAAACACTAACCCAAGCAGGCACTGATGGAGTAAATGATATGTTGGTGAGTTTACCTTTGCTGAGCTCGTCTAGCCATCTGCACTACTGTTCTTTATGTCCCTTTTCGTTTGTTTATTTCTGTGTTTTTGTGAAATGGAAATGTTCTACTCACCACCAATATCAATTACACAATAAAACTAGTTAAATAAAAGGCTAATATCATCAATCCAGTGAACACAGTCATGACAATGAGCCAGCACTGGTTTGTTATTGATCCACTGCAAGACTTGATGCGACATTTGTAACTCATGGTCTGGTGGTAAACTGCTTCTAACAGTAAACAAACTATTTGCACATTATGTTTGATTATTGGGCTACAAGCTACTGATGTTTCTAATTTGGATGTATGTGTTTGTTTGTTTATTTCTCTAACTGTCTTTCAAACTTAACTGTGCTACAGCTTCATACTCATAAAATTTCCCACTCAAGTTAAAGAGCTATTAACTGTCTAACTAGGCTATTAACTAAACCTATTGATAAATTTCAGCTTCAATCTCTATGTGATGAGTGGATGTTATATTATTTTACTTTTTCAGACCTGTTACTGGGATTTTTTCATCATTATTCATTGTTGTTACCATTGTAACAGGTTAAGATACATCATTAATAATAAATATCACTGTACCGTAATTGACACGCTCTGGTCTATGGTCTATGGTCTAAGGTTGATATAGGCCTTGGTGCTTAATTTGAGCCTTAGATACCACACACTCTTTATTTACTGTGCTGTTTTAAATATCTGTCTCCAATGAAAATAGCGGTCGCCAATGCTAATGGTGTGTTAGTATGATTGATTTGTAACAGATCAGGTCCTAGATTTATTAGATTGAATTTTAAACAGAAACACATTTTGATAAACACACTCTAGGAAATAACTACCCCAGTATTCCTGTATTAATGTTTTTGTATTTAAAAACATGAGATAGATTAGGCATTGTGCCATGCCTTCTGTTGATACCATGTAAACTTTGTTGCTGTTACTTACCATTTTGTTACTAATCTTAGAAATACAAATATAAATTATAACTCTTACAATATATGTGGTTACTGCATAAGTTTGTCTATAATGGTGCCAGTCAATAGTAGTTTCCATCCATTTTAATATTTATACATGGATCTATCAATATACAGTATGTATCCATGCATATTACTAAAGTAGCATGTATAAGGCTAATTATAGAAAAGTTTATCTAATAGATACCTGTATCAACTAATTTTTATGTATAACAAAGCTCAAATATCCGTGATAGATATCTCACTGAGATAGTTTTTTACTTTGATGTATCATTCTTTGTATATGTAGATATCTAGACTTTAATATTGTTAATTTTAATTTAGTAAACCACCTTATTTGTGATGTTTACATTTTGATAATTAACCCAGTCAGTGTTGCATGTTTTAGACTAGTAAATGTTCCCCAACCAAATTCAAACATTTTTTAGCCATTGATGTATTATTATGGTTGGTTAAAAATAAATATAGTTTTTAAAATGTTTAAAAAGTTGGGAGCTCCATTTTTCTTAATTTGTCTGTGGTCATCAATGTTTATGTTATCACTTTTATTGGGGCTCCCAATTACACTGACATGTTGTCCACTAGCAGCATCTTTAACTATCAAGTGTGATGCTCTAGAATTGGACAGTAAGTCGTAACTATAAATCTTATAAGCTAACGACTACCATGATGGCAATCTACAATGTTCGTCTGAATCGATAGTCACGTGCCAGCAATCTTCCTGAGCCAATCCAGAAGAAGAAGAACAGTGGCTCAACAGTTTACCTAATTGAAACTAACACTTCCACACAAATTGATATTCAGTCATTTATTTTTAAAACATTATTTTCAGTTATATTTTTTTTTTTTGCAGTTATATTAATTTCTAATATTGTTGTCTCCTTCACCACAGATCTTCAAGTTTTTTGTTCGAGTCTTCTGTCAAGCTGATTATTACATATTTTTTACTTCCTATTTACACCAGGATCTTTATCTGACCCAGCTCAGGACTATTGGTTTAATTTATTTTTTAGTATTTTCATTTTACGTTGGTGCCTATTATTAAAGACAAGTTTCAAATCAGGGACATATTCTGGCTGTGGAGTAGCACATAGTCTCTCTCTCTCTCAATTTTTTTAATTATTATGTACTGGTATGTCATCATTTCTCGAGGAGGTGTTTGTGCAGTATTTATTTCCGATGCACTTTAATTTTGAGTTAAATGTCATTACATGTATTACTGATGTTCAATAAAAAATTGTCTAAACTAAATGTTTGATGCTCACCACCAGTACTAGTTATATTAATAAAGTAATGAATGATGTGTTGTATATGATGTCATTTTATTACTGAATATGCTACTGTTTATTTAAAACTAACTTACAGGCAAATATGATGACAGTATGAACTCAAATATTTGTTGCAGGTGATATTCTTTTTAAAATAATAAATGATCGATCAGGTATTCAAAAAATTAAAACAAAATTATGAGACAACTATTATTTTTAATCAACTACTAATCTGGTATGGATTTCCTATGCCTCTTCAGTTCATTTTCCAAAAGCTATAGTAATTACTACTTAGTAATTGAGAGTAAAACTACTGCTTTACTCCAGCTGATGGAAATGTGAAAAAAAATCATATATGTTTATGTTTACAGCTACTCTTCATAGAGTTTTTTTACATTCCATGCTAAATATGTTGTATAATAGGTTAAATTGCGAAATATATATTAGAACTACAAGAAATAAATTATCAAGGTCTATCAGTGATTGAGTATGTATTTTTTTTCTTTCTTTATATATATATGTGTATCAGTTTTTTTGTTTCTCTGTGTAGACAAGGCAACTACAGGCCACTGTGATACAGCTAAATCAAGGCACCTACTATCCTGGTGTTGAATATATAACACGACGAGTGATGGAAGAAGCTACAGCTGGTAAATATAAAAAAATACTCATTGAAATATTAGTTATCAGGGCTAAAATACATTTTTATGTTCACCAGACAGCAAGTCTAGTACATGTAATAATTAACATTTAGTTTGCCATGGTTATCATTAGATTGACCTTCTGAACTTCCAAGTGATTTAGCTGACAATTTAACACCAATGAGGTCTCGCACTACCAGATATTGTGTGACATGTATTTAAATCTATTTACGTAAGTTTATTTTTTCAATTTCATTTATGTTTATGTTAATGATTAAGTTATATTTTCAGATGGTTCTCCTAAATGTGTTATAATGGACATGACACATGCTGCTGGTATTGACTACACCGCCATTCAGGTTTGTACACAGTGCTGGATCTCACTTGGTGAAGTTGAATAATACTCCTTTAGATGTGCATGAATACTCATAGACTATTCAAAGTGTATTTCTTTATGGGCTGATCTGTTTTTAATCTTAAGCAAATTTATTTTTCATCTTTTTGAAAATGTACTGCTATACCCAAAAACACTTACTTAATTGAAAGACTTGAAAATATATATTCATATTTTATGAAGTGTAATTTTTAGTTTGTTGGCTATGTTGCACTTGGTAATCTTGATTACCTGTACCAGTTATATGTGATATGTGTGTTGTTTACAGGGTTTCCAGGCATTATCAATGGACTGTGAATTACAAGGCATTACAGTTGTCTTTTGTAATGTACAGGTAAATCCTCTATTCTCAATATAAGAAACAACTTAATGTTAATGACTCTTTAAAGGCCAAATTAGCATTCATCAGATCTTCATTTAACATTGCGTCAATGTGTAACTTTTGGGGGAACTTTTTGGTTTAAAATGCCTTAATTCACAACCATTTTTATTCGACTATATGTGACGTGCCACATTGGCACCCGACCTATGTCGGAGCTTTAGATTTTGAGTTATGGCCATGTTTTGTTAAAATTATATTTTTGAGCTTATTTCCTTTTTTAACGCTGATCGAAAATACAACTTCAATGCAATATAAGTACAAAATATTGAAGATACCCTAGTTCTATTTCTTATATGAAAAAATGCTTTATTTTGAACTATTTAAACCATTTGTCAAATTAAATTTAAACTTTGTCGGTCATTTTCTCAACATTTTGCGATATTTTGGGCTTAAGTTTCCAAATTTTGTTTTATCGATGATTTCCTAAATAATTGAGATATATTTTTAATTTTTGGTGCATTTGAAACCTGAGCGCAGGCTCTTCAAACGCTACTTACTAATTTATTTTCTATATTTTGCGACATAGAACTGGTTTTGATATGGCACGTCACATATGTACATATTCCAAGAACAATGCCAGTGGTGAAGACTATTGTTTTCGTGCTGTCTATTGTTGTTATTATTATTGTTCAACAATTCGGCGTAAATGCTCCTCAGTCATCTATATTTATCTGATCTCACTCAAATTTATTAGACAATTCTTTATTTTCCTTCGACCATTCTCTCACTGATTACCCTATTTAATCTCGAAAATCGTCTTATTTGTATATCCAAGATAGCCGCTATAGCACTTTCATTTAGGAGTAAATGCTCTACAGTCGCCGATATTTATCAGATCTTTGCAAAACATGGGTAATCTCTGACTGATTACCCTATATAATTTATCATATCTAAGATGGCCACCACAGCACTGTCTCACAATTCGACATAAACTCTCTAGTCACCAATATTTATCCAGTCCTCGAGAAACTTTTTTAGATTTTCTCTGATTGTTTACCCTGTTTAAATTAAAAAATTGGCTTATTTGCCTATTGAAGATAACAACTACAACACTGTGTTACATTTTGGCATTAAAACTGCACAGTTGTGAATATTCAGATCTTCCTGACACATTCTTCAGTGACTGATTGCCCTATTTATTAATTTTGAAAATTGGCTGATTTCCTTAAATTGAAGAATTTCACATTTGCCATGCAAATATAACATCTAGCATCATCATATCGGGTATATTGAACTATTACACAACATTGACCCATGACAAATTGAGCAAATGAAAAAATTTAATGGCTGACTGGTTGCCATTTTTTCTTAATTTTGCTAACATCTCAGAAACCTTGCATAAATATAAAATAAAATGTCCAGTGTTACACAAGGATAACTATGTTAACATCCATCATGGTGACAGAGGTGTGCATTCGTATTGGGCACTTGAAGGGTTACACTGCATGTCTCTGTATCTAATAGTGTGACGTGAAGCAAGAATTATGCGGATATAAGTAGCTTAGATATAAATAAATATATATTAGGCACAGCTCATAACATTTATGCTTCCTACAAAGATTGTGGTGGATGATGATGGCCTTTGGCCTCTTTGTTTCCAAAGTGAGGTAATACAATAATGCAGAAGAGAATAAATGGTTAATTTATGTGGTCCAAAATTATCTCGATTCAAGCCTAAGTTATAGAAATCCAAACATTTGAAAAAAGATGAAAAAAGATGGTTATAAAAGAAATAAAATTATGTTCAATGATGATTTCAACCCACATTTTTACACTTTTGTCATAGTAAAAATGAACAAAGTTCATTTAGACTGTGGACATAGATGGTTGCTTGATGTAAATACATGTAAATGTAAATACATTATTTATTGATTTATTGAATAAAACAAAAATTGCAAATTATTGTTTATTTTATTATTCTGGCTTTTCTGCATTTTAGAAA
This sequence comes from Flabesymbios commensalis, assembly GCA_964017125.1. Taxonomy (NCBI): domain Eukaryota; kingdom Metazoa; phylum Annelida; class Polychaeta; order Terebellida; family Flabelligeridae; genus Flabesymbios; species Flabesymbios commensalis. Next base: position 54,214,516 of record OZ024904.1, on the reverse strand, counting down.
ATGCTAGATGTGACTGATTTCTTGTAGATGGGTAACATATATGTTATTTTGTATTGTGAAATGTTAAGTTAATCGTTTTTATATGAAAAATGTTACCATACTTTGTATTCACAGCCGGCAGTTATGAAAGTGATACTTAAATGTGACTCCAAAAGCCTACTTCACTACCCAACTATTGATGAAGCCATCGAAGCTCTAGAAGGTTGGTGTTTCACAAAAGCATCTATTGCCCATCTTCCCTAGGCAAACTCCACTCACGGATAGGTGAAACCTTGCCCTTCAGGCATATAAAAAACTATTGGGGTAGGGAGGACGATCTGAAAATTTAGATTATAGATATTTATGAGCTGTAGAAACAAAGTGTGCAGCAACCTCAGAAAACATGAGACGTTGAAAAAATGTCAACTTAATGTCAGCCTGGTGTCTGATGTCGACCCACCATTAAGCCAACCTCAGATTAGCATCTTGTGTATGGTGGGACGTGTTCACACAGACATAGGCATGCCCATGTAAGCTGTCTCGTGTTAATTACTCATTTACTGGAAACTCACCAACAAACATTGGATGCTGAACCTATGTTGTTTCAGTGTTGGGACAGCATTGTAGACATTGATTCAACATTAAGTCAACAATGGTTATCGTTTCATGTTTGTAAACCTATTGTCCCTGTGAAAAACGTTAGCTGGTGTGAATTCAAAGACTATACATCTACATTGTTATGGGTCAAACTTAGGTCAGGCCAGAAAAATGAAACTGCAATGTGCAACCTCCCACCCCTATAATTGACTCTATGCGTGAAAGGATAAGGCCTCGCTTCGTTCAGTTGGAAGATGCTATTGTTAATCAGTGCAGTAAGTTCTGTCTTCTTTAGTGTAAACTGACTGAATATCTGTGTATTTTCGACAGAACATTATGCAACTCTTGCAGATTTAGAACATGCAACACTTTAACAACTGATAACTTCGGATGGTAATGAAAAAGCCAAGCAATAACTAACATTATAATGGTTATTATCTACTGACAAATTAAAGCTTGTTTACATAGCATTAGATTGCTGATTTATTGAGAAAGCTTCTCTAAATAAACCATTTCTCACCTCTTCATAGCTTACCTTTATATTGAAAGCTTAACGATATATTCAAACCTTACTGATGTATAGTTCTATAATATATATAAAAGCTTCGTGATATATTTAAAACTGACTGATAGATTAGAAAAATTCTGATGTAACATCTCACTAATATATTATAAGCTTGCTTATTGAAAGTTTACTGATTAAAAACCTATTAATCTATCGTATGAAAAGCTTACTGGTATGTTAAAACCTTCCTGATGGTTAGACACCTTAGGTAATGATAATTTAAAGCTTTCTGACAGAATAAAATCCCACTGGTATGTTTCAATCATTTAAAACCTTATTGATAGCAAAATCTTATTGACTTTTTAAATAATATAAAGGATTTCTAACACTATTTGATAATGACTTATCTACACATATACAAATTCTTCAATGCTGATATATTTCATGATTTATAAAGCCTGCCAGGTCAAAGGTTTGTCATGCTATAGTAGCCTACATTCAGAAGATTTTATATCTGTGAAATAATTCTGTGGCAATGATTGTTTATCATCAAAATTAATTTGATTATCTCAATATATGTTATTCAAATTAGTATATCATTTGCAATAATATTGTCAGAATGTTAAGTGCATAGTCATTGAACAAAATTTTGATAATTTTGTGTAGGTTTCCGCATGTCTATCAGTTGCTCTTGCATCATCAAAATTCTAAGCTCTAAAATATGTATAGCATTACATGATTTTCCCTAACACTCATCACACATGGGTATTTTCATCACCATGTCTGGCTGTGCCGTCATGCGTCTGTGCGTCCGTGTTTCGTTTTCCGGACAATGTCTCGGAAAACAGTTAGCCTGATTGTTTTCATATTGCATACACACATCCTTTATAGACAGGGATATATCCTAACCAATCTAATAAACATGTCTGTCAAACTTTTTTGAACGGTTTCTATTGTATTTTTTCCCGTAGATTTCAAATCTGCCAGATACCATTCGAGATTTCGCATATTTCATTAGCTAATTTGCATATTTCCAAAATGGCTGCAAAAAAAAAAGTATTTGGCTATGAATACAGTCCCGGCAATCCTAGAAATGTATTTTTTGGCCCTAAGTTTGGGTTTTGATATCCCATAATGCCATTTTGACGACACTATTATTTTTGGGGTCATTGGAAGGTCATAGGTCACGTGGCCATTGAAATACAATATCCCACCTTTACGTTTTAGCAAAAAGTGCACAAATTGACTTTTTTGGGATAAAATGATGATTTGAATGCGTGATAAAATATTCTTAATTTCAGAGAGTTACATCTCATACACAAGGTCTCACCACCCCAAATGCCAGTCTCATTGAAACACATGTTAACTGCCTCAATTCCGCAGGCCGATTTCACTATTTTCTGCTCTATGAAACATATAGTGTAGCATATCAGAATAAAGCTTTAAATGTCCTTGTTCAAAAACAGGACAGCTATGGGTATGATGACCAGACAGATTTTGAACTACGCCCCCTAGCGTGAAAAAATATAAGCACAGCTCAAACTGGACTAAAATCCGTACCCTCTTTCACAGACCGGACACACATCAGTTTAACCCATGGTATCCCTGCGAGATTATCATGAAACAGTTATATCTGATATCCTCGACGAAGGGGATAAGGTGTGCTTATTAAATATTCACACAAGTAAACTTCTCTGTATTTTATTTTGTTTCACTAGAAGTTGAAACAGCCGCATTGAAAATATTTTGTGTGATGATTCCATCATTAGTAGACACCTCCTTGGATTTCGGCTTATTTATGGTGGTGAGACCACAAGACTATATTTATTAATACAAGATGGCCGCCATAATTCAAAATGGCCGCCAGCCGAACCTAAAATCAAGATATCTTAGCTTCTAGATATCATATTTGAGCGATCTTAGTGTCTAGATTGGGTTTTTTTGGATCACGGAATACAATGTCAGACATCATTATACTATCAAATGATTTTTTAGAGGTTTTTGATGTCTTTTTGATCTTTATAGTTTGATATTTTGTCAAAATTGTGTTATATCATACGTAGTTATATTTGAGTAACTTCCTCCCAAAACGAGGTTATCATCCGCACACTGTTCTGAATTCACATGCTAACATGATATAAAGTAAAACCATATACATCACATATATATGACAGCGATTAAAGAAGTAAATAGACATATCATTTACATTATAATACGGTACTGTCATTTTGTAGAGTATGTAGAACTACTACCCGGGGTAAGCATTGTTTTTTCTGGAAAACCGACACAGCGTGTTTTTAAAGTTTCGGGACCTGAAATTATGTCTACATATATTTAGGATCACAACCTAGGTGCACAACCTTGCAAATCGACTACTGGAAATTGGCAGGAAGCCAATAATGGCGGCCTTTACTGAAAAACTTGAATTTGTCAATATCTCGGTCAATTTTTAAGATAATTTGCTTTAAAAGTTGTCTAGACCAATATTTTTAGCGGCAAAGATCAATATAAAACCAGTCCTGAAGTGATGTTATTTCTTGTAAATATGTATACCAGTACACACAACTCTGCTTTGGAAATAAAGTTTCACACTGTATATTAATAATCACTTTTGATAAGAAAACATCATGAGCATTCGATGTCATATTAGTGATAATGTTTATTGATCATAAACATATTAGCCCATGTAGTGATATAGCATTTGGTATTATAATCACCTCATAACATAGTCAGTCTAAGGGGTACTGGGATGGTTGCTAGTAGTAGTACTTTTCGCACCCACCTTGGAAGGGTCATTAGGAATCTGTCCCGTCTGTTGCATGTTGCACCGCATGGTACAGAATCACTAGTCTATAACGCTTATGCAAGGGAAGCTGCAGCCTACACGTAGCTGGCTATAATATTGTGGTGGATTGCCAGTGGGGTAGCCTGTTTCCTCCACTCAATAGTGGTGCCAATGCAGCACCCGCATCAGTACAGGCACTGATGTTGGCCATGCTAGAGCCTAAACTTCGGGGAATAGTGTTTAGCATCAGGTCTCTCACGTGGGATGAATGCAGTTACCCTCAACTATTGCGACTCTGGGGACTATCCGACCGGAGGATAGCGGAGCTGTGCTAAAGGCCTCAGTGTTTCAGCATTGGATAGCATATCAAAAACTCAAATCTTCGATCGTCTGGGCATGTCTGAGGGTAAATCCCCTAGACATGCCCAGAAAATCGGGCAGTAACCCACCATGCCCTATGACCCCACCCTCACGTCATCATCTGTACATCGGTCATCAATGGACATCAATGGACTGCACTGTTTTTACCGTACTACAATATCACTTAAATGACCATTAGTGCCGAGCGACGTTAAGCATTATTCTACGACAACTAGTACCTAGTCAGCCTGAAGTTGCACACAACAAAATTGAATATCACTGAATATAATACTATCAAAATAACCACTGTTTGCAGGGATTAGTTATATATTAGACATGTTAGAGGATCATCGAATTTGGGTCTGGTTAACAAAAAAAAAGAGTTTTATAGTGTATGAAAGACAATTGTTATTCTATTTTCATGATCATTTTCGATTAAGGTCTCAATGTGTTGTACACGGCTACCTTTGCTTACATGTAGATATCTCTGACAGTCACATTCTACATAGCAGGGGATTTTTCTTTTCTTACTGGAGCAGTCTTTGTTGCAACCCTTCTTGCAGACACGTGAAATTGTGTGTGTCATACATGTATGTGGTGGCCTTGGTGGGTTTGTAGATTTACCTGGGATCAATTTATTATTTCAAACAACCCGTTCAAAATCCTCAGGCTTGTTGGTAAGCTTGGCGATGTAAGCTGACTTGTCAAGTGCTGTTGCCAATGCTGCTCGCTTTAGATGCTGTTCGAAAGCTAGAGGGTGGCAGTAATTTCAGCAGTGATTTGTTATTATAAAACTTGATGAACCTGAGTATATAGCTATATCACAGCCTTTGAAGTTGGAGTATGTGTTCAAAAGAAGCTACTTTGCCTGGTCATACACATCTACCGTTATACAATGTAGTTGCGTGCATGTTGCTTTCTGCAAACAGTATTATTTTCAGCGCTCTTGATTTTTGTTTCATGTAACTTTAGGATAATTATGTTTTGAAGTGATTATTGTAACAAGTGATGTAACACTACAAGGACTAATACTTATGTTAGCTTATATTCAATAAACTTAACATTGTTATCACATCAAATGTTTTCTTATCAAACGTGATTAATAATATCTAGCGCAAAACATTAATTTCACACTATCAATGCATAGCTTTGTGTACTATCTTGTTAAGAAGACATACAATCACTTCAGGGTTGGCTTTATATTGATCCTTGACCCTGAAAAGATAGGTTTAGACAACTTTGAAAGCAAATTATCTTAAAGATTGACCGAGATATTGACAAATTCAAGTTTTTGGTAATGGCCGTCATTATTGGCTGCTTGCCATTTTCCAGTAGTCGATTTGCAAGGTTGTGCACCTGGGTTGTGATCCTAAATATACCTAGATATCATTTCAGGTGCCCAAACTTTTACAACACGTCGTGTCAGTTTTCCAGAAAAAATTTTGTTTACCTCCTGGGTAGTAGTTCTACATACTCTACAAAATGACAGTGTCGTATGATAATGTAAATGATATGTCTATTTACCTATTTTATCGCTGTCATATACATGTGATGTATATAGTTTTACTTTATATCATGTTAGCATGTGAATTCAGAACAGTGTGCATATGATAACCTCGTTCTGGGAGGAAGTTACTCATATATAACTATGATATAACACAATTTTGCCAAAATATCAAACTATAGAGATCAAAAAGACATCAAAAACCTCTAAAAAATCATTTGACAGTATAATGATGTCTGATATTGTATTCCTTGATCCAAAAAAACCCAATCTAGACACTAAGATCCCTCAAATATGATATCTAGAAGCTAAGATATCTTGATTTTAGGTTCGGCTGGCAGTCATTTTGAATTATGGCGGCCATCTTGTATTAATAAATATAGTCTAATTTATGAGATGTAACTCTCTGAAATTAAATATATATTATCAGGCATTCAAATCATCATTTTATCCAAAAAAAGTCAATTTGTGTACTTTTTTGCTAAAACGTAAAGGTGGGATATTGTATATCAATGGCCACGTGACCTATGACCTTCCAACGACCCCGAAAATAATATTGTCGTCAAAATGACATTATGGGATCTCAAAACCCGAATTTAGGGCCAAAAAACACATTTCTATGATTGCCGGGACTGTATTCATAGCCGATTACTTTTTTTTTGGCGGCCATTTTGGAAATATGCAAATTAGCTAATTAAATATGCAAAATCTCGAATGGTATCTGGCAGATTTGAAATCTACGGGAAAAAATACATTAAAAACCGTTGAAAAAAGTTTGACAGACATGTTTATTAGATTGGTTAGGATATATCCCTGTCTATTTAGGTGTTGTAGATGTGCGTTTTGGGGATTATGAATTTTGACCTAATTTTTTACTATCGATTTTGAGGCGATTATTAACTTTAATTGATGCCGGATGATAAGTTCAGTTCCGGATGATATCTGGGGAAGTGTTCGCTGGATTGTTTTCATATTGCATACACACATCCCTTAGGGGTGTAGATGTGCCTTTTGGGGGTTACGACCTTTGACCTAATTTATGACCTTCAATTTTAGGGTGATTATTGACTTTAATTGATGGCGGATGATAAGTTCAGTTTCCGGACGATATCTCGGAAAGCATTTGCTGGATTGTTTCCATATTGCCCACACACATCCTTTAGGGGGGCGTAAATGGGCCTTTTTGGGGGTTATGACCTCTGACCTCATTTTTTTAACTTTTGGCCATTATTGACTTTAATTAATGGCAGGGAATATCAATAGCGGCAAGTGAATTAATACAGCTATTAATTCTTTGAAAGATCATGTGAACCAGTAAATGATATCATGCACATTGGTGGCTGCTGGGTTTTTTTTCTTGTATAGGCAAATCTTGTTATACTGGTATGTGTAATGTTAATTTATTTCATTGTACATCGCCTTGATCCACCCTGTGGGATATGTGCGTAATCAAAAACCTTTTTTATTATTATTATTACTATTATTATTTATGATAGGCAACCCATCTTCTTTCAATTTGTATGCTCTAATATATTTTTGAGCTTGCAAATTTTTGTGATTCCCTCTCATTTTCAGCTTTTCCATTAGAACTATTTAAATCAATATATATTTTTCATTTTTAAAATGATATGACAGTCATAATTTTATAGTGCAAATTGTTTTAACACATAAGCTAATAGCATTATAAGGTATTTTGTCTTGTTTTGCTGTATATGTTTTCTTAATAATAAATTTAATCTTAGATCATTGTTTTAAATAAATCACAATTTGAATGTTAAGAATTTGCAAAGGATCCTAGGAGTTATCCATTGGTAAGAGATGACCATAGTCTTCTTTATAACTGATAGTAAAGTGTAAGATGGTACAATGTACCAGTAATAACCTTTATGCTGGCATTGCTAAATTAGCTGAGATAAATTTGTATCTACTCGCAGTGATCAATCTTTAAATATGCATTCAACTTACATCATATAAAAACGAAGAGTCTGTTTTCTTGTTTGTATTTTTTTTAATTTCCCGACAATTTGCTAATTTTAATTCCTGGAAAATTTGATGGTTATGACACATACATTTCAACACAGATTTTCCAACTACAGATTTGAAAACATGCATTGACTTTGCATGTTGACTTTGTAACATTTGCATCGCCTCCTCCTGTCATAGTCACATATGACGCCTTACTATTTGACCTGCAGAGTATGAAATGTGCAAATATTTGTATACATTAGAAATGATTGAGCAAGTTGAAAAAATACTAACATGGCAATCTTCTACTGGGTGTACTCTTAGCCAGCAAACTTAAGATTTGAAAAAAAAACTGTTCTAAAATCCAATGTACAACCTATGATCTAGTTTGTAGAAATTTGAACAAATATTATGATTATATTATCTTGTGCTCCTTTCTGTGATATTTTAAGCTTTCAGTTCCTTGGAGAAATTTGCTTTGTTCCCTTCACCACCAGAGCCCATTTCTATAAGCCATTCAGATTATAACAGTGGGTTTTGTTGGTGAAAGGGTTAGGGAATGACAAATTAAAAAGAATCAGCACCTAAAGTCGTAACTAAGTTTCTAACAATAATGTTAGATAGATGTGAGAAGGACAGATTTTGTAGCTGGTTACAGGCATCAGAAAACATCACATTAAACTGTAATGCAATGTGTGCACAATCCTGTCTTGCACCAGTTTGATAATGCTGTGTTTAAGCACATATGTTCCAGGATACCATTGTTATTTAAATGTAGGCCTATATTAATAATGATTTATTTTGTAAAAAACTGAGTAGTACTAGAGAGAGAAAGATTATCATAGTTCTCTTACTGGATGATTTTAATTGAATATACAATATACCAGTATTTGATAATTTTTGTTCTGATTTTGTATCATTTTTAATCTAGATAGATGTATATGGTTATGTATATGGTTATTTTAAGTGTTATTGATAAACATAAGAGTAATATTCCCTCCACCATTAATACTTCTAGTCATTGTCTCCCATTTTACACACTTACTGAGTTATTTTGATATTTCACTGTGTGTAAACAATTCACATATCAGCACTTTATCCACTAATTCACAGCATCATACATCTCAGTCGTATAATGTGAATTGCAGTATTAAATGAAGACAATACGTTAACAAATTTCAGCACTTGAAGAGTGAATGTTTTATTGTTGCAGATCAAGGGTGTCTGAGAGAAGATAATCAGAGGCAAGGTTTGCTAAGTGGAAATGGTCATAGATCTTATGCATCACCAAGAGAGGCTACAGGCAGTAATTCATCTGTCAACCATGCGGAGTCACCACCATCAGCCAGTGGTGGCAGTCATCATAGTATTGACAAGCTAAATAATGATTCTGCCATTAGAGTGGAAGACGATGAAGATGATTATGAAACATCCTCTTTAAAACAGCCGGTTTAACTGTTTGGGAGTGACAAATATATATAGATATGTCCCAAATAAAATAGCAAGGCTTTGTTTAAGACAACTAAACCTTTATAAATGCATCAGTTAGGTCTCACCGTAGTAGAGTGTCGAAAAAAAATACGATAAATGTTTGTGGATGACTTTGTTTGAATTGAAATTATTTGTCTTTTTATTGAAGATGAAAATTCTACGTTTAAAGAAGAAAGAAAACACATCACAGAACAGTTTGTCAGATTGTAATTTAAATGTGAAGTGACTTTTATATGAAAGTTGATAGCTGCACGTCGTGCAGCGATACTGGTAATCTAATCCCAAGGTTAGAACAACTACTATTATGAATTTAAGTTGTCAGTTATGCCTTGTGCTTCTGTTGAAAACTCTCTGTTATGTTTCTGTGAATATGATTGTATATATGTAAAGTAGTGTTCTAGAATATGTAGGTTAAAATTATACTGTGTGCATTTCACGTGTACACTTGCACAAAAGAGTAAAAATGTTTTATTGTGTAATTGTAGCACATATGTACAAAATGTATTGTTTTATATTCTGTTGAATATTATCAACACATTATTATTTTAGTGCTTCCACAAAATCACATGTTAGGCAAGTAAGTTATTCAGACCAGTGGTTTATGTGCAATATTTGTCTTATTCTCAAATTCCAGGAATACGCCCGGAAATTGATATCTATATTGACCGTTAGTTACCGTATATTTAAAATATACATTTGTCTTGTTTACATCACGTTGATCATCAGCTTTTTCACTCATCATTCCATATTATATGACATATTATAGCTCATTATTTATTTGAAGTTTACAGAATTCATCTCCACTTCATCATTATTTTCATGTTGTAATGAGTCCTAGTGAAATAGTTTATCTACCATAATTTTTCCTTGATGCATGCACATGTCGTCCCCTTGGATATGAAAGGGTGTATCTGCCACCTTAGAAAATGGCAGATACACCCTTTCATATCCGAGGGGACGATGTATAACTCAGCAAAGACTAGATGTTGACCAATTGCTGGGTCAATGTTACTTAGGCCAGGCCAGGTTTCAAAGGAATGAAAAGTTTCTTCCCCACTGACTCGTAAAGATACAATATCGTGAGGAGCTTTCGTGACTGAGAGGTAGCATGTTCTTCCTCAGACCGCCAGCGATCGAAATCTGTGTCTGGAGGGCAGTGTTATCTCACCATCCTCAGGAGGTTTTCCTAGCCCAATTTAGCTTATATGTGTGCAAAGGTGGCATAAAACCCCATTCATTTTATTGCAATTGACTCGTGCCAGCTGCTCTCTAAACAGTTCCCTTTACGCTGATTTTTTTTTATATATATATCCGCCATTTAATTTATTGCTTAATTTTCTGCTGATCTTCAAGTTTTTCAATCATAAACTGTGTTCAATCCTGATAGTGTACAATCATTAATAATTGCTTACAGGTGGTGCTTTTATCTTTACTCTCTTTTCCTCAAATGCTAAATGTTATAGTCTGATTTTTTTTGTAATAGTGAAATAGAGTTTCAAAAATAAATTCAGGGATTGACACTAACTGATCTCAGGTAGTAGCCCAAAGGGCCAGTAACTTTAGATAATTACTGACCCTTAGCCTTCCCTTTCTAGCCCTTATTGTACACTGTATGAAGAGGTGGGGAATTTTTTCGTTGTCCCCCAGGGCCAGTATCTTATGTGATTTACTGGCCCTCAGTGATATTTAGTAGAGCATTTGCTCTACTTTTTCAGTCAATGTGGGTGTGAGTGGTTTTCTGTATGATTAATTTCTTTAAATAACTTTAAATTTGTGTAATTGGGAACATATCTAACTCCATGTGTGTGTTAAGAATAAATTTTTTCGTTGCATCACGAAGCCAGATTTTGAGATTTTGGCTCAGCTGATCAGATGAACACTAATATAAATGACGCATCAATTCCTATCTGTAACTGTGTAATGTATCAATGTCAGCCATGTCTGTTAGGTGACGTCACGCGTGACACGTGACCTTAGCAATACACTTTGACCCTCAGTGCTTTGACCTGCTTCGCTAGCACAGCAATACAGACGGCGACCTGCCAGTACTGTATACGACACGTGACCTACTATGATGCAAAGTTGTTTGAATGTTTGCATTAAAACAACATTGATTCAACTTCTCGTGTTTGCTGGGAAGTGCACCTGTCATTTATAGTAGGCCTAATACGGCAACTCTGACCAAATGTTGGGCCAGCGTCGTAGGGGTGTGCCAGCATTGAAACAACGCTGGCTGCTTGTGATTGTCCAGCGGTATGCGTGTTTGCCTGTATGGTCAGTCTGTCCCAGAGGCACACAGAACAACACTCAGCTGACACAAGGAGTCGTTGAATAAATGTTGGTTCAACGTTTGTCCACCATCTACGACGTTGGACCAATGGTAACCCAACTTTGATTCAACGTCTTGTCTTTGCTGGCCTGCCAATACACATGTTTGGGGCCTATATAATATGCCTATCGGCCACTCACTGCCCAACAAAACGTCTGAATACGTTCAATACAAAGTCTGAATACGTTCTGAAAACTTTAAAAACACCCAGGCAATGCATAGACTAATCCTGCTATGCCCAATGAATCTCATAGCCATATGCGAAGCCCCAGAAGTGACATTTAAATTAGGCTATTATTGTTTTCAACTCAACATCAAGTTATTAACTCACTAATTATATCGATAACTTTGCAATCTCAATATATCTAGGCTTATCGAGTTGTGAGTTCTATTATAGTGAGTTCTATTATAATGAGTCTAATTAATGTTGTCCTGCAGTCTCACACTGTTATTACGCTGGTCTGTAGCATTAAATCAACATTGACTCAACGACTGTGGCAGTGGAAGTAGTTAATCTGTCTCCTGACTCAGTTATTTCAATCTGAACACTACACATCGCCATCACATCTGAGCAAATATCAGTAGGCCTACTAGCATGCAATGTGCCTAGGCTACTAAATTGTTTGCTAGACACGTTTTTTTGTACCTTTCCCTACCTGTCATTGACTGGGGTATGCCTAGTAACATATATGCCTATACCACCCAAACTGTCAGGTTAATATAAACAGTTTATGTTTAATAGATTGGCTTTGAATAATGAACTGCACCACAGTCCCAGACCCTGGTCCCAGCCCAGGGTCACACAGGGAGTAGCTAGCTGTGAAACACAGTGACGTCACTTGGTAAAAACAAGTGTTATATAACAGCCCCTCCCCCATTCTTCATTCTGTAAAACGCAGTGACGTCACTCGGTGAAAACAATGTTATATAAGAACCATCCCTCATACTTTATTGTATTAGCCAGCTCGGTGAAAACAAAGGAGGTCGAGCTCATTGAGTTTCACAGATCTGACCTATTTCCATTAGGGTAGGCCTACTCGATTATCCCTAATAGACCGGATATAGGCCTACTAATAAGCACAGAGACGCAGTTGGGGAGGCGTATTTATCAGGAGTTTATTATGTGCACTGAAATCAATGTGCAGTCTATCAATACAGGTGTCGACTTGAGGTGTAAAAAATAGATGTGACAGATCAAGGCTGACCCTGTGCACTCTATGGCTCGTTTCGCCGGGAATTCACAACATTACACGTGCAACGCATGACCACCACCCACCCACCCACCCCCCTCTCCGACTTAACATTGAAAACAACATTAAGCTGACGACAGTCGGACACGAGATACAGCATAGCTACTGTCGGATTCAACACCTCATTTAGACCAATAAATTTGTTGCTTAACTCATAGCAGTCTGGCCGTTTTGACATTGGACGTCTGTGTGGTCTGGCCATTTTTGTGATTCAGAGACATAATGTCTTACATTTAATATAAATTTACAATTTTGGCATATGTATTTCCCATACACCATATGAACACACATACAATATATATCCAGAATACACTTCATTTTAACGGCCAATGTGATGTTGCCATGACAACCGACAGCCATTTTGAATATGCTAATTAGGTAGTCAAATTTTCGGAAATTTTGTTTAAAAATGGTATTTTTGAGATTCACGGAGATTCAGGAGTACAACATTACATCAACATTACATCACATGAAATATATTAAAATACATCACAAATGGTTCGAAGAAGCATTCAATAGTCTTTAGAAACAAATTAATAGGGTTACCATGGGATTTAGCAATCGTTCTAAATTCCCTGAGATGCATACTGGATTTCAAATTTTGAGATGCACCAAGTTTGACATTCCCAACTCATCTGGGAAATACCAAAAGCCTCGTATTCATCTGAGCCTGGAGCTCGATTTTTATTTCGGAAACAGTTGTGATGCAGATAAGTCAACTCTTTATGTTCCAGGCTCCCCATACTTGGTTCATAGTTGCGCAAGTGATGTCATTTGGTGAATGGCTAAGCATTATTGCCAGGTCCGAGCTGGGCTCGGACCTAGACTGCTATGAGTTAATTGTGAAACAGCTGCATCTTAGCTTTTTCTTAACCCTTTAACCGCCAAATTATTCAATCTGAATTTTCACCCCCTTGAAGTTGTGTCTAGCTGACGCGATCCACAACTTCAAGTGAGTGAAAATTATTCAGATTTGACAAAATGGAGGTCAACTGTTTTCAAATGTTGCTGGTTCATGTCACATTTTATTTTTAACAAATGTGTTACTTAATGTGCTAATAAAAAATGAAAACCCGAATATAAGTGACACCGGCGGTTAAAGGGTTAAAACAATGACCCTGAAGCCCGGCACAACCTCTACTTCAGTGCAGTCAGATTGCAGTTATTGGCCTCAGGCCAGCGGGCCAGTGTTAGTGCCGATCCCTGAATTTGCACAGTCAGACTGATAATTTGGTATGTCTAGGCTGTGTCTGTGAATACTGATAGTCCTCCATCAATGTCCACACACACCCTGTGACCCTAATTTTAATCTCTGCATGTTGCAGAAAATACTTTTCAATCATAAACTAACATATTAATTATTATGTGTCAATAAGAATGTTGATGAATGCTTCTGTTAAGTACATTTTAACTTGATATATTCACTACTGTGTTTTAGTTATTTCTGTGATTGGGATATATAGCTAGATGATTAAGCCCCCCCCCCCCCCCACGAAGTCTTAGTGCCGCTTATGGTTTTGATCTTCCTACACTTCAGGAATTTGCATTGTATATTGAGTTAAGGTGTTCATGTACGCCACTAAGGAGTGCCAGTTGTTGTCAGGCTGTCAGAACTGCTTATAAAATGTTCTATTATTCTGATGTAAACATGTTTCCAGCATTCAAATTTACCATATACAATGATTTATAAAATATTGGTAGTAATCATTCCAAACTAATTTTTTTATTTAAATGAATGACTAAGGATATACATATTGTAAGTATTGGTAATTTTTATTAAATAGCAATTGCTTTTTCTATTTAAATCCTTTATACCTGTGGTACTGTAGTTTACAATTGCCATATTCTGTGTGTAAATGTAGAGTTATATCATGTGCAGTTTACATGTAACGATTATCACTAATCTCACGAAATCTATGCCTGTAATCTTGCCTTTCTGTTGATATTTACAACCAGAAACTTCTCTTGAGGATGAGTTACATATATATGACATTCCTGCGCCAAACATTCTTTTTTCACAGAAAATTTCATATATACGTTTTCTATTAAATGAAAGTAAATGCTGTAGCTGTTGATATCATTATGTTTTATTATGCATTATTATTGAATTTGTTTCCATCACTTACAAGATTCCCATCTATTTCAATAGGATATACATGTATATATGTATATGAATATATTTGTATATCTGTAGGGAATACTAGAACTGAAGTATATATAATGACATACCTAATTAGCTCAAATTATGAGATAGAAACCATCATGGTTATCTAAAATTGAGATTAAATATGAGATTGTTTTGAGAAAAAATATTGTATCTGGAGCTGGCAGTCAGAATAATCAGATCAATGAAGAAATATAATGACAGTTGTTATATAAATAAATGGACTCCTTGGTTTGTAGCACTATTAAAAAATACCACTGAGCAACTACATAATTATATGTACCGTTATCATCTCATTTTGGAATGATTGATGGCCATATACATGTATCTTTGGTTGAATAATTTTACATACATATGGCCACCTAGGTAAATACAAAACCATTGTCGCAATGCCTCATCAATTTTATATTGTATTTTTTAGATTTGTTCTGTTGTTTTAACTATATTCCTTGTCATGATGTATGATTGTAAATTATATAAATATATCGGTTCACAATATTTCTTACCTGTTAAAACTTACCTTGGGCCAGGTCTGATTTGAATGATTATAAACCTATACTAATGTATTGTGAAGTAGCTTTATTCCTACTGACATTACATCGTCACACTGATTAGTTGAGTATGTGTTATCTGAAGATCAACAACTTGTGAAATAAAGTGCTGAGCCGAAGTAAATTCATGTTTCAGTGAGCTGTGAGTATTTTGCAGTAATTGTAAAATATAAATAACAGTTAATGTGATATCTCATATATACTCACATTGGGTTACAATTATTATAATTGTTATTATGTTTCTTTTAATTTGATGTAATGCATTATATAAAGCTCCATAAGTATTATCACTCTGTTATCTAACTCACCAACTGGAGTTTTTTTTAAATGACTTGTATAGTGAATGCCAATGAATAACCCCCAAGAGTGCTAAATCATCTTGTATTATACTCAGTTAAGTTGATGTAATTGATTTATATGTAAATTTAAAAATATACTGCTAAAATCGTTCAATTTTCCCATATGCGCATCATATATCGTCGGGGAGGCGGTGATATCATAGTATGATAATATTCAGCAGGTTCTAGATAATATATATATATAATATATATATATTGTCTAACCAACCGAATTGAATATAGATTAACCAAATATAGATTATTAATTTAACGAATATAATTGTGTATGTACATGTATTGAAATGTATTTGAGTCAGAGAACAAACTTAAGGAACATGGGGGTTAAGGGGTCGCTTTTGAGCATCTTATTACTTGCTGTTAGTTTGTGTTTAACTACTTGAGTACAGAAACCCTGGCAGATGAATGCATTCATAGTACACAAATCATGTCATGGTGGTTTAACGAAAGGATCTAGAATGGGGTCACTGACAGGGTTAATAAACATAACTATCTATTTAATCTCAAGTTATATTGCATGTGTTTCTTTGGAACAGAGCAAAGCTCAAAACCTATCTATGGCTGTGAATCATGACACGTCACCTGAGAATTCCAGATTTGTGACTTGTATTCTCAGGTGACATATTGTATCGTATGACTTTCAAACTTGACTGGCTGTGACTTGGACCTTTTTTATGGTCAATCTGTTATAAGTAATGTATACTATGGCTGTGAAATATAACTATCCGACTGAAAAGATGTAAAGTTTGATGAACCAATGGCCCATGAAAGAGGCGGGATCTATCTCTTGTATGTAGTCTTGCATTCTAATCTTTGTATGTAGATTATTTTACCAGCACAATGGCTTAGATTAACACAAGGACCACAATATAACATCATATACATACACATTAATCTCAGAATTGCACAATTTGAAGTGATATTTCAAAATACAAAGGATCACAAACTTTAATGTGAAACACAAAATTTAAAATATTGACATACCTAAAATAATACATGTAAAACTGACTGATTTTTCTACTCTTGTCATGCTCAACAATGCAACTTATTAAACAATAGTGTAACAGAAGACCAGTAATCAAAACTTGAGACTCTTGTGCAAGTAATGAACCACTGTATTATTTACATAATTAGTGTGATGTACTGTGGATTTGTATTGTGGAGGATGGTTCATCCCTGGGTCCAGGTGGGTAACATTTACCAACGTTCAACTAGTACACAAGTGATAGCATAGTAAAGTTACTTGTAATTTGCTGTTGATGTTGATATTAGAAGCTATGTACTACTAGACACTCAAGATGACGTGTTGTAAGGGTCAATTGAAAAGGGGGCACATACAACACTTCAGCTCAACATTAGAAAACATTAGGTATGTGTTGTGTTGGTGTCTTTAATTAGATTATAATCAATAGATGTTGACGAAAATTGTAAACCTTGATAATTACATAGACATCTTTAACCCTTACAGGGCGGGGATCTGATTTAGACGTCAGAATCTAAAGTCCGTAGACGTCAGATTCTCACATCTAAAGTTGATGCCCGCACTGTAATAGTAAAACTATGAATAATGGCCGTAGACCGATAATATAGGTATTCAACTGAATCAGAAAGAGCTAACTAAGACATGTATGATGATTTCAAATTGAAAAACAACCGTTCTCTTGGTTTGTATAAAAACAATTCAACGCTTTAAGGGTTAATAAAAGCCTGGTTCCCATTAATGTCATTATTTAGCTGCTAATCTTATCGGGTGTTCAGGCCCTAGTTTCACCAAAGTGTTGATAGATAAGATGATATTTTGACTTAAGTCAGTTGGTGAAAAAGGCACCAGGTGGTCTTCAAAACAGGCCATAAAAAGTATGGGATATTGCATGCAATTCTTTGCTATTTGATTAAATAACCTCTTATTTTGAGAGAACACGCTCCTCAGTATAGGAAAAAGGTTGATCGCCTTATTTACATGGGCTTAAAAGTTTACCTCACTTTACACTAATGTATTTTGTGAATTAGTAAAACACCGTTATACAGTCATAAAAATGTTAGGTTTCCTTAGTCTTAGTTAAGTGGGCCTAATGTAATTCACATATATTAATATGACCCTTTTCTTCCAATTATATCTGCTCCTTTGCTGCCAGTAAACGTAAAAACTGTATACATTATTCATATTAAAATAATACAGATAATTGTATATCTCTACATTATTTAACAGTTGCAGTGTTTTAATTAGAATTTGAAATATCCCCAAGGGAAATAATAGGTTGACAAAGTGATATTTGGTCATTAAATACGCTATTAAAAAAATGCCGAAATTGTCAATTTCCTGAGTCTAACATTTCAGCACACTGCTTAATGAAAATTTGGCCATAAATTACCACAATAATAGAAGTCTTAGCACAAATGACTATATCTGCATTGTACCACATTTTTAGTACCGTAGCTAAATAGCGATGTGTTTGTAAATATGTCTGTACGAAATGGATGTTCTTCGTATGTGTCCCATGGTGTACATTGTAAAGCACCTGTTGAAATTCAGTAGACATTGCAGGACTAAAAGTTTCCAATAACTGTGATTTAAACGGCTAATAAAACTGATTAAAACGACTATATTCGGGCTTAGTGGTTTAAGGGTTAATGTACTTAACCCCTAAAGCCCTGAGCTATTCAATTTAAATTGTCTATCACATGAAGTTGTGTCTCGCTACCGCCATACACAATTCCAACAGACGGAAAATGTACGTGATTTGTGAAATTTAAGTTCCAACATACTATATCAGTGCTTCAAGATTTAAGACATGGGCCGATTATACTCCTCACAAATGTTTATAGAGGTGCTTAAAAATGTCTACTGTAGTCGACATCAGTGCTCTAGAGTGCTCTAGTGTAGATAAAGATGGACGAATTCAGCAGGTCTTTAATGTTTCGTCTTTTCACCATTACACCAGTTAATGACACTGTAGTAGTTAATGTATACACCACAGCACTGCTTGTTGTTTCCTTTGTTCCACATGATGTTTCATTGTGTTTTATTAACCCTTCAAGCAATTCTCAAATTGGAATTTCCACCATATTTGCGGCGGTGTCTGGCTGTTGCAATCTATCCAAGCATAAACGGGGACAGACATAATGTTGTCGACATACCGTCTGCGTCGTTGTCCCAACATTGAGTTGGCGCCTCTGGTGTTTTTTACCTCTTCACGCTGGTAATATTAACATGTATCACTGAAATTTATCTTTGAGTAGATTTTGATTTAAAACACATTTTATGGTGCATTGTTTTAAGGTTGGTGAGCAGCAGATGGCTAGAAACAGAACTTAGACTTGAAGGCTTAACTGTTGCATTAAGTTATCAATAGTATATGAGTTAGTGCCATGACATTTACGGTGATATATAACCTCTAATTGTCTTCAAAGTGTATATAGTAAGCCAAATCATTATAAGCGTTTTTGGTATATCTTATTACTCCCATTTATAGAGCTATCAGTAGATGGAAACTGCTGAGAGGGAAGTGCAATAAACAGGTGTATGTAAACGTTTTCAGCTTAAGAACAAATAATATATTCTTATTGATATCATGGTATTACATAAAGGCAACGGTACATTCGTGGTAACCTATAGAATATACGGGCCAGGTCTTGTTAAAAAAACATAGCTCACATATTTAAGCATTACAATATGTATTATAAAGCACTGAACCAAATTGGGACTTGATTGATATGTAGAAGTGATGAAGTCATTATATATATTATTTATGAATATATACATGGATAAAACATGAGATGCTTAGATTGTCTCACCATTTTTATTATGTTGCTATTATTGTTTTTAGTGTTACTTGTATGTAATTTGTTGAAAAACAAGTGAGATTATGTATTTGTTCTAGCGGGTACGTTAAATAGGGAAAATAGAAATAAATGTGTTATGAGAGTGACGTGTTGTTATTTAGTTTCCATTTTGATGATTTACTTATGAACTAAAAGTTTTCAGCTTAAAAGTAGTTTCATGATTGGCAAAACCGTCTGATGGCTAGAGCATCACTTGTCGTATCTATTAACCCCCTGAGAGCTGCACTATCACATGCCTTCTATATTTATCTTCTGATGGTTAGAGTATCACATGCCTCATGTATTACCCTTTGGGGACTAGACTATCTTAAGACTTCTATGTTAACCTTCTGAGGGCTAGCGTATCATGTTGTCTTATGTAATCTCTCGGCTGGAGTGTCATGTATTAACTTTCTGGTGACTAGAGTGTCACATGCCTCATACAATAACCTTATGGGACTAGACCATCTTTAAAATATATCTTTCATCTTAGCCTTCTGATGGCTAGAGTAGTACGTACTTGTCTATGGTCTAGCCGACAGATTGTTAAGACATGTAAGACATGTGATACTGTAGCCTACATGGGGTTAATAAATGAAATATGTGATGGGCCTACTCCACCTATCGGAAGGTGAATATATGAGACATATGAAAGTCTATCCCTCAGAAGGTTAATCAATTAGGCATGTGATGCTCTATCTAGCCACCAGAAGGGTAATATATGAGATATGTTATACTCTAGCCATCAGATAGTTAACATAGGGGACATAAGATAGTCTAGTCCTCAGAGAGTTAATGTATGAGACATGAATTATGCGAGATTATGATCAGATACTATACGATAATTATAGATTGTAAGTCATATATGATATCTCCCAGAGTATACCCCTATCGCCCAGACTATAGTTGGTATACTCAGGGGCGGATTTAGACCGGGTTGACAGGGTTCCAAAACCCTGTCAGCATTTTCAAATCGATCGGATTGCATAGTTTCTGAACTAAAAAACTGTATTTTTGAAGTTTAGAACCCTGTCAGCGTTCTAAATATGCGTTTCATACCCAAAGCCTCTTTAAGAGCAAGTTCTCAAATCACAGCAAGTTCATATATACTTGAGCGACATCTATGAGTTAATAATTCAAAGCCCTTGGCATTTGCCCCTACTTGGTCGCTTGCTTGCAAACAAATTGACTGTATTACTGCGGGGATTTGAAACTGCTTGACCCCCAAGCTTGTATTGTCACCCAGTAAGCACAAAACATTTGTATGACTTTATGCAATGTTGGACCAACGTCGAAGACGTTGGGCCGACATTGTATAAATGTTATACAAATGTCTTGTGTTTGCAGGGCAGGAGGACTTTCTCTCAAATATTGTACATTTATCTAATGTTGGTGCAATGTTGGGCCAGCATTGGATCAATGTCTCGTTTGAGTAGTATCTTGTAATCAGTTCAGTGGCTATATTAATGCCGTTAATCTGTACTCAATAGGCTACAGTTGGCATACACTTGACGATTCTTTAATATTAATTAAGGAAATAAGTAAGTTAGAATGATTGATAAGCCTAATCGTTGGTGCTAGAAGGTGTGGAGGGGACAGCTGCAGGGCCCTGTAGCAGGCCTACAATCAGTTGTCAGCCTCATTGATGTGTAAATAGTGGATCACGCCGCCGGTGACGCCTTGACTATTACATAACATTCACACCACCCCTTGTGTCCTAGGACCCACATATGTGATATATTGTTTCACAGGCGATAATATATATATTATATATATATGAGTAAGTTGGAACCCTGTCAGATTATTTACTGGATCCGCCCCTGGTACTTGTGAGGTATACTCTGGGAGCTCCCAGAGTATACCCTGGGGTATAGTCTGGGAGCTCTCAGATTATACCTAGGGTATAGTCCAGATTATACCCGGGTATAGTCCAGTCAGGGGGGGGGGGGGGGGGTCAATCTGGGCGGTTACAGGTGTTGGTTTAATGCTGGAGGATTGTCTATGACGCCGCCCTAGCCTTAAACCAGCATTGGGTCGGCGTCTCCTGTTTGCTGGGTGGGCACAACCAAAAAATATAATCGGGCATCAAAGTAAAACATATAAACCGATAAAAATCTATATTTGAAAAAAAAAAAAAAAATATTTTTCTGAAAATAGCCCATAACCTACAAAAACCTATATTTTGATTTTGTTTGAAAAAACGCCATTATGTTGAACCATATTTTACTTGTAATTATGGCAATATCGCGACAAAAGAAAGCCCGAAGTTGGTAGGCCTATTATGCCATACTAGCTCGTTTCGAACGACTTCAAGGGTTCTTTATAGTGCACGATACCATAGACAGTACTGCACACTCCACGCCTTTGAAGTTTGGAGAACTATCTGCACAACCCCGGCAGATCAAACAGTGCCCCATCCGCAAATTGGTGGGAGGCCCCCTCTTGGTGGGAGGCCTGGTCCCTTCGGGCCCCGCCCTTGATCTGACCCTGCAGCAAACACGAAACCTTGACCCAATGCTGGGTTAATGTGCCTAGTCTTGGACCAACAAAAACCCAACATCGGGTCTACGTCTTGTGTTCGATGGCATTATGTAGGCCTACATAACAGCACGCCAGCCCTATCTGTGTCACTCCGCCAAACTAAACAGGCTACTTTCTGTGGTCGCTCAAGGCGCCACGGACTTTTATTCAGTTTGACCCAGTTTTTCGTTGCGTCTTTATCCTGCATTATATGCACCTTGCGACGCAGACGCAACTCAAGCAACAAAACAAAACTTGTTATAACAGTTCTTATTTTTACCTCCCGATAAATACGAGACCTTGACCCAATGTCTATTAAAAAATATGGTTCAACATTAAGTTATAATCGAGCTAACACGAGACGTTGTTCATGGTGATCTTAAGTTAATCCAGCTAACACGAGACATTGTTCATGGTGATCTTAAGTTAATCCAGCTAACACAAGGCGTTGTTCATGCTTATCTTGAGTTAATCCAGCTAACACAAGGCGTTGTTCATGCTTATATTGAGTTAATCCAGCTAACACGAGGCGTTGTTCATGCTTATCTTAAGTTATTCCAGCTAACATGAGGCGTTGTTCGTGGTGATCTTAAGTCAATCCAGCCAACACGAGGCGTTGTTCATGCTTATCTCAAGTTATAATCGAGCTAACACGAGGCGTTGTTCATGCTTATCTTAAGTTAATCCAGCCAACACAAGGCGTGTTAACCCAGCCTACACAAGGCGTTGTTAATCGTGATCTTAAGCTAATCCAGCTAACACGAGGCGTTGTTCATGCTTATCTTAAGGTAATCTAACTATACTAACAAGAGGCGTTGTTCATGCTGATCCAAGGACAGGCCTCCGATGTTATTGGCTGGCGTTTTTAGTTATGTCCCGTTACTCAGATACTGTTTACATTGGCATAAAATAAAGTAGCTTATCTTTAGTTACAAAATATTCACAAATCCCATGAAAATTGGAAAATATGTCAGAAATGTTGCTGAGTTTACCAGTATGACTAATATTGAATGTGGTTCTGAGGGAACAAATACAATATTTTATCATCACTAATGTTTTGAAAAAACCTTGTGTATATATATATAGGCCTTATACATACTTTATTAGAGTGGAGCACTAAATCAAGCAGGCCTACATGTACATGCATTTTGTGAGGAAATACATTACCATACCACGTAGAGACTGTTATTGCGTAAGTCTATCAACAATGTTGAAAAAGTGAGTTTTTTTAACACCATTAAGGTATGTGAAATTAAATAAGTATTCCTCAATTTCACTATTTAGTTATCTAATTAGCATAAATAAAAAGACAAACGTTGACACTTTTTGCAATTTCATTTATACATGTGATGCATGCTTTGTCTTACATTAACATTATGTTCATCTATTATTTTCACTGGGAACAGACACAAATCACAGATAATTATAATTTGTAAAACAAAATACCTAATAATATTATTGATAAATATGTAAGATATATATATATATATGCTAATTAGCAATCGCCATCACCACTATCACAAAAAATATTTAGTTAGGCTTTGACGATTAATTAATCTGTATTTGAAACACTTTATCAATTATATTTAATAAAGACAAGATAACCTGTCGCTCACCATGCTCTCTCTAGAGATATCTTGCCGTGTGGCTTACGTGAAAATCATTACAACCGCCCGTATCGTACTTTTACAACACAGACGATGTGTTGGACGTATTCAGTAGAAAAAAATTAGGTTAATTAGGAGAACTAAATTATATAAAATTTAAATGCCGAATATGTCTAGTTTGGACAAGCTCCGCTATCATACATTGTGGTGGAGTTTGGGTGGAAACGCCTCCCTGACCTCCTTTAACGCTTCCCGGTCTCCCTTTACCAGTTTGCCTGTGAAATTTAACACCTTCTTCGTCACCCTTCAACAGTTCCCTGTTTTTTTAACGTTTCTTTGTCGCTCCTTAACGTATCCCTGTCGCCCATTGAACTCCACCCCATATATACCCCTTCAATGCTTCTCTATTGCGATTTAGTGCCTTTCCGTCACCCATTAATGAATCCTTGTCGCCTTTTAAGTCCTCTCTGTCCATACCCTCCATACCCCTCCATACCCCTCCATACCCAGCAAGCACACAATATTGACCCAATGTTGGCTTAATGTTGGGTCAACATTGGGTTAATGTGTTGTGTTTGCTATTTAACGACTTTCCATCGCATTTTAACGCCTCTTCATCGCCATTTCACGTTTCTCTTTTCACCCTTTATTGCTTATTCGTTGTCATTTAGTGCCTCTCTGTCGCCCTTTATGGTATCCTTGTTGACTTGACTTTAACTCCTCTCTGTCGCTTTTCAACAGTTCTCTGTGCCACATCACGACTCTCAATCATTGCTTAACGCCCATTTGTCGCCATTTCAATTCTCCATCGCCTTTTAGCGCCTGTCTGTCCTCCTTTAACATTCCTCCTTCGTTCTCTATCTTTTCCCTGTCACCTATTAATGGCTCTCAATCAGCTTTAAACAGTATCCCTTTCACGACTCTCTATCTTTTAACGCAGCTCTGTCGCTGTTCAACACCTCTCAGTCACCAAAATAATTCCAGTCGCTCTTTAATATTCTTCTGTTTTCCTGTGACATTTATCGCCTCTTTGTAACCCTTTAACGCATCTCATTTGCATTTTAGGACCCCCTATCGCTTTTCAATATTTCCTCGTCACCTTTTAATTCCTATCTGTGGAGCTTTTGGGCCTTTCCGTCTTCCTTTGACAGTTTCCCCTGACTTTTAATGCCTCTTTGTCACCCTTTAACAATATCCCGTATCCATGAACGTGTTTTAATCGCCTTTTGATGCAGGTATCACTGCCATAAAGTGGTGAACGTCACATTCAGGTTCACACAGGGCAAGGATGAGGAGGCGTTAAACGCGATGGAGAGGCATTAAACGGCGAAAGAGAAACGCTATATGGCGTCTGAAACAAGCTAAAAGGAAACAGAAAGACGCTAAAGGGGGAGTGAAATGAAAAAAACCGTACAAGCTGCCAAGCTCATTGTGAATTACTAAAGTGTGTCAGAGAATTGTTAAAGGTCGATGGGAATGTGTTAGATGGAGACGGATAAACGTTGAAATGCGACAAAAAGCGTTAAATTGAGAGAGAGAGGCGGCAAAGGGTGACATAAATACATTAAAGGGTGGCGGACAGACGTTGTAAAGTGACGGAAATACGACGTAAATGACGACGAAGAATCATTAAAGGGCAATGAATGAGAAATATTAAATAGAACGGGGAACTGTTGAAGAGCAACAGGGAGTCATTACAGGGAGACACACATGCATTAATTGGCATAGGGGAGGCGTTAGTGAGTGAGTGAATATTACTTTACGTCGCTTTCTGCACAATCATGGCAATATCGCGACATACGGCAGTCCAAAGTCGGGACTATGCCCTACTCTTATCGAATGCCTTCAGGGGTTCTTTATAGTGCACAGTAGGCCTACCATAGACAGCACTGCACACTACATGCCGTCCAACAGGTTTGAACACTGTAGAGGGAGGCGTCAAAGCTATAGACCACTCTATGTATGTTTCTGGTTTACTTCAGGGTGATGCTTTCTGGGTACAGATGTGATCCGCTGTTGACTACTCCATTAAAAGGCGACGGAGCGTCGTTAAAGGACACGTACCAGCAAGGAGACCTTTTTTATCTCTACTTAATCGTGTCTTAGATTCAGAGACCAGGATAATCTGTAATCTGTAATGTTATGCTAAAAGGTTTGAATGCAACATTTAGGTTTTAGTTTATTTAGTTCATGAGTATTTTATGTTTTTGAAAATGGTGATGACAGCCGTCTTATATTTAGATTATATATTGTCAAATCTAATTACACATATATTTCATGGTTTTGTCACGCTAAAAATAACAGTAGTACTAGAATATTGTTTAAAAATATAGACCACTCTATGTATGTTTCTGGTCTTAGTTGTACCCCAGTTGGGCGGGGGCCCTAGGGTAGTGGTTAGCACCGCTGCCTTTCACGCCAGAGTCCGGGGTTCGGTTCCCGGTCTCGGCGGTTTGAAAGAAACAAAATTGTTTCTTCCCCATCCACGTGTGAAAGTTAGTATTGTGGGGAGCCTCCGTGACCGAGAGGTAGCGTGCTCGGCCTCAGACCGCCAGGGCTCGAATTTCGAATCCTGTGTCTGGAGAACAGTGTCATCTCAATCATCTCACCATCCTCAGGAGGTTCTCCTGGCCCAGTTTAGCCTATATGTGCACAAAGGTGGCCTAAAGCCCGATTCATTTCATTTTGTACCCCAGTTGTCTCTGTAATTAGACTGGTGATTTCTGGGTACAGATTTGTCCCACAGTTCGTACACAGTGGACTACTCCTTTCGGCATTTATGGTCATTTAAGTGACATTGTAATATGATAAAACAGTGTAGTCTATTGATGAGATGAATGATGTAAAGATGATGACGCGAGGGTGAGGTGATAGGGCATGACTTATATTGAGAGTGATTTCCTCCTTCACTCGCCAATAACCTTGATAAGGGATTTACCCCCAGACATGCCCAGACGGTCCGATACTTAGGTTTCGCTATACAAAACACAGCTTCGCTATCCTCGGGTCGGATAGTCCCCAAAGTAACAATAGCTGAGTGTAATTCCATTCACCCCACGTGAGACCAAACACTATTGATGGTAGTTTAACCCTTTCACCACGGAATTTTGACGTCATGAATTGCCTGAGCGCTGAATTAATTAACTTTTCAACTAAAAAAAGTAATTAATCATGTCTTTAAAAGGCGACATCCGCGGTCTGCCAGGGGGTCGCTATTTGGCGACATCCGCGATGAAAGGGTTGAGACCATACCACCAACACCTGTGCCTGCATTGATACTTAACATGCTGTTGAATGGAGGAATCAGGATAAGCCGCTGGCAATCCGCCCAAAGATTATAGCCAGACACGTGGAGGCGGCAGCTTCCCTTTGATGCCAAAAATAGTGTAATTTGATACATTAATTACGTTATCGTATTTCAGTCTTTTCAAAATCCTTGGCAGCCATCTTGACCCAATTATAAAAAATAGCCATTTCATTGGAGTTTCCATCCCCAAAATAGTACAATTTGGTATATTATGCATCGTCATAACTTGCTTTTTTTCAAAGTTATCATATTTTATGTTTTTTTCAAATTGGGAATGGGCGGCCATCTTCGATTTAGAGGTAAGGATGTTTTAAAATCGAAAAAATATTCATTTTATTTGTTTTGTCACGCAAAAAAAATTTAGTATATTATATTTACATCTTTATGCGTATGTCTTGCTTAGTTCTAAAGTTATCGTATTTTATGTTTTTCTAAATGGAGATGGGCGGCCATCTTAAATTTAGAGGTCAAGATGTTTCAAAATCTAAAGAAAAACATTTCATTGATTTTTGCCACGCCAAAATAGTGGAATTTAGTATATTATATCTGCATCTTTATGCGTATATCTTGCTTAGTTCCAAAAAAGTTATCAAATAGTAGAATTAGACATATTGTGCATTTCATAGGTTGTTTAATTCCAGAGTTATCAAATTTAAAGTTTGCAAAATGACGATTGGTAGCCATTTTGTTATGCTAATTAGATGATCAAAAACAGCATACCTGAATTATGTTAAAAAGTCAGGTTCCCAACTTCTGCTCAAAAATGCCGCTAGGATTCACATTTCCTGGAAATTCGTCTAGTCTATTATTTCTGGTGGTGATATGTCACATATATTTTGTCATTTGATTTTTTTTATACAAGATCCTGAATAACTTATCACCGCGTTTCAGAATGTCCACCCTCGCTTAAAATGTGCACCAGGTGGTCGATCTATATATATAGGCCTATTATCAGAAATAGGTGAGATTTCGTGGTCATTTTTGGACGCATACACCTTGGCCCCTGTACTCCTATCATGTAGGCTAATGCTGTCGAAAGATACTTTCTAGCTTGACGGTTGGGGTCAATTCTAATTAATTATAAGTGAGCTGTTTTTGAAGGCGTAATTGTAAAGGAAAAAATAAGTAAATTATAATTGTATGCCTATGTGTGATTGATTTTTCAAAACATGCATAAATAAAAAATATATACGTAATTGTTTAAATTATATTTCATTTACAGGTGAACTACGCTTTTTTTATCTTTGTAAAATTAGATTCAGTCACACAGTCGCGAACTCTACTTGAAACCAGATTATGTTTCCAAACAACTTCTACATTTAATTCCTGACCGCACTTAAGCAGTTTTTAAAACATTAGATGGGTGATGCGTACACCTCGGTCCAACATTGAGCCAACGTTGGGCCAGTGTGTAGATCAGAGTGAGCCACGCCTCGTTACGTCATGATTGTGTCATTAAAGTAGCCATTCCTAAGCGTGAACAAATTAATTATACACAAAACCCATCATACACATATCGTGTACCGGTATTAAAAATCCATTGCGATGAGGCCAGCACATACTGATCATTCTACATAACACGGGCGCTGAACAACAATGGTAGATTCACCATAATAGTACCTCGTTCTTCTTTAATACCCGCAAGTGAAAACCCTTTTGAGACGTTGTGCTTTATTCCATTTAATGTACAAATCATTTTTTTGTTTCCTACGTTGGACATAACACTGAACAACAGCTTGAATGCAAGCAATGTTTTTAGAACTCCTGGTGTTCAAAATGCGCTGTTTCTTATATTACCAGTCCACCTTCAGCGCTAGTGAAGAGAAAATAAGCGCTAGTGAACACATTCTACTCATCGAATGGGAGGAGATTGTTTGCGATAAATTAGGTTTGGTATTAGGAAGGCTCGAGGGTATCACACAAAAGGCAGGGATCAGCCATGGGAGTATTTGATGCCTCGATGACAGAACACACCCAAGCTGCGTATATTTATCAATATTGAATTCTTCATGTAGATAATGGAAGTCAGTAACGTTAATGAGCGATACTAGCGGTAGCCTTTTCACTGAACATCTGAGAGAATTGAACATGTTATTCACAGTTTCAAGATAGTAGTAAATTGCATAGTACTACTATTAACTTTGGAACTGGTGTTTTAAAACTTGTTGATGTTTCCACTTGCAAGCCTTGTTCACATACTTATGCATGGTGGAGAAAAGGCGTTGACATGGTTGATCATGTAAACAACCATTTCTAATCATTCATTTCAACCACTCATGAGATGACATGCTACTTGTACAAAAAAAAAAAATGGCAAACAAAGATAGTTTTTAATAAATGCAAAATTAATAACAATAACAATAAAAAATACAAACAGCTTGACCATTTATTTCTTTGTGAAAAAACATGTATAAAACTACATAAATAATGTATACAGCTAAAATTATTAAACACAATAAAATCTTCAATATTGACACACATTAATTTACTTTTCTGTGCTTCTCTGGAAATAAGGGACAAGTGGTATCGTATATATATAAATGACAATAAGAGCATGGGATGACTAGATATGGAGAGTGTGTACTATAAATGGTAATCATGCTGATCCTATTCTGCGCAATACTGGTACAAATAATCAGCTTAAAACGGTATTTTCAAACCGTACCGTTCCAGCACAAAAACGTACATAAATAAATGAGATGGAATGAGCCCATTGAACCACTGGGGTTGTGATGCCAGAAAAACACAAAAGAAAAGCCAATGGAATAGACACCGACGGTTTTTTAAAATTAATATTTCACAGGGTCAACAGTGTGTCACCGTCCAGTCACCTGCTTGAGTGGTGTAGTTTACAAGATAAAAAGCGGTGGTGAATCTTTTTCTGATAATCATACAGCCTATGTAGGATAGAAGAGTGTACCAGTAATTTATCAGATAAAAACTTTCCTAGAAGATGATTATTATGTTGGTTCGTCGGGTGGTGCATTTTCTTGCACCCACTGTGCCACTTGTTTTAGTCCGGCACCCGTCTGTGCACTGGTATCTATAACTGTGATTCTCTGTGTGGCATGTTGCATCACCTCACTTATCCTCATCAACTCCTCCACAGTAGACAATGACATATGTCCAGCAACATCACTGAAAATAGCACCGGTTATTATTGTATATACATGTATATACACAGGTACTTGTCTTTACAACTACCCAGCAAACATGAGACGTTGGGCCGACGTTAGTTTACTGTTGGGTCAACGTCGTAGACGGTGGGCCAACAGTAAACCAACGTTGTTTTTTGGGTAGCACACAATGTATACCTGGCACTAGTAAATGATCAAACTATCACAACATTCCTGCAGGTTCACTCTTGCTAAGAATAACGATGTACGATGATATTTTACTTAAATTTAATTAACTTTTTCTTGCCAACTTGTATAGTTACACAGATTTATGCCGGCAACCATTTGCTGTTTTTTTTAATAGCTTTCCCTAGAAATAGGCTGGCTGGGCTTTCAGACCATTATTATCCCTAACCATGCTGGATCAAACATTAGCACCACGCCAGATGTATTCTTAAACAAGAGGCCAGCCGGCAACCATAATCTCCAGCCCCGCCTGCGTGATATAAATTTTTCAGGGTGCATCCTTCCCTGAAATCTCACATTTTGTTTTACAATGATGGTTTAGCTATTTATCAGTTTGCCATTTAAATTAGATCAAGTTGGACATTTTGTTGGAATATCCCTCCCTGAAACCACACATTTTGTTTTGTAGAACTTTATGGTCTAGCTATCTGGCACAGTTTTCCCGATATTACCCATTTTAAAGTCAATAATGGCCTCAAGTTGGCCGTTTCGAATTTAATCAAGTTGAAATTTTTCAGGGCATATCCCTCCTGAAACCACATATTTTGTTTTATACGTAATGGTCTAGCTATCTGGGTCGGTTTGACAGATATCAGGCATATTAAAGTTAATTATGGCTGATAGTCCGCCATTTTGAATTTGATTGAGTTGACAATTTTTCAGCCCATATCCCCACCTCAAAAACACACATTTTGTTTTATAGTAATGGTCCAGCTATCTAGCATGGTTTGCCACCTATTAGGCATATTCAAGTTATTGGCTATTTAACTAGGTCCAAGTTCATGAACCACAAAAGGCACACCTACATCCAGAAACAAAATACTGCCAGATATCAGGTATACTAATCATGGCTGATGGTCAGCCATTCAAGTAGGGCAAAGTTCATAAACCCCAAAAGGCACATCTACACCCCCTAAAGGATGTGTGTGTGCAATATAAAAGAAATCCACCTATGGGTTACCCAGATCTGCTCCGGAAACGAAATGCGGACAGACGGCCGGATATCTGAGACGAAGCCAATGTTAATCAACATTTCTTTTGAAGATCCATTGTGCACGTATGATCAAAGATAAACACACTTATTTTAGAATATGTCTGGGAAAAAATGTAGCTGAAATACACTGATAAATATACATGGATATATGATTGTGATCACTAACCTTTTGTTTAGTATTAAAAGTACAGACGTTTTTGCCAAAGCTGGAGTAGTCAACACTTCAAACAATAGAATACATGCTGCAGATACCTGTACACGATTTGATAAATCCACCATATACTGAAAAATAAAAATATTGTGTTTACAAAGCCGAAAAGACAGAAACATCATCAATACTGACTACCGGTACTTTAACATCACAATTCAAAAGGTGCACATATTATAGATATTATAACTACCTAGACCTACATAATTTTGCTCTCCACCTTCTATATCACCT
Source organism: Flabesymbios commensalis (assembly GCA_964017125.1). Taxonomy (NCBI): domain Eukaryota; kingdom Metazoa; phylum Annelida; class Polychaeta; order Terebellida; family Flabelligeridae; genus Flabesymbios; species Flabesymbios commensalis. Next base: position 54,182,626 of record OZ024904.1, on the reverse strand, counting down.
ATAATAATGCACTCACATAATTAGGTACTGTAAGTCGAGAAATATTGGCGGATTTAACCCTTAACCCTTACAACGCTGAATATTTTTATGTAAACTATGGAGACCAAAAGGTTTTATTGAGTTTGAAATCATCAGAAATATTTTAGTTAGCTCTTTCCGGTTTATTTGAATACCTATGTTAGGTATTAGATGTTTTTCGGCCATTAGAAATATTTTTACTCTTACAGTGCAGGGAGTCAACTTTAGTCGTCAGAATCTGACGTCTACAGACGTCAGATTCTGTAAGGTTTAAAGCGCTGAATTTTTTAATGGAAACCTTGGAGGTCAAAGTGTGTTTTAAAGTTTGAAATCATCATAAATGTCTTAGTCAGCTCTTTCCGATTCATTTTGATACCTATGTTATGGGTCTACAGCCATTATAAATAGTTTTACTCTTACAAAGCGGTGAGGGACTTGCTCAAGTCGCTCCCCGCACTGTAAAAGTTAAACTTCTGCCGTTTGGGAATGAAAAAAAATTGGTGTAAATTAATATAGGTGGATAAACCCCCCCTGCCAGTAACTCTGAATAGGACACTCTTTCTGGTGGTGAGAAACATTGGCGTATTTTATCAAACCGGCAATATAAAACTTGGACTTTTTATCCATCCTACTAGTTGAGTCGGCTCAAAAAAAATACTTTTAAGCTAATTTCTGCTGTTTAATGAAGCCACTATTTTTTTCTCTGCTTTAGATGAGCGTATGCATTAGAGTCCCTAACATACATTCAATGCATCTTCTAAGTCTTTCCCAATAAGCAAAAAAATTCAGTGGGAAACTTAAAACTTTCACCGGACGAAAAAAATGTCACGAGGGAGTACCGGTATCTGGTAAATTGCCAATTCTTACCTTGTGATTACAAAAAACTGTCCAGAAAAATAACCAGATCTGTAGTTGGGTAATTTGCTGGACCACCTGTGTTTTTCCGGTTAGTCTGACGTTATTGGGAAAGACTGTTCTAAGCAACCATGTCAAACCGTCCAATAGATACATTGTATAACCCATCAAATCAATTTTAACCGTGATATGCTGTGACCTAGATATTGACCCATGGTCAACTGAAAAAAAATCTCCTGACTTGTAATTTCAATTTAAAATTTGAAGTCAATACATCAAGTCCTTGACATTAGGGATATTCTTACAAAGGAGAAAGCCCTATTGTTTGATGAATTCGCTCCTAAATATAGCAAAGGGAAAACACATGCAGGGGACTATAGTGAACCAATTATAAGCCCAAATATAATTTGCATGTGCTAACACATACTTACCATAAGCGCTGGACAATTATTGTAGTAATTATGCCAGATTGGTGCCATAGAACCACCTATCTCACGTACAGTAATTTCTGATTTCTTGCTCGTCATCACAGTTAGCAGATTCGTACCCACCTTGAAAGAATATACATAATTTGTAATTACATGTGTTGTTCTATAATTATCAAAATAAACATCAGGAATGAGTAAGACTGTTAACTGAATACCTACTGTAGGTATTGTTGCTATGGCTGGTCCAACATTTGTGAAATCACCTCTGTTTGTACAATCTACCATTAGTGATTTGGAAAATACGAAAACATTTTATTGAAAGCACAGCCATACCTGCTGGAATGCTCAACCTAAAATATGTATAATATATAATAACATCAATGGCCTATTGCACGAAAAAAGGTCATTTTGGTTGGGAAATGTGATAGTAAAATTTGAATAATTTCTGACTTTAAGTTTTACAGTTTTTGCGCCCCCCAAAAAATTAAAGTTGATCTGTGGCGGCCATTTTGAATTTCAGTAAAACCTTGAAAAAGTCATTTGCACATCTCCATATAATTGGGAATGTGATAGTAAAATTTGAATAATTTCTGACTTTAAGTTTTAGAGTTTTTGCATCCACAAAATTTTTTAGAGTTGACCTCTGGCGCCATTTGGAATCTTGGTAGCATCTCTAAAAAATCACTTGCTGGTCCCCATGTTGCTAGGAATGTCATGTTAAAATTTCAAAAAGATTTGACCAGTAGTTTTTGAGCCCACAAGAAAACGTGACGCCAGACGCCAGACACCAGACAGAATCCTGGCACGACTAAAATCCCCCTTCCCCTACGAGCGGGGGATAAAAAAATAGTTCCAGAAATCCGTCTTGATAACCCATGTAATGTTAATACATTATTGGAATGAGTTCCAATAATGTGAAAACCATGTCCTGAATCCGCTTCTGTAAGTCTACAATGTACACTGTAGCTACAAGTAAGTACCACTCTCACTATTCTGGTCAGATCGCCATTACTAAAAAAAAATTATAGCCCATGCTTCTAGTGTCTACTACATTTGCACATAAATTTATTTCAATGTAAATATGTGTAATTCTTTACAATGTTGAAGATTTAAAGAATCCACATACAAAAGGGTTAAAGATAGCTCAAAGGATACTGTTCAACCTCTTCAACATCAATGTCTTTCCAGCTCCAGGAGGTCCAATAAGAAGGCACATTATAATTTCTACAACACTAAACACAGAACATCTTAATACAAAACGAGAAATATAAAGAATAAACTAAAACCAACAAGATTTTTCAGAGTGCATGATGGCCACAAGTTGGCCATTTTGAATTTGCGCAGTTGACATTTTTGCGCAGCTGCACATTTTGTTTCATGGTAATGGTCTAGCTGATAAAGTTTGTCAAATATCAGGCATAAATGAATTATGGCCGATAGTCGGCTATTTTGAATTAGCTTGAGTTGAAATTTTTCAGATCCCATCTCTTGTTAAAACCACATATTGTGCTTTTCAGTGATGGTCCAACTATCTAGATATCAGCTATAGCAAAGTAAACAATAGCCAAAGATCAGCCATTTTGAATTTGATCAAGTTCAAATTTTTCAGAATGCATCCTTCCCTGAAACTTATCTCACATTTTGTTTAGCCCTAATAGTCTATCTATGTGGCACGGTTTTCCAGATATTAGGCATATTGAATTTGATCAAGTTGAAAATCTTCAGGGCAAATCCCTCCCTAAAACCGCACATTTTGTTATATATAGTACATAATTTAACAGTCAATGTATTCCCCGACCCACCCCAACGCAGGGCAGCCTGGGGGTTTACCACAGGGATACATGAAGGGTTTGCTGTTTCTTCAAGCTCCTGGCCAGTCCTGGGGTGTGGGGGTTTTGTCCCCAGGCTGTAATCACGGGTTTTTCCAATATCATTGTGACTTTTCGAGGAGCTGGTTTCCAGACCTGTCAAGTTTCCCATTTTCAGCTGAATTTTAGGCCAGTTTCTTCAGACTTATTACTATCGTGTGGACTGTTTCTCCTCCCTCCACAATGATAAGAAAGTTGAATTCAAAGCTGATTCAGCACAATTTTTTTGTAGGCTACTATTCTTATTCAGTTGATGTGCTAATGCCATGCATATTCAAGGTGATGGGAGGGGGGTGAGAGGCTGCAACCATGTTTCAGTTGATGTCAGTGGGAGGGGGGAGGGGCGGAGAGGGGCGTCAGGCATGTTCAAGGTGATGGGAGAGGGTGAGAGACGTCAGACACATTCAAGGTGATGAGATGGGGGGTGAGAGGCGTCAGCAATGTTCAAGGTGATGGGAGGGGAAGTGAGGGGCGTCAACTATATCTTTGACCTTGTAGTATACCCCATAAGACAATAGAAAGTCTAAATCCGGAAAGAGTTATGAAATTTTGCACACATGTCGTCCAACATATGTAAAAGAAGATCTGATGTAGGGGCTATGTTTCATTTTGATTCTTGATATGCTTATTTGCATAAATCCAAAATGGCTGCCCTCAGCCATCTTGAATTTTTGACAGATTAGTCCTAGAAGACTAATTTGAATACACTAATTTCATTGGTCTGATTATTTTTACGATTAAAGATCATCTAGGGGTAAAAACCAAGATGGCTGTCGAGGGCCATATTGAATTTTTAACTTTTGACAGAATCTTATGTAATACCTCATTTTTGACCAATTTGAATACACTTATTCCACTGGTATTGTTATTTTTACGTCTCAAGGTTATCTAGGGGTCAAAACAAAATGGCTGCCATCGGATCTTGAAATTTTATGTTTTGACATAATAGCCCTAGAAACTCATGTAATACCTTTTTTGACTAATTTGAATACACCAATTTCATTTGTATGATTATTTTTACGATTAAAGGTCATCTAGGGGTCAGACCCAAGATGGCTGTCGATGGCCATTTATAATGATTTTTTTACTTTTGACAGAATAGCCCTAGAATCTTATGTAATACCTCATTTTTGACCAATTTGATTGCACTGATTCCACTAGTATGGTTATTTTTACGATTCCAGGTTATCTAGGGGTCAAAACAAAATGGCTGCCATCAGGCCATCTTGAAATTTTATGTTTTGACATAATAGCCCTAGAATCTCATGTAATACCTTTTTTTTGACTAATTTTAATACACCAATTTCATTGGTATGATGATTTTTATGATTCAAGGTTATCTAGGGGTCAAAACAAGATCGCTACCATCGGCCATGTTGAAATTTATGTTTTGACATAATAGCCCTAGAATCTCATGTAGGACCTCATGTTTGACTAATTTGAATACATGTACACTGATTCCATTAGTATGATTATTTTTACGATTAAAGGTCATCTAGGGTCAAAACAAAAATGGCTGCCGTCGGCAATATTGAATTTTTAACTTTTTAAAGAATAGCCCTAGAATTTTACAGTGTAATACCTCATTTTACCCAATTTCAATGCACTGATTCCACTGATATGATTATTTTACGAGTCAATGTCATCTAGGAGTCAAAGCAAGATGGCTGCCGTCGGCCATATTGAATTTTTATCTTTTGACATAATAGCCCTAGAATTTGTGTAATACCTCATTTTCACCTAATTTGAAAACACTGATTTCATTGGAATGGTTATTTTTATGTTTTAATGTCATCTAAAGATCCACAACAATATGGCCACCAATAACCCAATTAAAGGTCACAACCAAGGAAACTGGCTATAACGACGCTTAATATTCAATTTTTAATTGTATCAGAGTGAAATTGCATACATTTGCCCGGTATATTTTGGAAGTTTTTCAGCTTCTCTAACAAAATCCAAGAAGGCCACCAAAATCCTATGTCAATCTCCAGGGCTTGGACCGCTTCATTGATGTGTTTCATGTTTGGTTTTTATCCTGGATGTGTGCTGATTAGTTTTTGGTGTGATCTGATAGTGGACATATCAGTTTTGCTCATTTTGGCTATTTAATTTGGTAATATAGCTCAGGTTAATGTATTGCGTTTGATGGGTAGTCTCCACATCACTGGCTCATGCCATCCACTTTACCTACTCACCTTCGGACACAATGTAATTTTGGTGATTTAGAGAACAAACGACAACCACATTGTACCCTTTGTAAAAAGCACAAGACAAAAAGGTTCGAGTATATTTTATTTCTGAGCTTTCTTATTAAAATACAACACAAAAATAAATACAATTTGAAAAAAAAAATACTTACCATTGCACCAAGGATGGCATTTAGCCCTGCTTTGCTCTTCAGGTGTCGATTTTAGGCCATTCTGGGGTTCAATGAACGTCACTTTTGAAAATGGAACGGTTGGTTTGACCAGCGACGTTCCGTAATGAACGGCAGTCTATATGCACATTATGTAGGCTTTTACCAGTATTGTTCAGCGTATCGGGCCATTGCGTTAATACGGATCAATATGTTTTGGTTCGTGGTTGGCTTAGTTCTCATGTAATCTTTCTAAAAATCGCAGTAGAGGGCAATAAGTATTTGTGAGAGCTATCCAAATATTGAGCGAAATTGATATATAAATGGCTGAGATATATGCCAGGTTTCAAGGCAATTAATTGAAAATAAGAACAATATAATAAAATTGATAAAACCAAAATGGCCGCCGCAGCCTAGTTTTCAGTCTCACATGTAAACGGACAATACTAATAGACTCGCAGACCCTGAAACCTATATATATATACCAGGTTTCAAGGGAATTCTGAAAAAAAAAGTTGAAAAAAAAAAATTAGTCGCCAGGTCATCTCCATACTCATGGGTAACTTCACATAAAAAATTCGAGACATCCAATAATTATTTTTCAAGTTATCTTGTTACCAAGAAATTATTAAATTAAAAAATCAAGATGGCCGCCATAGCCTCGTTTTCCGTCGCACACGAAAACGGACAATGCCAATAGACTCGCAGACCCCGAAAACCTACAGTACTGTGCAATTGAAACTGGTCGTGAAAACAAAATTCCCTTATATTTCCCTTTCATTTCCCCCACCTGTTTCACACAAATTCCCCTGAGGGAAATTTTTGTGAAACAGTTTCCCTAATTTCCCCCCCCCCCTGATGTGGGGGAAATTGATTTCACAGTCTGTGAATCCTGTTTCACCATTGGGGAAACACAATTCACCAATTTTCCACATATTTCTCCCAATTTCCCCAGAATTTCCCCCCAATTTTCCCGAAATTCACCAATTTTCCCCAGAATTCCCCCGAAATTCATCAATTCTCCCTGAATTTCCCCAGAATTCCCCCAGATTTCCCGATGATTCCTACTGATTCCTCCTGATTCCCCAGTTTCCTATGCAGTTTTCACTTCACAAGTGTAGACTACAGCGTCTCTGAGCATTAGGCCTATTTTATTAATATTGCATTTAGACTATCTTTGAAAATGCGGATTCCAAATTATGCGAGCCAGTGAATTCTGGGGAAATTACGGGGAATTCTGGCGAATTCTGGGGAAATTCAGGGGAATTCTGGCGAATTCTGGGGAAATCAGACCAAAAGCTTTTCACTAGTTTTCACTCGTTTTCATTCATTTTCCCAGGTGAGAAATACATTTCCCTCTTGGGTAAATCTTATTCCCCTGATTTCTCAAGTGGCTACCGTGAAAACTGGTGAAAATCCCGGGGAAAAAAAGTGAAAGGGAATTCGCAGGGAACCGTGCATTTGCTTTCCCTTTCATTTCATTTCCCCTTCCTCCCCGACCAGTTTCAATTGCACAGTACTGTATATATACCAGGTTTCGAGGGAAATATGAAAAAAAGTTTTTAAAAAATTTTAATCGCCATGTGGCGACCATTTTGAAAGCTATCGGTTGAAAGCTGAAAATCTAATCAGGTCATCTCCATACTCATGGGCAACATCAAATAAAAAATTGGAGAGATCCAATATTTATTTTTCAAGTTATCGCGTTAACAATTTTTAAATTAAAAAAATAAAGATGGCCGCCATAGCCTCTTTTTCAGTTGCACGCGAAAATGGACAATGCCAACAGACTCTCAGACCCTGAAAACCTATATATACCAGGTTTCAGAGGAATTATGAAAAAAATAATATGTTGAAAAAAAAAATCAGTCGCCAGGTGGCGTCCATTTTGGAAAGCTGAAAATCTAATCAGGTGATCTCCATACTCATGAACTTGACGTAAAAAATTGGAGAGATACAATAATTTTTTTTCAAGTCATCGCATTAACAATTTTTTTTTTAAAATCTTTGACCTTGACCTTTGACCTTGACCATGTTGGTGTAGTAGCCAAAAGGGTGCGTGCGGCAGCAGCGGCGGCGCACGAAGGGGACGACAATACCCTCTCGGGTCCAACGGGCCGAGGGGTGAAAATAATAAATGAGCAGCTGATCTACAAAATTGATTGGCTAATTCTCCTTTAATGGGTGATTTTTATCGGCTTCTATATGGCTCATCTCTCATGCTATCCTTCTAAAAACTTAGACAGTGGTAAATCACAATTTGTAGAAGCGCTGTACAAATTTACAAAGAAGAATAAATCAACGGCCAAGCTATCACGATCTACAAAACCACACCCGGTGCGGCTGATTGACATTTAATCTGTGATTTTTATCGGTTCACGGTTGGCTCGCTTCTTATTATGTTTTTTTTATGATATATATCACGCATTTCATAGGAGAGAAAATTGTATATTCGACAATAATCAGTCATCTGTTTAATAATGTATTATGTGTACACTATTGTGTAAAATGTTTATATATACTGTATCTTTGAAAGGGCCATGGCCTATCAAATAAACCAAATCGATCAATCAATCAATGATGTAGTTGTTTTTTTGTACAGAACATCATTTTTAGATACGGAACGCCAGATTATTTCTGTGGTGTTCCGTATGAACACCACAAATTTTCACTAAAATCTACACCTGCTCTTATATGATTACCATGATAATATTTGTGATTGGATTTTTAAGTAATTGACTTATAAATATAGATTGAATGAACTGATGAAGATGAGAAAAACAGAGAATAATTAGATGGGGGGGGGGGGTTAATATATTTATATAGTCAGTCTATTTTAAAATAATAAATGTAAAGTCACCTGTAAGATATATTTATATGCGAAAATTAATGACAATGCAACAATGAGAATACAGTAAGAAATATACTATTCAGTATTCTATTTAATTATTAAGAGCTTCTTCACAAAATCAGTGTATTCTGGTATTCTAGCCCCAGAGGATTTATTTGCTAAATCCTTTTATTTTATAGGTTTAAATGTAAACTGCAACGAATATCTATGAAATCTGAGAAATAGTGTTTTTCATATTTTGTTTTTCATATACTGTAGATCTGGTAATTTTTGCGTGTTTAGATTTTTGAATTTGTGATATTGAGACTTTTCGTGAAGTCTAGAATTCAAGAATTCTCAACTCCGATGACAGAAGCGCTATTATAATAATAGTTTCAAGAGATTCTTGAATTCGCGAATTTGTCCTCCTCAAGACATTCGCTAAAATTAAAACCTCGCGAAGATCTACAGTATTCATACAATTTTAAGACATATCCAAAACATTATTATTTTATTTCCCCAAGATATCCTCCTTGTCCTCTAAAATCTGTTTTTATGAAAATAAATAGTGTTGTGACTTATCATGTTACTGACAAGTGTCCACTGAGTTAATATTTACATTTAGGCATGTAGGCCTATCTGTAATATTTAAAATTAGATACTACTATGCATTATAATTGACTGTATATAGCGAATTTCTACCAAATTCACCATATAAAGTGTAATAAAGAGTTAAATAAGGACTGTTTAGAATATTTTTTTCTTCGATTTGTTTAGATAATCATAATTAGTATGTGGTAAAAAAATAAAATTATTTCGACTGTTAAAAATATTTGAAAAATTGGGATAGATTTTATTTGCTATTTATGGCGTCTTTTCTGTTTTTTTCCAAATTTATTCAGACAAGTGCCATACAAAATGTATCATAATTTTGTCAATAATTTGATTTTTTGAATAATTTTTTTTATTCAGTCATGAATATAATGGACCTAGGCTTATGTGAACTAAATTTCAAGTCTCTAGCATTAAAATAAAAAAATGGCCTGCCATTCTTAGTTAAGTACGTCCGAAGAAGTCATATTGGTGTTTTTTCAGGATTTATGTGAATTTGTGATACACTGCAATAAAAGACATATTTTTCTTTGTTTGTTTGTTCTTTTTGTTCACTATTACTGGTAAATGAAGCCATCATTGTAAAATTAGATTTCTTGCAATTACGAAAAATAATGCATTCTAATGCATCATATGTCTTTAATTTCATGATAGCTGCAACAAATTCTTGAAGAGGTAAGTGGAACAGGCATGCTGTGGCTCCTTCTGATAATTTTTTTACACATGTGCCATTTTTTTAATTTTTGTGAGAAAATGCAAACAAATGAAAATAGACTATGTCCACTGCCCTATGAGGGAGTTTTGGAGGACATCATTAAGATCGTTTGGACAGAACAATGTGGGAATCTCAAAGAAATGAGATACCTGGGGAAGGCTGCACTAGTTTACCCAGGGTAAAGCCTGGGTGAAGTTTTGTTTGCCTGCCCAGCACTTCCTCATGGGGCGCACCGAGGGTAAAAATGGAAGTTTCATAGCTATAAGGATGAGAATCCATCAAAATTGTTCTTTCAATGACCCCTCATGTATATTTGCTACTGTTACTGTATTGCGGGGCACTCGTTGGGTGCCCTGGTGTATCTAAAAACAAAACTCTCAACAGCGACATCATCTCAGTAGTTTTCTTCAGCTGCTTCAAAAAGTTTAAGTGTCTGGGTGATGTTTTGGATTCTGTTACCCCCATAACAATTAGCCATATTGAGGTGCCATCTTTTGGACGTTTTTATAATTTAGCTCAGATTTTGATCTAGCACCTCATTTTTCTTGCTCAGTGAAAACTGTGGAATGTGGGCATATATTTTTTTTTAGCATGTCGGCACTTACGAAAAGAGGCTCAGCATAATTTTATGGGACAATTTTACAATTTATTGAATCTACCTACCATAACAATTTGCAACATTGAGGTGCCATTTTTTGGACGTTTAGCTCAGATTTTGATCTAGCACAGCATTTTCCTTGCTCAGTGAAAACTGTGGAATGTGGTCAAATATTTATTTTATCATGTCGACAGTTACGAAAAAAGGCACAGCATACGCCTAATTTTATTGGACAATTTTAAAATTTATTGAATATACTTACATTAGTCATAGACTTTAATTAGATAGAGTTTAAATAATAATATATAATTACAACTACAGGCCTATTGTATATAGATCTAGACTATATATAGGCTAGTACTGTAGTAGTAGGCCCATAGGGCCTAAGAAAAATAATTGTTGGTTTCCGATTGGTTGTGAAAATAGAACAGGGTAGGTAGCAAATTTATTTTCTTTTTTTCTTTATTCAATTCTTTTTCTAAAATTTATTCAGAGTGGGTAAGAAAATTATTTTATTTTATTATTTTATTTTTCTACATTACTTCTCCTCAATTTTTTTTGCAAACATGGATACGGTTTAAGAGTTAAAAGGTTAAAACCCCGAATTGAAATGAGAGGTTTAAATAGCAGACATCGTTATGGGCAGACCCGTGCAGAATCAATCTGCACGAATTGCCCAGTCACAGTTGATTTTGTGGAACCTTGTAATTTTGCGTAGTCAATAACATAAGTCTTCCCAGAAAAAAACATATTTATAGGCCCTTGATAACAACATTTGACTATGATTATATGACTGAGCAACAATCAGAGTAGGCCTACTTCAAAGAGTGTGTAGCATAGGCCCCCTACTGTCACGTGTGCACCGCTATGCTATATAATAATGTGGCTTACACATGTTAGTGATGTTACAGTGTACATGCATGCTTGCCAGTCAAAGTCTGGCATGTCACCCTATGACTAAAACACAAAATCGTTTTTTTCCAATATATAGCCTCTGTAGATGCCGTTGAAATCATGTTGCTGGATTTTTTCGGATCTTGGGATGTCGATCTTTCACAATCAACGCCACGCTGAATCCTGTGGCAAACAAGTAGTTTTAATTTGATTTGAATAATGAAATATTTGTTGATATAAAGAAGATTTTAGTATGATATTTCTTCAGTCTAAAAATTAAAAAATTCACATGGCTATTACTTAGTTCAGCCATAGTGGTTGCCACTAATAATTAGAATTTGAGACATCGTCATGCAGTGAGCACTGGTGAGGGGGCCGCGATGAAGCGCGTCGGAAGTGAGCTGTTTCGTATTTTTATTTTGTAAATAAACACCCGATACATTCGATCCTTGCCGGGAGATGGGCCTAGTGACAGATCGACAATGACGAAAGGCCCTGGCAGCCTTATGCGAGGCAAGCTATCCCAAACAAACAAACAACACATGACGATCGCCAAGTTTGCCGCTGCAGATAAACGGACTCGTTTTCTTGTAAGGAGATTGCGAATACTTTTGCTGTAGCAATATTTTATTTTATATTTTTGCCAGGCATAAAATTTAATGAGTCGCAAACAGCGGCAAGGGTCGGTCGGCAATCAGAAACCAACAATTATTTTTTTTAGGCCTAGCATGTCTACAGTCTGTTTCACCAGATTCTGGGAGTAGCCTGTTTTCAATTTTCTCGGTCGTTGTTTAAAATTTTTGAACAAAATTTTTCTCGGATCATTTTTTCACCTTCCCCCAACATCCCTGAAAATTTGGTTGATTTTTTTGTATAATTTCGAAGTTAGACTATTTGGCATGTGATAAATTTTCAAAATTACAGCTCTCTTTAACACCATTACTGTGAAACAAAAATTATATTACATGCCAAATGGTCTAACTTACAAAATACACAACAAAATTCCACCAATTTTCAGCGATGTTAGGGGAAGTAGACTAGTCTAGCTAAGATTTCAGCCCTGGACCTGGGACTGGGTCAGCCACTGCTGGGGCTAGGCCTAAGCCTACAGTCTGTTTCACCAGATCCTGGGAGAAGCCTTTTACCTATTTGTTTGGTCGCTCTTCAAATTTTTCTCGGATCATTTTTTCATCTTCCCCTAACATCCCTGAAAATTTGGTGCAATTGTGTTGTGTATTTCGGAAGTTAGACCATTTGGCATGTAATAGAATTCTTGTTTCACGGTAATGGTGTTTAAGAGAGCTGTAATTTTGAAAATTTATTACATGCCAAATGGTCTAACTTCGCCAATACACAAAAAAATCCACCAAATTTTCAGAGATGTTGGGGGAAGATAAAAAAATGATCCGAGAAAAATTTTTGTTAATTTTTTTATAGAGCGACCGAGAAAATTGAAAAAAGTCAACTCCCAGGATCTGGTAAAACAGACTGTAGGCTAAGCCTAAGGGAAAGATGAAACAATGATCCGAGAAAAATTTCAAACAGCGACCGAGCAAATTGAAAAAACGGAGTGTCTATGCGTACGTGACCGTACGAGATGTATGTTTTGCTATTGATACGGGATCGCGTACACGCCACCTGTATTGCTATTCGTACGGATTAACGTACACTTCACCTGTACTGCTAATGATACGGCATACCGTACACACCACCTGTAATGCTAATCATACGGCATACCGTACACACCACTTGTATTGCTAATCATACGTGTGATGTACACTACTCCTGTCTCGCTAATCGTACGGTATAACATGTAGGCCTATAACGTAAACGCACCTGTATGCGACTGTAAATTAAGTATACTGTCTATATTAGTATAGACCCTATATCCACTTGATTATATAGCTTAGACTTATCCCACTAGGTCTATTACTATTATAATATGATTAGAGTAAAATATGGGCTATACTTTCCACCTTTTAAATGTCGATCTAAAATCCACTACTTTAAATCAGGCATGCCAGGAAAATTTAGGAAAGCCTAACTTAGTAATAATTAAGTGACTAGCAATTGAAAAAACCTTTTTTTACCGGTACATTATTTGGCCTGAGTGCATGTAGCTCGAACAATAGCAAGAAACCAGAAGTAAAAAATAAATAGACAAAGATATTCCAATATTTACAAATTGCTATAGGCGGCATGTACGGGATAACGTACGCATAGCAAAATAAACTAGTGATACGGTCACGTACGCATAGCGCTTTAGACAGCATGTACGTGATTACGTACGCTTAGCAAAATGAACTGGCGATACGGTCACGTATGATTAGCAATACAACGAGCTTGCCTTGTACGGGAACACGTACGAATAGCAAACTCGGGAAGCGATACGGTCACGTACGGTTAGACACGGCCTTGAAAAAAGGCTACTCCCAGGATCTGGTGGAACAGACTGTAGAAATCCTTTATTATCGCCTGGGCTGGGCGATAATAAAGGTTTCTATGGCATTATTATTAATATTATATTTTTTGCACAAGGCCAAGACCAAACCTTGGCCTAAGGGATAGAAAACTTTTATCACCTGCTCACTATTGGCATAAACTATCTAGCGAAATAAAAACTCATTTTCATTTGACGTTATTTAAAAAAATTGTTATTTTTTTCGGACTATTTATTTTTGTTGATTGAATAAATCAGTCAGCTAGGCAGTTTGTTTATTTGTTCGGGATAGCTAGCCCTGAATAAGGCTGCCCGTGCCTTCCGACATTGTCAATCGCTCACCATTTTCGGCAAGTATTGAATGTATAATAATAGTTTTATTGACTTTCAACAAAATGTCAAACTGACATATGAGTGAAAAAATTCATAGTCATATAGTAACTTATATATGGTAACTTCAATGAATATAAATATATTTTAATATAATATAGACTAATTAATATATAACTGTATCATAAATAATAAATGAATAATTATGAAGTGACAATGTAACTTATACATGCTTTGTACTCTTTTAGTTTTACTGAAGTGAATAAATTTGACCAAGGCTGAAATAATATGCTAATTTTGACTTGACATTATAAATAAAATTTAAATGACATTACATTTTTTAAATCCATGAATAAAACTACAAACAATTGAAATTAAAACTGAAATTAAAGTCTAAAAATTCAGTATAAGACATTATAAGTATATGATAACTGCAGTGGATATAAATATATCTCAATATATGTTATTTAATTGTTTCATAAATATTACATAAATAATTATGCCCTTTAACAATGACAATGAATATAATTTATACATGTTCTAATTTGTATCCTTTATATCAAAGTAACACAATTTGGCTAATGCTAAAATGATATACTCATTTTGACTTGACATAGATCTAATACGTTTAAATAAATAATTTAATAAAATTAAAAACAACTGAAAATAAAGTATGGCTGAATATTTTCATTCTTACATGTTGAGAAAAATAAAAATAACCCTCATCTTCATCCAATTGTCTCAACATTGATTCATGTGATTACAGTCCATAATTATAATTTTAAATTAATTACAGAGTCTATAATTAATTCAATTATATATTCAATACATTGTATTAACATTACATTATTATAATATTCTAATGTAGTATATTAGTTTTATTCACTAATAAAATATCAAACTGACATACAAAGTTATCAAAATATATATTATACTTGTATATGTGTATATATTACATGTATATGTGTATTGTATATTAGTTATTATATCATAAATAATATACACAGTAGAACTTCGCTAAACGGACCGCCCAAGGGACTTAGCAAAAGCAGTCCCATAAGCGAGGTGGTCCCCTAAGTGAAATTTTACATTATACCTTATAGTATATTTGCATGCTCAAAGTACAGTATGTGTACTATATTGACTACATAAGAGATAAAACGAGCACAAAACAAACACATACAATAACAAAAATCTTAATTAACTTCGCACCAAAAATAATTATTGAAATTAAATAAGACATTTATTTTACATTAAATAAATCATTCATTAAAGTTTGGCGCAGTTTGCATGCTGTCTCTACAGTAGGAACACACAACTACCTTGAGCAGTCTTCAACTTTTCAACAGTAACACCAAAGAACATTAGAATAGAGTTTATCCCTTCTACACAATCTAAAAATGTTGTAGGCGTATTTCATCTAATCTGCTACTTACCACTGTCTGTGACTGAATGTTACTTCTATCTATGAGATTGTTTTTGAGCGTGAGCTTATTACGTCTCGCTTTTGTCATATTGATGCACAACATTGAATGATTAATAAATTCAGATCGTCTTTTTATATCTTGTTTATTTGGTGCTATGTATATTATATTAGCCATCGAATGGAAATGGAGCATAAATAGAGGTGTCATGTGTTATGGTGTATGCGCAGCAAACACAAGATGTGGTCCCAATGTTGGATCACTGTTGGCCAACCATCTGATATGCCGCCCCAACATTAAAACAACATTGGCTCAATTCCTTGTGTTTGATGGGTTATCCCTTTAATTGATCAATGCTGACCCTGCGGACGCTATAGTATTGTTATTATGGCATATTAACATGATAAATCAGACGTGTAATTGTCGCCTCTTGTTACAAATACGAATACGTTTCTTTGTTAGTTCATGTACAGATCAGTAATACATTATTAATATAAAATGATCATTGCAGCCCCGAGATTTGATAGGCCTAACTAGTATACAATTTAGAAAAAGTACAGATACAGAATTTAGAGAACACATGGGTGTCTCGAGTGTACAAAAAGTACATAACGTTGATATATTGAGCTATGAGGTTTAAATTCCCAGAAGAGGAGACAAGAATGTTGCAATTTCCGATTAATGACGATAATTATATTATAATTTTATTTAGTAGCTAATAGTGATTCGATTTTCTAAAGTAGTTACAAAAAAAACGGTATGCAATAAAGAATATTACAAAGAATACAAAAAGATTATCGTTATCAGCTTCACTTTATTAAAAGCTACCAAGATATTTAAATTAACATGAAATACGATTGATTCTGAGCAATCAGATGGCCGTTGCTTGTGTACAAGCAAGCGTGAAGGCGCGACGTCGACCATGTAGGGCCCATGGCAATTTTAATGTCTTAAAATTTCAGAATGCAAGAATTCATCTACAGACATATGAAAGCTGTGAAATCCCCGGGTTTTACTAAATTAAAGAGCAGTGCAAAATGTATAGGTTTATTACATGAAGACAAATTCACTTTTGATAAAAAGACTCTTGCAAATATTTTAACACCTTTTTTACTACTGTGGCAGCTAGTCTCGTTAGCAAACTACCAAACATAACTGGTGGTTATGCTGGAAATTTTGTCTATAAATATTACCAGGATAAAGGGGCTAAGCAAAACTCTTTTAAATTTTCTCCTGTCGGAGAGGAAGATATTTCAAAATCTTTACATGAATGTTAGTAAAGCTAGTAAAGCTACTGGTCTGGATGGGCTGTCAGCTAGGTTTCTCATGGATGGGGCAAATCAAATATCTAGTGCAATAGCACAATTATAAATTTATCTTTATATTCAGTCCGTATACCCGATGATATGAACAGCAAGGGTTGTTCCTCTTTATAAGAAAATTTTTAAGTCAGAACCTGGAAATTACAGGCCTGTTTCTATTCTAACTGTAATGTCAAAAAATTTATAAAAAACTGTACATAAACAGTTAGAAAATTATTTAAGATCTGAAAATTTACTGTGTGATTATTTGGGTAAAACCAAAAATTGGGGTAATTTTACATAAAATTAGTGTCCCCAGGACTTAAAAGGTCCGAATTTTGATTTAAATATAATAATATTAAAAATAAATGGTGCAGCTTCACGTTTAGGCATTACTACTTAATAATGTTTAGATTATTTGCAAAAAAATATATATATATATGGTTTTATAAGAGCGCTATGTCATGGAAACGTGGAAAATGGCATGTCCCCAGAGAAAATTCCACTATTTGAAACTTCACTGTAGGATACAAAATCACAATATAATTCTAACAATTACATTTCATGGCTAGACATTGTTCACTTTAACTAATCAATGATCAAAATTCGACTTAAAATTGATATCGATATAAATAATTTTGATGAATATACATGTCCCCACATTTACACTCTACTCCGTTACCATTATTGTAGCATGCCCCATCAAGTGAATAATCATGAACTAAAATTATATCAAGTGTAGTTTGACACACTAAAGGGCCTTATACGAGTTTTTCACCTTGAAAGAAATAATATTGTTGAGTGACAAGTTATTCGAAACAGGTATTACCAAAAAGTTAGAAAATATACTTTTGTTTTTACTACTCCGTTTCTAGCCTTGTGGGTATAAAAACGAGTTGGGTTTTATGATTGTATGCCTACAACAGTTGCTATGGGGACTATTTCCACCCGTATGATATATTTTTGAATTATTGTCCAGATATTTTCATTAATCCCTAGAATACTTTTAATTTTACTACTCCGTTCCACTCTACTCCGTTACCAAGAAAAGGGAACGGAGTGGTGAATTGTCAAATTTTATGTGTTTTACAGTCATAATGATTGATGATATAGTCTTTTAAAACATGGCTCGTTGTCCCCATATTAATAGAGCACCCATTTGTGATCGATGTTATGATAAGAAAATATACAGTTTATATTTATGTCGAGCCAAACATTTGGTAACGGAGTTGAGTATTTTTTGGCTTGGTAACGGAGTTGAAATAAAGATTTTTGTTTATCCCATCAATTTTTTTTTTAATTTTTAGCAGTTTTGATGTACGATTGTTTAGTATTATGCTTCAATAAGGATATCACGTTTAAAAGTGTGATGTCAAGCTAAACAAAGTAACATAATTTTTTAAATGGTTTGGATTTGGTAACGGAGTAGTAAGTGTAATGCTGCAACTTTTTTAAAATGATTTTTTGAAGCAAAAAAAAAATTTTAGCGCAGCCAGTGGCTTTTTCATGCTCTATTGGGATCAGTGCACCAAACCTATAAAGTAGTTTTCCTTCTCTTTGATGGTCACCTCACTGCCATTTTTGATGCTACAAAGCTACCCCAATTTTTGGTTTTACCCATTTACCTATGATTTAGGAATTCTTATTCCACCGATTCTTGTTTAACACACCTGACAGACCAAATGAGATTTGACATGGACAAAGGAAACTATACTGGCATGGTCATGATCCACTTCCAAAAAGTTTTTGATACTGGCGATCATGACATATTGTTAAATAAACTGAAAGGTATTGGTTTGGATGATCTTTCAACATCTTGGTTCTCATCATATTTAAAAAATAGATTTCAGAAGACTGAAGTTGATGATACATTTCTGATCCCATGATGGTCCCCTGCGGAATACCACAGGAATCCATCTTGGGACCATTACTACTCCTTATTTATGTAAACGATATGGAGGCAGCTGTATCATGCGGATTAATTCTTTATGCTGATGATTCAGCATTATTGGTCTCAGGTACATCGGTTTCTGTCATAGAGGAAACTCTTGGACATGAACTAAGTGAATGGCTAGTGGATAATAAGCTATCCATTCACTTAAGAAAGAACGAAAGTATTCTTTTTGGTTCAAATAAAAAAATACGCAAACAGTCCACCATGAAAACTATATGTGGAGACAATAAATTTGCTGCCAAAGATAAGTCAAATACCTGGGAGTTAGCCTAGACCAATCACTGGAAGGAAATATATAGCAGAAAGTATGTAAAAAAGGGAAACTCTAGACTCAAATGAGGGTCTCCAGGTCAACTTACAAAAAAACTACAAATTTTGCAAAACAAAACTATGAGATTTGTTCCAGGCTATCCCCTTAAGTCTCACATTGGCATAGAAGAGTTCACTTTGTTGCACTGGATCCCAGTCTGTCAAAGGGTTAAACAAATCAAGCTAAACAATATGTATCGACTTGTCCATGGGAATGCCCATCACTATTTAAAGCGGGACATTTTCATGATCAATGATCAACATTTTTTTTCCCCCAGAAATAGTATTCTATCTGTTGTTTTACCCCACGTAAAATCATCGGGGAAAAAAACATTTAGATTCTCAGCAGGTAAGATATGGAATGTGCTCCCAGTTTCTCCGAGATCAGCTGGAGAATTACTTTTGTTAAAGAAAGGAGTCAATAAGCATCTCAGAGAGGAGCTAATTACTGAAGCTCGGAGTGATTTTCATTTCTATTAATCATATTTACAATCATACAGCTTTATAAATATAGGCGGGTATGTTTGCCAATTTATGTGCTCTAGAGATTATAAGGCCATTTTCTTAAGCTCATATTTTACAATGTTTTTGAATAATTTATAACAAGCAGAGTCTGGAAATTTCTCCACAAACCCTTATAAATAATAAGGGTTTCAGAGTGTATGTTATCATAAATAAAATATATATCATCATATGCACTATTTATAAACTTTCATAATCACTTCATATTTCATCTATTTGAGGCAGTTACTGCCTGTATTTTTGTGAAAATGCTATGACTTTCCTAGTCAACAGTTTATCTGTGATATAACTAATGTATTTATTGAAAGTATAAAAATAACTTGCTCTTGTCGCCGTCACTCTGGAACAGCCTATAGGGACCACTGTGGAAATAAGTTACCTGCACCAGGATACCTTTCAGTGTTTTTATCCCTGGTGTTCCAGAATGGTGGTCATATTGTATTTTGAATGCTAAATGTATTTATCATACTGATTGTTAACCCTATTTTATGTGAATGCTGAATAAATCTATCTATCTACACCAAGGCTGCCATCCAAATATCGGTGCAGGGCGTTCACAAGGACCATAGAAGTTATAGGGCGTTATCCAGATGCGTTTGTGGGCATCCAAGCATGGAGGCGCGATTTTCACCGTAGCCCTAGGTGTGAATACGCTGTCAGTGATCCTGGGGGTTTAAAAAATTGACCCTTGATGCCCCAGGTGGTCCGCTTAGCGAGGTTGAGACTGGTTTGGTGCAAAAAAAGTGGTCGGAGTCCCGAATA
Organism: Flabesymbios commensalis; assembly: GCA_964017125.1. Lineage (NCBI taxonomy): Eukaryota > Metazoa > Annelida > Polychaeta > Terebellida > Flabelligeridae > Flabesymbios > Flabesymbios commensalis. The sequence goes on along the minus strand of OZ024904.1, from coordinate 54,162,407 downwards.
GCGCGGGTGGTCCGCTCAGGGTTAATCCTTAACCATTACGTCGAAGGGAAAAACTTTGGGACTGGACAAAAGTGGTTCGAGACGCGAGGTGGTCCGCTTATTGAGGGGGTTCAGAACCGAGGTTATACTGTATATGTCCTTTAACAGTGACAACATAACTTAACACTATTTTTTTTCAATACCCTTTCACTGAAAGCTAGGTAACAAAATTAGGCTAAGGCTAAAATAATATGCTCATTTTGACTTGACATTATACATTTAAATTGATCAATGACAGGAATTTTTTAAAATCCATAAAATTACAAACAACTGATAATAAATTATATTGTGTATATATACAGTATAACCTAGGTTCCGGACCATCTCAATAAACAGATAAACGGACCACATCACGTGTTGGACCACTTTTGTCCAGTCCCAAAGTCTTCACCATTGCGCAATGCTTAAGGATTAACCCTAAATGACCACCACCGCTATTCGCAGCTCTGACCACTTTGTTTTTCCAAGCCAGTCTCAACCTCGCTAGTCGGACCACCTTGGACATCAAGGGTCAATTTTGAATAACTGAGAGAGCATTTACACCTAGGGTAATAGTCGCGCCTCCTTGCTTAAATTGGATGCCCACAAATGACAACCAGCCATCATCATCAGGATAAAACCCTATTGTCATATTTCCAAACGCTTGGGTTCCGTGTTGTACATGGTGTGCATAGGAATAGACTAGTTCTGTGTGTAAAAGTCACTAAGTGTATAGGCAGCACTCTGCAATTAAGACAGAACTCTATCGAGTGAATAGCGGTCGGTACAGCAGCAGCACATCTGTATGGTTGACCCGGATGCTAGGTGAAGAATCAATACATGGAAAGGTTTTCAAAGTCACAGAATTTTATTAAACTTGTCAATATTATCCACAGTACCGGTACATGATTAATTCTAGGCAGTTGGTACAAGGTGAAGTGCGATGATAGGTCTATGTTGATAGCTGTAATTTAGAAATCAGACAAGCATAAGAAAATGATAAGAAGATGTGCCACTATTGCCACATTGTTAATCACTGCAACATGAGCCGAGCTGGACCTGAGCCCTGATACACAGAATTAAGCATGGTTACATGCGAGACGTCCAGCTAGTACAGTGATTTCTGCTTGACTGAGTGATTCGTGCCAAACTGATTCTCAGAAGCAGATTCTGAGTGATGCCGCTTCCAATCAGATCAACATAATTCTACACATGATTAAATAAGTCCACGTCCATAATTTACGTCACAGTAAAGACTAAATTATAATGATTAATTCCATAATAAATATGACGTAGCAAAAGGCAATTACTGCATGGGATATCGCGAAGACCATCCTGTACGTAAACCACAACAACTCTCTTAGACATCAAAACCCTTATAATGGTAATCCCAAATATATTTACTCGTGCTGAATAATACTAAGAAGCTAATATGATTACCTCGCGATGAGTAATTAATCTGAATGGCCCTACATAACACCACAACCTCTGTGGTCCTTGTGAGCTGAACGCCCTGCGCTGCCATATTTAGCTGGCAGTATTGATGGCCATTAAAATTACATGGTGGACGTTGCGCCTTCACGTACGCCTGCTTGCACACAAACGACAGCCATCTGATTGCTCTGAATTAATCTAATTTCATGTTAAATTTAATCTTTTGTTAGCTTTTAATAAAGTAAAGCTGATAACCTTTGTATTCTGTATCTTTGTGAAGTTCTTTATTGTATACCATTCTTGTTGTAACTTGTAAAATTAAATCGCAATCAGCAAATAAATTAAATTATATAATCTATTTATCGTGATTCATCGGAAGTTGCAACACTCTTGTCTCCTTCGCCCGGAATTTGACTCTCAGAGATCAACATGGCAAAGTTATGTAATTGTTACACTCGAGTGCAACAACTTGTATATCCTACCTCCACACAAAAAATATTTAATTCACATGTGTTCCACTTCAGTTCAAAGTAGAACTACATTCCAGCCAGATTGGCTTCAATGCTAAAATTCAAGCAATTACAAATTCACATATTATTGAGCATGACCAACTCTATAACTACATTTAATCATAACATATCATATAGAAAAAAACTGTTTCAGCTCTTTTCCCCTAAAAAAACATATTTACACTACATCACAACCAAGACCAGCCTTTTTGGGCAAGATATCCAGATGTTAAAACATGTAGGCCCTATACAAGTTATGAAAACGCCAGAATGTATTTTTTTATTTGTTCTATTTATTTAATTTTTAAATATTTTTTTTTTCTATGCAATTTTAACACCAATACAAGCTTATAAGTCTTTAAAATCAGTTTCAAAAGCAACATGCAACTTTTTTTTAAATGGCACCACGACCATTAATATTTATCTAAGAAATAACCACCATAAACCATACAACGCATCTAACACTTTGCTGACATAGTATACAATTTTCTAGACATCTATTACTGTTATCCCTTGCATCCAACGATTTGCATGGTCCTCAATTATCTAAACCATTCTCTGCTGTGATACCAATTCCCCTATCATCCACCTCCTGCATGATCAAATTGATTGAACTCTTTTACTGCCTCACCTCAAAATCTACCTACATACACAAGCAACATAGGGTCATTCCATATTAAATCCCTAAATTTATCAGATTTTTATATTAAAATTACAAAATATGTCCCAGTAATTTTAATGAACAAATCTAAGATTCTAGCATTCTCAAACAGTTAGTCCATGAGAGCGACCACCTTAGTGAGGACAGGACAGTCACCCTCGTCTCCAAAACTGCGGTCGTCCCAGGCTGGACGACCATCCTACAGAGTTCTCAACAACTCCCAAAAGGTACAACTACCTGGCCACTACACCTAGTACATCTGTAAACCGACAGGCAGACAAAACCGCAGGAAAAAAACAAAACACCAATTTCCAAATCATCAAAACCGAAACCCAATGTGCCGTCAGTCAGATGTGTGTTTAAATGCATATAATTTCGGTAAACCACGGCGGCTAGGTAAACGTTGTCCCAGTGTTGGGTCATCACCTTGTCTTTTTACAGAATAGCCGTGGAATAGATCTCTTGATGGTGTCAAAAAGTGGATCACAAGCAGTTGAATTTTCATCGGGGCAATGTGTTGCCTGTATGATTAGTTGGCTCGACGCCGACCCATCATATTGATGACGGATCGGCGTGGCACCAACGTTTGTTCCAATAACAATGTTATGCTGATCGCTGAGGAGATGAAAGACGGCATGCAAGATGCAGTTTAGGAAAGATACCTGCTTCTGTCTTCTAGGCTATCGGGTAAAAGCAATAGCGCCTCTGACGAAGGCTTATGGAAGTAACTGGTTACTGTGTCGTGACCAGTTAATGTCTTATGCTTGGTCAGAGGTGTGATTCACACTGAAGCAATCAGCCCCTCACGTGTTATCACATGATGGCTCACGTAGCGGTGATCCGCTCAGATGCGAATCACACAAACAAATTGGCTAGTATTGTGGATACAAAATGGGGTGAACTTCACTGTTGAGTCAAACTCTAGATGTACGGTAGAGTGTGTTTTTGTATATATTGTAACACTGCAGTCTTTTTTCTGTAAATAAATTGTGTAACCAAACTTCACCTCTCTGTCAAACATGCCGAGAGTCACTGAGATTTTTGAGAAATATTATTCGTCAAGTCATTCAAAGCTAACTCTATGTAGATAATGGTCCTGAAATATGGAGATCTGCCTGCAGTCCCCTCATGATTAAAAGAATGTTAATTTTGGTATTTTACCACTAGCGAATATTTATAGGTAGTTGATGACTAGCCAAATGCACGAAGTTGTTAATATAAGAGGCATACTTTGGAATTTCAAGATTGATTGACTATAGCAACTTTCCATGCATAATAACCTTCACTAGCATCAATATTCACATAGATCAGCAGCTGTCCATACTTTCGGAAAAAATGATGACATCAGCATCACAAATCATGTCATTTACATATTTTGCTGACCCTATATAGTGATATCCTATATACTGTTCATGAAACATATCAGTACACTACCAGAACACAAACTATCAGCAGCAAATATGACAGCATCATTAGTTCCCTGCTGCTACCAGACTGCATGATAGCCCTTTTGTTCAAAAGGCCCGTTAGTCAGAAGGCCCACTAGTAAAAAAAACGGTTTGTCTAAAGGCCCATTAGTCAGAAGGCCCGTTAGTCGGAAGCCCGGGTCGGAAAGCCCATTTGTCAGAGTTATGCCCGTTTGTCAGAAGGCCTAGCTGTTAGTCAGACCTTTTTTTGCACAATATGTCAATGCTCCTAAATCCATTAATATGAATTTTTAGGGAAGAGAAATGTATGAAAAGTAACTGGCGAATGTTCAATATTTAGGTAATTGATGAATAACCAAATGCATCAAGTTATTAATATATTTATTTTGCTTTCATTTTTCATTCAGCAAACCATACCTAAAACATAGCATAGGCCTACATGGCCATTCTAATTTATTAAAATAATAAAAACCGGCAGCCACCTTGCCTGGTTACCAGGGATAATACACACTGGAAAGTAGTACATAATTCCACAGCGGTCCCTATAAACAGTGATCCAGGATGGAGACAGGAAAGTATTTAGAGCATATATATAGGTAAAAACTCAGATGAAGAGGCTTAGTCTACTATTAGAAAATACATAAAATGCTGATAAAAAAACATTAACGGACGATTTGAATGTACCATATGTAGGTTAAACCATCAGACTTGACCTACTAAAAATGTTTGGGAAACCTGAGTCTCACATACCATGTGCGACTCAGACCTCTCACCCAATCAAAGGCAGGTCAGTCGTGGTTAAATGCTAAATTAATAAATTATATAAACTATCTGAAAGCTAGCCATTAATGAGGATGTCATTTTCCATTCTGTCCATTTCTCTGCGAATATGGTCTCTCAACCCACGCTTAATCATGTGAATTCTGGCAGAGCCGGCGGTGGAATTATGTGCAGAAATAGCCCAGAATGTTATTGATGTGTTCCATAGGTGACAAGGATTGCCTAAATTTTCTAAAATAACATTAGCCAATTATTTCAATATAGCTTTTGTCATCATACCATTACAAAAGTGAAAGGTGGAAAAGTGTCTCGGTCCCACATAATCATCTAATGACCGAAACAATCAAACCTGAATACTCGAAGACCGAATCAACTTGAATGTGAGCGGAAATGATTGGCTCACGTGACACCTCTCATTTTGTGGAGGCAGTTTTGAACCAATTTTGCTTTATTTTTATTATTAATAACGTGATGTATCAGTTAATGTAGCCTAAGCTGTTAATGTTATTTTATCACTTATGCATCTGTTTCCAGTGTCTGAAGCTTTAAAGTAAAAAAATATGTAAGTTGTCTGAATCAGGCGAAAAGTAAAACTTAAAAGTCATTTAAAATCTGTCACTTTTTTTTTGTTGCATTTTTTTTGGGGTGGTGATGAACAGTGAGAAATACGAGAGACACGAGAGACACGAGAGAGCGTGATTATGAAAAGCGAGAAAGCCTAAAAAACACGGGAGAGACTGGTGTTAAAAAGCGAGAGAAAGAAAAAAACGAGAGAGCCTCAAAACCCCGCAATGCCAATGAAACTTGAAGCAGGCGAAAATTAAAACTTAAAAAGTCATTTAAATCTGTCATTTTTTTTTGTTGCATGTTTTTTTTGGGGTCGTGATGAACAGAGAGAGATACGAGAGACACGAGAGAGCGTGATGATGAAAAGCGAGAGAGCCTGAAAAACACGAGAGAGACTGGTGATGAAAAGCGAGAGAGACTCAGAGAAAAAAAACGAGAGACACGAGAGAGCCTCAAAAGCCCGCAATGCCAACTTGTAGATGAACACTGACAGCGAGAGAGACGAGAGATACGAGAGAGCCTAAACCTTATGATTAGGCTTAAGTAATTAAAAAAAAATACTATTAATTCTGGGCTTTAGGGCATAGGGTCTTGTCTAAGAATAAAATTAATTCCCATGTACTGACATGACTGATGCATGTGTATGCGCAGTGGTGAGCTGCTAGACTGCAGGAAATATGGGACATTGCAAAATCAGAATTCACCATAAAATATTAAGGCGATAACATCGACAACGTAGGCCTTTGTGTGCCCAGGTTTTTTGTTTTTATGATAAAATTGGCCCTTATAGCCTATTACGCTAAATTTGTGGTCCTCATTCTTGTTCATTTGTATATTTTTCATTAGTTCTACTTAAAAATATATCTGAAATGAATGTAACTAACACTGTCAAGTTTGCAGGCAACAATGTACAGAATAAAACAGGATATGACAGTGATCTACATACGAGGTGATCCACAGATGTTGGCTGTAAAATATCATGATGCTGCGACTGATGTCACCTTACCTGTCACTCTCTTGACTTTGTGATCGTCTCCTGTCATTCATCAAGTCGTCAACGTCGCGCTTTACTACACCTATAACGATAGCAATTAGTAGCTGGTGTGCGCTACTCCTGTCAGATCTTCTCGTCACCCCTTGTCACTCGTTGGTTTGTGATCAACGTAATTAGACTACTTAGTTTATTTTTATAAGCCGGCCACAGAGCCACTTCGGTGGCAGGGCTTGCCAAATCGCATGCCCGGACGCCCGGGGCTACCATATTCACAAGTTGGGCTACCAGAAATTGTCTATTTTTGTCTCTATACTAAGTAGTCCAGTAGCCCTGAAAGTCTTCCGGGCTACCAAACACAACAAGGATTTGTCAACCCCTGGGTAGGCTTAAAGATGACAACAGAGAACACTCAAATATATCAGAATTTAAAACAAAATCAAGACGCTAGCTAACTATAATATAGTCTAGAGCTAGCTAGGCCCCCAACTATCTGCCAGTCGTTCAGTTCGCCTATGACATAAAAGGTGCTTTCTTTGGCCGGCCATGCAGTTTTGCTTTATGCCTATCTGGCAGCTTGTGATTTCCATTCAGAAAATTAATTTAGGTTTCGTTGTGAAAATGGGATTAAAGACATGCGAATTATCACTATTAGTTATTTAAATTAAAACTGTTATTTTGTGCAACATTCTTTCTTTATACAAGCTAGTCTATATATTTTGAGGGTCTACCTCGTTTAAACGACCGTAGATAAACTAACCAACACGACGTTGTTGAGACGTTGATTCAACATCGCAAACACATACTCGTTTAATTCCAGTCGTTCTTGTAAATATTGTATCAATTAGTCTGAAAATAATAGGCTACAAAGACATAGGCCTAAAATTATTTTAAACCAAATTAATTTTCTAAAAAAATAACCATTAGTGTTTTTACTGTCACTTTGCTGTTATATTATACGTTATCCCAGTGAGTGTTGGTACACTATATGAAGACGTTTCCTGTTACCTTATAGCTCTATGAGTGTTGTAAAGACATGTTAACACGATCACATCCACTCTCATATGCCATACAGTACTGTAAATTATCATTCACAAAAAAAACCATATTAATAACACACCTGATAATAAGAGTAGTTTATTCAGTTTAAATAGCACAGTAACATTCTTATGATAAATCTAGTAGCATTGCATAAAATAAAGTAATGGTCTACAAAATAGTGGTCCACTATGGGTGGATAGATGTGGATGGGTGGATCGATGTTATATAGGCCTACACCTTAGCCCTCACCTCGATGAAGAACAGATATATACATTTCATACAGATAATAAGTATACAAAACAAAGAGAAAATGAAATAAACTGCCAGTCACTTCCTTACAAAGGTTTGCATTTAGCACATACACATGCACTGAAACCATGGCGTAGTGATATTCATTAAAGCCATAATCCATTCATATGCCTGTTTCTATATTTCCTATAAAATGTGTTGTTAAGCAAGGATGTAATTTACCACAGGTCTACACTTTTCACTTTTTTATGTATCCGACCTAGTTTTTAGATACGTGTATAAAGAATTTGTGAGTGGGAATAACAGCTGGGAACCTAAACTGATCTTTTTTACTACATTATGCAGATGGCAGTCTTGTTTGCTAGTACCGCTGGTGAACCCCAATTGCAACTGAATTTTTTGAGTCAGTGGTGTTATAAAGGCACCAGTGAAAGATTTTTCAGCACTCTGTCAATAGTATGATTCTGTCCTTAGCTCTATTTTGGACAAATATGCTCCTATGAGTAGGCCTACACATGGTCAAAATCATGTGATCTGTACCCCAATCCTACAAGCGTACTGAAAACATACTAATAATTCCCATCACTGACATATTCAACATTTCAATGGAACTAGTACATTAATTAGCATAAATTAAATATCAAAGAAGCGCATGTGAGACCAGTACTTGTACCTAATAACATCTCTTAAAAACGAACTGAAAAATTACAGGCCTGTATCCAAGTATCCAAAATCTTATATAAAAGGTAGCCAATCGTCTGCAAGCTTATAAAAAACATATATCTAATCCATTACAATCAACCTACAGGAAACATCTTTTCACAGTATCAGCGTCACTGAAGGTACTTTATGACCTTATTATCAGTATGGACAAGGGTGAAGTTACAGCTCTGGCATTACATGACTTGTCGGCAGTGGAGTAGGCTTACTCCTTTAAATGTGTTTCTTTAGAGTTGCTAAAAAAAGAAAGATTTTTTTTCAAAACATTTATTTTGAATTAAAAAAAATTAGGGCCCTTTATGTTTTCAAGTAAGAAATATTTTTGTTTGATAATTTAAAATATTTCATATAATGATAGATAACCATGAACTGTTGGTTTAATTGACGATCACAAGTCACACTTCCTAAGTGGTGGCAGGTGTTGCAACTGAATGTGTGGATTGTCACATCTTTTCTAAACATCGCATAATCACATCTAGCTGGCATGCTGTTGCACCGGATGTTGCACTTTTGCGCATGGATTGCTGCACCTTCTGGAAATCACAGCAGAGCAACGTCTTGAATACTTACCCAGGAAGGAAAGTTGATTGCAATCCCCAGATTACGAAATCTACAACGTAAAATATAATACAGTACATCCCCGCATATAGTGCGATGCCATGTATAATACGAGTTAAGATTTGAGCAGGGATGCAAATTCACATACGCCCGGTCGCCCGTGGCGACAAAAATAATGTAAGGGCGATTGTAAATCAGCATGTCACTAGCCCTGCTGGCGACTGATTCCCTGTGCGATCCACAGATCATGTGTCTGTTTACGCATAACTGCAGAGCATGTACAGGCGTCGTCGCCGTGGCGCGCTACAGAGCGTTGTTTCGGCTCACACGTGGTTGTGTGTATCAGAGACCTTTACGTTTGAGGAGCACTGAAGGGCACATAAATCAAGATTTGGTACACTAAAAAGTGAGCAATTGAATCAAGTTTGATGATGACACACGTGGACATAAAAATCATGTTCACCAAGTTGTTAAACAAACTACTGACCAGTAGGCCTACCGCCTGGTCAATCAGCGGTGCGTGGGCGCGTGTATTGCATGTGGCCCGATCTGCGGTAGCCATGACAGCCCACAGCGTCACTTACTGCGTCGTGGTTCCCAACATTCGTTTCACCCGATATTTCACAGTTCAAAATGACGCTGATCAAGAAGATCATTTATTTAGTTTGCTAACATACATGCATGCTGACAACATTTCATTTCCCAACTAGTTGTAGGTGAATAGATGCAGTCTTAAATTGTTGCTGATTTTAAAAGACTCCTGCATTATTGGCCTGATAAATCAAGCATTAATCTTACATAAAAGACGTCTGCAAAAACGTCATGCATTTTTGTGTGAATACAAGCTGTGGCTAATACTCCAGTTTCAGTCACACATAGGGCTGCCGCTGGCGCATGTATCTCGGCGCAGAAACGATGTGAATAACTAGACATAAGGGTGTTAAGACTAAGAAGGTCCAACCATGCTAATAGGCCTAACAACTAAACTACACCCCCAGAAAAGGCCTAAAATACACCTGAGATAACCTTTTTATCCCAGTTATTTTGTGCCTTGCTGTGTCATGATGCCATAGAGGCCATGCTCCATGGACTACATGTCATGTTCAGTTACCTTGAATAGCCCCTAAACCATATAAAAGAAGATATATATTTTTTTCAATTACGCTTATTCGACATCATTTTTATGTTTAAAATGACTGACTTTATTATATTTGCACAAAACGGGTTTTTTGAGATGGCCCCTTTTTTTCATGGAAGTGGGCAACATAGCCCCTTCTTTCTCCAAGTTGGAATGAACACTAGTGAGCCAATTTCAGAATAAATAATTGTCTGTACATGTAATAATCATGATAATCATGAATAGCCAATTAACATGATTAAATCTAAATGAATTATGGAAGGTGGGGTCGCCACCAGCTAAGAAAATAAAGAAAACTAGAGAAGAAATGCTGGTTCAATAACGTAACTTTAAAGGCTGACCGAGTTCACTGGCCCATTTACACTGACTTCACTAGAGCTCAAACAGCTGCAGATGTGCTAATTAGAGCTATAATGCCCACCTGCAGCAAAAATGCTCAGGCTAAGCCTACGGAAGATGGGTCAGAAGGGGAAAACATCATTAATCAGTGATTCAGCCATATCGCACATAGTCCGGCAATTTTTTTCATAAAAACATTGAACTAGTAAGGGCGATTAAAACATCATAAGGGCTAGTAGATTTTTAGCTGCACTAGCCCGGCTGGCGAGTGGATAAAAATGACGAATTTTTTCCCCTGTTGAGGCCTCGGATGACCTGAAAAACGCCTGCCCCTCTGTATAATGCGACCTCGAATTTTAGATGTCGGCACCCGGCCATCTAAATGTGAGATCAGATAATATCTTGTTCTACTAATCAGCTAAGAGCGCCGATACACAGGACAGACTGACACCTGTATACACGATGCTCCATGACGGGAACAGCGGCAATATTACAGCTCTGCATAACCAAAGGGCAGTATCTGCTTACTTGTTAAGTAAGCAGATACTGTATTTTCAATTTCCACTGCAGAGTGGATGTCATCGGGACTGCCCCGTCTGGGGCAGATATTCTGAGGCCTGCATAGGCTACATATACACTGTATGAAATTGCCACTGGAAATTTAATCAGTCAAATTTTAAAATATTTATATTTCGCCGACAAATTTATATTATTTTAATTTTTTTTGACAAAAAACATATTTTAATATCGTCGTGCTCAAATAAGAACATTCCAAGATAAAATGTGATTGTAAAACATTTGCAGACTAGTCTAGACACAGAGAGGTGCGTGGCTGTATAAGGTGTCTGGGTGTAACAGTGCACGTGCTACAGAGCCGCGCTCCGTGAACTACAGCTAACAGATACCACCATTTGCTCAATATCGTATCATCAGCGGCAACGGCGGTGGACGTTAATGTTATCTCAGCAATATGGACATTTTGAGGCCTACACGTATAGAATTTGCCATAGGAAAAATAATCAGTGATATCTTGTTATATTTTGTCAACGCATTTCTCTAATTCCAAAATATCTTGTTCAGAGAGGACTACCGCGATCGTACACAATGGAACACTCCCATGTGAGAGGCTGTTTTAGATTAAATCAATATTAATATAAATGAACAGGTCAGGAGTTTGTATTGGTTGCAGACCAACACTGACTAACGGCGTCATTTATCTGCCCGTGGTTGTCAAAGGTGCCATGCGCGTCGGCGGGAAAAACGCTGACAACGTAAGATGGGGGCCTCGCAACAAACATGACTCAATGTCCAATGCTGCTTTATAATTTTTTGGCCAGCGTCGACGACACTGTCCTAACTCTGACCCAGCATAGCGTTAGTATATCAATGGGGGCATTATCACAATCGTCGCAAGGCCGCTAATATTACGTTGTCCGTGAAATACAGTATATATATGACATTGTACTAGTTGGAAAAAGCATAGTCTAACTGTTGTTCTTGTTATATAGGCCTGCTTACCAAACACGCTGACTGGCCTACGTTTACAGATACGTTTTACAGCTAGAGAGCTAAACAAAATGTTTTAAATTCTACATCTATGTATAATTCGAGGTGCTTTTTTGTGACATGAATATCTAAGAAAAAACATCGCATTATACACGGGGATATACAGTAATACAGATTATACAAGTTAAAATAAATATAATTAATATTTCAGCGGAATTAGTGTCCTATAACTGATAATATACGTAGACTTGTATCATTAATGTTATTCCAAATCTCAAAAACAAAAAGTTCAGGAAAAACAAATGTTATTATTTTGTGAAGTATCTCGTTTAGACATCGCCTTGGCTACAATCACAAGTCACAACAGAGTAGAGCCCCTGAAGTTTTCAGCCACAGATTGCGCGCGATCAAAAACGTGGGACATTCCTTTGAGTGGTCATATCCAAGACGTTTCCCAGATAAATCAGGTCAACAATAGGTTAATTATAATCAGTAACATTTCAGCGCCATAATTGCATGTTCAGCTGGTCTGTTGCAACGCCATTAAAAAGTTATGAGTATTTTTCGGACATTGGGGTTGATATCTTTCTCATTCATCGCCATATTGAAAAACGTTGTTTTATGGTGTGGACTCGTCCACGGCTAAACTACGGGCATTAGACAAAGTCATGCCTATATTTGCCGGCCCGATAGTGCTCTTTTATCTGCTCCTTTTCAATAATTTAATAATTTTACAAATCTATAATTTTTAGTCTCTCTCGTGTCTCTTGTGTCTCTCGCTTTTCATATTTGGGTTTCTAGAACCTCTCTCGTGTCTCTCCTTTTCATCACCAGGATCACGTAATTCAGGGCTCTCTTGTCTCTCTCATGTCTCTCGCTGTTTATCACGATCGTTTTTTTGCTAATTCGTGCAGATGCTTCTCACTCCAGCACTGGCTGCAGCAGTGCAGGGAGTCGAGGAGGGTCATGATTTTGCTGAACCCCAGCATTTCAGGCGTCTTTTTAAAGACAGGACCGGTAGTGTTCTGTCTCTGAAAAAAGCTGGGGAGTCAGGCAATGAATATGAATTGAAGATTCTGGGGCGCATATTACCAGATTACAACAAACAAACAAACAAACACAAAGAATCCTAACTTTGATCCTATCTCAACTTTCTCTCATTTCCATAAAAAAATTGGGATCAATCCCAACTTTTTTAATGGAAATGAGGGAAAGTTCTGGTGACCGCCTGTCGAACGCAAATTATAGGAGAGTGCTGGGCATGCCCCCCGTGATTTTTTTTCAGAGAAGGCTTTAGCCTAGGACTAGGTGTCTTCTAGTGATATCTATCGCCGAAAGTAAAGGTACATTTTAAGCTTTAAAACAAGTCTTTTTTTTTTTTTTTTGGCAGGGTTGGGGTCAGGTACATGTGTTCAACTTGAACACATGTTGAACTTCAACCAATGCTGTTTGAAAGCTGGCCCAGCGTCGCAGATATGTTAACGGTACACAGCGTCGTCATGTCTGTATCCAGTGCATTGTCAACTTTTTATTGTGTGACAGGGCACAAATTAAGGCATAGATTTCCCTCTGCCCCTGGACATTTTTTTTAAGGGGGATTTTTCGCTCGAAAAGGGTGACTGTCCCGCCTTGTAATTTTTTTTGAGGTGATGTTTTTGGGGTGTCACATTAAAAATCAACTCGTCAAATGTAAAAAATTAAGTTTTTTTTATTTTAATCGTCAGGGCAAATGCAGTTGTCAAGAGTACAAATTATGTTGATGACCAATCTACTATAAAAAAAATCCCAGTAAACTCCATCGTCTGCCACTTGGCCAGCCAACTTTGCTTGCCACAGGCTGGTCCCTGTGTCAGCAGTGTTGTAATAACAGGTTACCCAGGGAGACAAACCACCATTTTCCAGGAAAACAGACAAGTTGGCCGACGGAAATCATCTCTGCATATATTCAGGAACACAACCTAGGGTGGATAACCTTGCCAAATTTTTGCAGGAAGTGCACAAAAAGCGAAAATCCAAGATAACCGCCATAAATATCCAATACATATAACTTTTTAACTGTTTCTTTGAATTTCATGTGTGACATATGGTTTCTAAGAGTTTTCTGCATTCCAAGTCCATTGCTAGCAATATTTTAGTGATTATGGGCATATTTAAGTTGTTGTGTTAAAAGGTCAAGGGCAAAGTGAATTTAAAAGGGATCATGCAGTCGATTATGTTCCGAATGATTGATTGAGTAGTATTTCAACGATATGTTTTGCTGTAATGATTATCTGACGTACCGGTATGTCTCTGATAATTTAGTAATGCACAATCAGTACACAATGGTGTGATTTATTTATTATTAAAATACTTTGTAAATAACTAGCTTTATTCTAGAAATAGTGGCATTGTTGTAATATTCCCGTGACGGATGAACAACAGCAAAAATAAATACTAACCTTATTTTTTAATCAAATAAACGGAGAAATGCTGATAGTCAGCAAAGGTAAATTCAACTAATGTTGTATCTGTGTATAAGCTATTTATAATACAAATACTGAAATTTAAACACCTGTCATGGATCTATGCACTTATAAAACCACTGAATACATGTATTATCAAAATAATTAGTAATGAAAACAGTGTTGAAAATCAACGCTCTTTCAAAATAAAACAAATCACTATTTTGTGTAATATTTTTGAAGGAAACAATAACTATAGTTAATATATAAGTCTCTTTAATTATCATTATGACAAATAACAAGACTTGCCTAAATTTGTTTCTTAAAAGTGGTTATAATTAGAAATTCAATTGCAGTGTAAAAATATATCTACAACCACAAATCTGTTCACCTGACTCATATCAACAGACAAAATGTTGACAGTGGTGCCAACAGATCTATTGGTCTTTCAGAGTGGACTACACTCACCTGACTCCGCCCACGCATACATTAACAATTGTGATTTCAGGAATCTAGCTACACTATGCTTGATTAGGCTACTCTTTGAAACTATATGTTTGATAGTAAAATGTACGAATGGAATCTTTTCTGCACATAGAGGCTAAACTGAGCAGTAGCATTTGCTGAGGAATGGATGTTGCGATGAAGTGAAAATTACATTACATTTGACCAGTATTACAGAATAAAAGTGATCTAAGCAATGCATTGGATTGACTAATTTGAAAAATAACAGAACGCAGATAAAACTCACTGAGATGAATTGCTGTCTGACTCACCTTTACAACCCAGAGTTTTGAAATGGCGTACATGATCTCTTTATCTCTCCTGATCTAGACATTCAATGTAACAAGAACAGTTCCGTTTGTTGCACATAGTTATTAGTACCAGGTAGGCCTACATGCCTTTTTACAACAATTTGATATGACTGTTTGGTGACTTGATCTAGAAAAAATGATCGAGAAGATAGAATTTCGCAGAAGAACAATCTACAATGTGTTCAGATGACCCCGTATACCTTCTATACTGTTGTTATGCGTCAATGTCTAGTTTTGCAATGTGATGTTTCTCCTAGCAGTGTGGCCTATGCTACTTTACTTGATAAAGAATTGCATTTTCTGTTGGTGATGGCAGCTTAAGGAAAGTCAGCTTAATCCCTCTTGTTAAGTAATTTGTAAATGTGACAGCGTCTGATATGGCTGCAATATCCACCTTCTTGGTACCAAGAATCCACACTGTTTTGCCTGTAAAGAAAGGACAATTTGTGGTATCACACCCACTTGAAATGTGTATGAATTATGACATATCTGCGTTCTGAAGAGCCCAATGAGATGCAATTTCATGGATCGGCAGGTGATTGATAATAACAAAATTACATACAATCATGTAGGTATCTCCCATTTTCTCGGTGGACTGTAATTCTCTATTGGGCTATTCCGTGGATGTCGTACGGACATCCACAGGTTATATCTTGGCTTACGCAAATAATCTTAAGGCTAGAAAAAGAAATATTATCCAGTTTCATATAGACTCCATGTACAAATATATGTAGAAAAAAAATTGGACGGAAAATAACACAGATCGTCCTAAATCAGAGAAAACGTGAGATGTCGTACGGACGCACAAAAAACAATAACATATGAAAATTCATGTTTAGTTCGAAAACTCTGTGAGTTGAGCAATGATTTTTTCCCCACATCCTGTTGGATCAATTTCTCAGGGTCTTCTAAAGAGTGAAAAAACATAATTTAAACAGATAATGCATTTGTGATTAGACAAGGTCACAATGAAAAAATGAAAACAACATGTCGTACGGACAGTTTGGAATATGTTGTACGGACGTCTCTGAAAAATGTCAGTTGTGGCTATGCAAAAGAGTGTTCACTTTGATTTTTCATTTGAGTATGGCGAAATAGTAAACTTAGATTATTATGATGTGAATAATAATCTATAGCTGGGTTAAAATTTCAGTTTTAAACAAATTAAAAACGAAAAATATTTAAAAAATATAATATCAGGTCTTAATTGTGGTATAGAATATGTCTTATTTGACATATGTGAATACTGATAATTATCATGAATATAATAATGTGCCCATTATAATAACATTCTGTAGATCTTGCAGCTGCTTCACAATTTCTGTAGGGCTTTTGAATGTCCTTTTTGGAAGGCCACACTTAATATATGGTATGTCGTACGGACAACACAGTATAATGTTCAAAATCACACATGGCATGTATGTTTTTTCAAATTATTTTCAATATATACGTTGAATGCTATGTTTCTATGTTGCTCTATTATATGCTAATAAGGGACTAAACAAATACATTTTTTAATGTTGCAAATCATCATGACTTGTATACGGGTACTATTTTTTTCAATATATATATATACAAAAAGAGACAAAAACAGGAAAATATATTGCATGATGCTGGCCATTATATGTAATATTAATTCATGCATTTGAGTTATGGCACAAAAGATGCATATGCACTGAAGACAAAAATATTATATAAATTTATTTTGTGAATCTAAATTGTTAACTGAAGTTGATCCGAGAAAAAAGATAAAGTTTCATCATATAAACAAGCTTGAAAAATACAAACTAGACAGACAGCCTTTCACATCTATTAAATTGGTAAAACAATGCTTGCATTGTACATGTTGTAGGGAGATGCAATTGTTTAGAACAAAATTATAGTATTTTCACAGTGAAAATATTTATTAGCAGATTATAGAGATACTCATGATAGTTTAATCTTTAGTATAAGCAGAGGCAGATTCCAAATATATGTGGGATACCCCTAATAGCTGCAAAACTTGATATCTCTGATTCAATGTCAAACAAGCCCTAGGTGCCCTCTTTTAGTCAATAGTCAATGTTAGTTATGAAAAACCTTTTCAAATAAATGGTGAAGTTTTATACAAAAACCAATTAACATATTCAAAGGTGGAGATTATCAATAAAATGTACAGGAAATGCTGTCCGTACGACATTTTATATGTCGTACGGACAGCATTGAAATGCCAATTGCGTAAAAACTAATGATGTGAAATATTTTAAACAGAACCAGTCAAACCTTTGCTAATTAAGGAAAGAGGATTTGTAGTAACAAGATTAAGGTTGCAAAATTGAATAATTAATGTGGAAAAAT
The DNA here is from genome assembly GCA_964017125.1 of Flabesymbios commensalis. Taxonomy (NCBI): domain Eukaryota; kingdom Metazoa; phylum Annelida; class Polychaeta; order Terebellida; family Flabelligeridae; genus Flabesymbios; species Flabesymbios commensalis. Next base: position 54,144,876 of record OZ024904.1, on the reverse strand, counting down.
TATGTTTCATATGTCGTACGGACAAATTATTAAAATAGCATGGGCAAACATTTGGTACAAAACAACCAATGTGCTCCAATTATCAAATATTTTGATTTTACATTTTGCAGAAACATATTATATTATTAATTAAAGATAGAAACAATGTAAACAGTTCACTAATAGAAAATTTTTGATAAAAATAGAAAGAAACATGAAAATTAACTTCTGTGAAAAAATAAACAATAACAATGGTAATATGTTGATTTTTGGACATTTTTCAATGAAATTATTTTAAAAAAAGTTGCAACCATATTAGTTAAGGTAGTTATGTATAATATTAGCCCATAATATAAAATTGTCAAGCTGTTTTCAAAATTAAGTTTTTTTCACTTTGTGCATGGAATCGCCCTATTACTATTCCTTTTCCATTGTTGAATTTATCACCAAGGCATATATTCTATTTTCTTTGCTATATCATAACCCTGATCATAACCTCTGCTCATCCTGGCACCACGTCTCACTTTATAAATACAGCCATGTACACTGAACTAGACTAAAAACACAGTTATTGTTTACACATACTTTTGTATCTGTCGAGATTTTGTGTATGTTACTCTACTGACAATTTCAGACTGAGAGTATGCATAAATTCATACGAAAATGAAGAGTATCTAATTCTTATAGATGGTCATGTACACATATACCAGTATATAAGTGCATTTTCTATTGATTAAAAAAATCTTGCCCAGATGTATGAGACGATTACTATCAATAGTATGTATCGTATCCACAGTCTCCGCAGTATTGTAATTTTATTTTGGCAAGCCAGAAAGGTATGATATAATCAAGGGTACAATTAAACGGTGAGGGCAAGCCAATCCACAGGACTGGCAAGTCAAGAAAACTGCCATTCCTGAGTAAAAAATGTCATTCCTAGAAATGGCCTTTGTCCTAGGATGACCTTAAATTTGCCAGTTCATCGGAATGGCTAAGATAAATTTTTGCCATTCCTGCACATTTTTGGGCAGTACCGGACTGGAGGAATAGCCTTATTTCGAGCCCTGATAATTGTTGGTATAATCTACGAGTGAGGGGGGGGGGAGTCTCCACGCTCGAATAGATTTTGAAAACTGACATCCGCATGGTACGTACCATCACCTTTGAATGATGAAGGGGTATTTCCTAATTCATGTTTAAAATGACTATATTAACAGTAGCCCCACCAGCAGAAATTTGTGTCATTCAAAGCAATGCCATGACCTGGTGGTTGGTGAGGTAACTGAGGGTAGCTGAGAGTTCCGTTCACTCGCCCTATAAAAGGCTCAGGGCATCCCTGGGAAATTTGCCCCACCTGTGTGTGACTGAACAATTCAATCTTGAAGCACCTTGGCCTATCTCTCAGCTCAGCATTCTACTAGTCTCCAGAGTAACAATAGCAAGCGGGTAAATCCATTTATCGCGAAATTTAATCTAATGTCAAACTCTCTATTGCCAGACCGCTGATATGCATATAATTAGCTCGGTTGCTAAGTCTCCTATACCCACTTTGTGTCTTTACCTCTGTTTAGTGTTGTGCAATAAAATCAATTATTTTCTTTCGCAACTGCATTCAAGATATGACAATATTTAACAATAGTTATGATATTTTAAAATATAGTTTTGTTTCCAAATACGTCGCAAGTTAGGCATATTTAGAAGTTGAATTTGACCTTACCCTTTACATAAACAACATAATTATGGCTTATGTCAATGAAATATTGTCAGAAATGGACTTGGCATGTAAAAAACCATTAGAAACGATGTGTCACACATTAAAATTGAACAAACCGTTCAAAAGTTATAAAAACAAGATATATGTGGCGGCCATCTTGGATTTTCGCTTTTTGTGCACTTAATGCAAACTATTTGCAAGGTTGTCTATCTAGGTTGTGTTCGTGGATATATGTAGAGATGATTTCCAACGGCCAACCTTTTACAGCACGCCATGTCCCTCAAACCCTTCTGGCTTCCTGGGTAAGTAGCGGAACTGTCTAGGCACCTACCAGACATATGGTGCGCGTGACGGTCACAGAAGGTATTACAGGCCAAATATATGTGTGTTGCTGTGTGTGCCAGCAACCCAGTAAACACGAGACGTTGATGCAATGCTGGTTTAATGTTGGGCCAGCGTCGCGGACGATGGACCAACATTGCGTCAATGTCTCGTGTTTAGTGGGAACGTTACATATTGCTTGAACTTCCGCATGTGATCATGGCTGGTTGACAAGAGCTAGGATATCTCTTGTCATTTCTAAGAGATACACCAGATGTAGGACGAAATAGTGCATTGGTATGGCATGGTGCGAGATAAAGAAAACACAATGCATATCTGTCATTACAAATAACCTTGTGGCGTCGCACCAACATTGTCTGATCAGCAGGCCGTAATTTGACTATTGTCTTATTTTAGGTTAATGAGCAGAAATATAACTACAAAAATGTCATATATTTAAAATTTAGGTGCGATTTAATATAACCAGGCATAAGTAGGCCTAATGTAAACATATATGTCATGTATATATGATTCTGGATAATAATACATCGCTCAAATATATTATTATATTGACCACTAGTATCCACAGGATCGCCAGACATGGCACAGTTGCCGGACAGACACCTGCCCGGCTAATCCCTAACGTTCTTCTATACTGATTTAATGTTGGCCCACTATCTTCGATGTCGGCACACCACTGATCCAACACATGCCTCTTGTTGTGCATTTGCCGTGCTCATACAGATATCAGCGCCCAGGCACACACGAAGCATTGACCCAGTGTTGGCTTGACATTGGGCCAGCATTGCAGACAGTGGGCCCACATTAAAACAGCATCGAGGCGGGGTCTTCAGTTTGCTGGGGATTGCCGCGTTTTCCCTGGAAATATTGTGAATGATGCAGGGCTTTCCCCAAAGCGTTGTAACATGCACTCAATTCAGTAGCCAAAGTGTTGTATCATGCACTCAATTTAGTGACCAATTGATGTGTTGTATCATGAACTCAATTCAGTGACCAACATGTTGTATTATGCATTTTTTGTCTGACCCAGTGCTTGTATGATGTTGGGCCAACATTGCCTTGTAGACCCTGGACCAACATCATATCTATTGTGCTTGCCATGATATAACCCTGTTAAATTCACATGCCATTGATGTAGACAACACCTCGATGAGAGAGACTGTGATCCTGTCAAGATTTCAGCAGAAAGCTGAAAGCAGCAGGTTGAGTAAGCTAGCAATATGTTAGTGGTATTTCCGATTTTTTATTCTAATAGTCAATGCTACAATTAGAATCTTAGCAGTATTCTTTAATACTGGTAATTTATTGTATGGTCTAGCTAGTCTACACAGATAAATTATATCAAAGCAGTATGTACATGTATGTAAAACTAAAAGTAGTCTAGAAAATTCAGATTTTATTGTTGGAGGGGGTGTCGCTCGTCACCAGGTACATGCAGTTTTTCAGGCGCTTGTCCAACCACTATCACTTGCCACCTGACGTCGCAGACATCGGCTTTACCTTGAGCCAACCACTCATATTGCTACCCAGAGTGCCTGCCACCCATAGTTTTTCCGACCGTCATCGCTGGCAATATATGTAACTCATCAACACAATGTTTGAAAACTTCATTCTGACTATCTGGCTCTGTAATAAAACTCTCTTGTTCTCTTTGTGATGTGTGTTGTATGTTATTCTTAAAAAACAGTTGTTAATATCAAGATGACAAAATATGTCTAAATGATTAATAATTTAAGAATTATTTGTAGATCCCAACTCTGCAGAAATCTTGCAGACCTTTGAGAATGTCACAATATACTGTTCTGAAGGGGTTGTACCATTTGAGGGAAACAATAGGTTCAGGTGAGTAGTTATAACCCTCAAAGGACTACATTCTAAAATTTAAATTTTTACCCACTTGAAGAACATTGTGTCTCGCTACCCCGACCCGCAACTTCAAAGTTGCTGTGTATTACTAAAGTTTTCAGTTTGTAGATGTACTCTTGATCTAGACTTGAAATGTGAAGTACATTCAGTTACATTGATGTATGATTTTTATCATCCCATCCCCTTGCGACCAAAAAGTTTTAGCTCCCACTGCACCAGTGGCAACTGGCACCTCTTAATCCCAAGGCCACGAGATAAAAGATCACAACTATTTAAATAAAGTGTTTTGTCTTATGTTCCATGCCGTCCTCTTAAAAAATTACAATGACCTAGTGAGGTCATCAGGGGACATATGATAAAGATGAGTTTATCTTCCTCGAAGCCCTCTTAATAAAAACCCTAGCATACATTTTTCAGGATCACCAAATAGATTAATCTGAAAGGTATCATATAAAGTACAATTACAGGTGATATGTTGTTTATCTTCTATCACACCAGTATAAGGTCTACATGAAATGTACATCCTCTCAGAGGTGTCTTTTTTTGTAAATTGACCATTTTCAATTGCTACTGGTAAAACTCCAGCTCCCGAGCTGCGCTTATAGAGATCTAAGACATTAAAAAATACTTAATAATATATAATTTTCAGGGCCTAATGTTGTTTCATATTTAATATATGTGCGTAGTTTTGGGAATGACTTTACTGATCTGTACTCCACTCTTCTTGAGCTAACTCCCACACTCATTCTTTGAGTGACTTAAATCAAACTGATCCTGGTTATAAAAATGAGTCCAGTTTTAAAAAGGTGATATATATATCCAATGACCAATTATTTGGCTCGATTAACCAGTCACACTTTTTTGTTAATCAAAATAAGTCCATCTTTACAAGTCTATCCGACATAGTCTTACTTTACATAAAATTTGTGTATATTTAGGTGAAAGCCAACGCATATCACCTTCCAGCTAAATGTACTCCTTGGTACAGAAAGGAGAAACCTTAGATCTTCATTGAAAATGTTGTTGCATTGCAAATATATTTTTTCTTTCTATATATCGCAGCACTACGGTGGCCCATAGAGGCCAGGAATGGCCAAGAATAAAATAAATATTAAAATGATTATTGCGTGCCCACGCAATAATAATGCGTGCCCACGCAATAATAATGCGTGCCCACGCAATGACTAATGCGTGCCCACGCAATGACTAATGCGTGCCCATGCAATGATCGGTGCGTGCCCACGCAATGACTAATACGTGGCCACGCAATAATAATGTGTGCCCACGCAATAATAATGCGTGCCCACGCAATAATAATGCGTGCCCACGCAATAATAATAATGCGTGCCCACGCAATAATAATGCGTGGCCACGCAGTGACAAATGCGTGGTCACGCAATAATAATAATGCGTGCCCACGCAATACTAATGCGTGGCCGCGCAATGATCAATGCGTGCCCACACAATAATAATGTGTGGCCACGCAATAATATATAGATAGATAGTAGGCTTAGGCTATTAAATTGATAATTAACTATGATAACCCAGTCTATAAAGTCTCAAAAGTCAAGACTCGAGAGGGGTTTCACAAGCAGCTGGCCATGTGCTGACTATTGCGTGGGCACGCATTATCATTGCGTGGGCACGCATTATTATTGCGTGGGCACGCATTATTATTGCGTGGGCAAGCATTATTAATGCGTGGGCTCGCATTATTATTGCATGACCACACATTAGTCATTGAGTGACCACGCATTAGTCATTGAGTGGGCACGCACTGATGATTGCGTGGGCACGCATAATTAGTCATTGCGTGGGCACGCATTATTATTGCGTGGGCACGCATTATTATTGCGCGGGCACGCATTTATAATTTTAATTTATTTTATTCCTTGCCTCTATGGGCCACCGTACAGCACCATATTCATAAATGGGTGTGACATAACAATTAAACAATTTAGTCTACGTTTTATACCCAAATTTTCTCAAAAGATCTAGATTTACTTTCAACTGCTCCTAGGGCTCTACCAGCTGGGCTACAAAATGTTTCTACTACTATAATATCTTATAATAAAAATTCATCTAAAAAAAGGAATTAAAGTACTTCGATTTGAAAAATGGGATTATCAGGACGAAGTACATGTACTTGATAGTGGGATGTTTTTGGTTATGATACTCTTATCAATATATATATAGGTACATCAGCCAGGGTTCAACATTTAAAAAATATATAGTAATTAGCAATGACATACATGTTTACAATACATTATTTATCTCTTGCAGGTGGTTTTGCTAAAGTTAAACTAGCTTATCATGCACTAACTGGAGACAAAGTGGCTATTAAAATTATGGATAAAAAAAGCCTTGGGGTATGTATTCTCAAATGATTGACATCTGAAAACTTCTTCAAGACATGTATTATAATCTGCTTACAAACATTGTAAATTTTGTTTCTCTGGTTTCTTTATTATACAATTTTTAGCTCTACTGTTTCAGTATTTTAGTGTCGATTTATTCCACGGCAATGACGTTAAATTCGTTAAGCTGGAAACATATCTAACGTCATGTGTCTGTTAAAAAGAACTTTCTTCATTGCACCACGAGCTCCAATTTTGAGATTTCTATTTAGATGCTCAGATAAACACAGTTAAATATCTGTTTTTCTGTTAAACCATGTCAGTCTTTAGACGCGTGGCCCAGTAAACAGCATACAGGTCAACCCAGTGAACTACATGTATATATACAGTTCACTGGGTCAACAAGTCCTCCTCTGTCCCCTGCCTCTGTCTAGTTGACATTAGCTGTATGCACGGCACGTGCATTAGGCCTCAACGCAGTGACACCACTCAGCAAACACAAGGCTACACACGGCATTCAACCAATGCTGTTTCAATTTTGAAACATTGAAACAGTATTGGGTGAATGCCTCGTGTTTGCTGGGAGGACTGCATCATATTTCTACAGATCTGTAGAAATACGATGCTGCAGCAGTCTTCCCACCTGCCCAGAAAACACAAGGTAGAACATCATCAATGTATCTGTATCCCGGGATCTGTATCTATGCAGATACAGTCATGTTATAATTATGTCTTAATAATATTCTGCCTCCATTCTATGTCTTCGTGAAAAGCGTGACAAGCAGTTCGTGGGGGATATCCTTTTTTTGCTAGGGCCAAGCAAACACTTACACAAGACATTCAACCAATGTTGTTGCAATGTTGGGCCAGCGTCGCTGTTGTTGGCCCATCATTGAGAAACTAACATCTCAAACAATTTTTATCGTGTTTGTTGGGTACATAGCCAGCGGCTCCGGTTATCCTGGAGGTGTCGGTGACGAAATTTGTCTGCATTAGGGGAGAGGCTGTCCAATTAAATTCTGATCAATATAATTATAAATAGTATAAATTGTATTAGAGGTAGGCCTAATCGTTTGTATATTAAATACATGTAGGCCTACACGTGTGTTTGCATTTTATAGTGTCTGTTTATTGAATGTTAGTCTATATAATCTCATTCTGAAATATTATTTCACCTATTTATATATTTTGATAATATGATCTTCGGATAAGGTTGTAATATAGTAGACCTCGATTAAAAAACGGAGAAATGAAAATTTGACTAGGCCTAAAATAATTATAGGAATATTCAGGCTTATCGGTACAATTGGCCTGCTATTGTCATAATTGATCTACAAACACAATATATAATGCCGGTATTGTATGACAAAGGTTATAATAATTGCAAAAAAACTTTGGACCGACTTCAGATAGACTTTCGACTTCAGACTTTCACTTCAAATTTTGGCCGTTAGACTTCGGTCTCAGACTTACACTACTGACAGACTTCAGACTTTGGTTTCAGACTCGGATTTTAAACTTTAGACATACTTTGGACTTCAGACTTTGGTTTTTGGACTCCAGGTTTTGAACAGACATACTCAGTACTTCAGAGTTTGGACATAATTCAGACAGTTTTCGGACAGACAGATTTCGTCAGACTTCGTACATCAGACTTCCGATTGTGGACTTTTGACATCAGTTTTCAGACTTCGGATTGTGGACTTCGGATATACTTCAGACGTCGGATTGTAGCTTCATTGTCAGACATCGTCAGACGTCAAACTTTGGACTCAAAGACTCGGACAATTTATTTGTCACACAACAAAAACAAACATACATATGTAACCAAATAAACTCAAGAAATACATTATAATATATGTTATGAGGATCAGGAGAACTGCTGATCAATGGGGATCGCCATCATGCAGACCACTTCAGACGTCAAACTCCTACTTCAGACTTTGGACCTCGGCCAGACTTTGAACATAAGACTTCGGATTTTGGACTTCTGACTTTGAATTTCACACTTCAGATTTAAGACTTCGGACAGACTTCGAACTTCAGACATCAGAATTCAAACTTTGAACTTTAGACTTAGAGTTCGGATTTTAGACTTTTGCTATAGGGCCTAATTCAGACAGACCTCGTCCTTCGGATTTTGAACTTCGGTCTTTGAATTTCAGACTTTAGACAATATAGGCTACTTCAGATTTCTTCGGACTTGAAGAGTTCAGACTTTAAAGTTCAGAGTTCTGAAACCCCCACTGGGTTTTAATACTTTAAACAGTTAAATAATAAATTAAACACCATTTTCTATGACTTGGTCTTTTGATTAAAGTACGCAAAACAGTTAAGCAGCTTCAATAATTATTGTAAGACAGCTCCATTTCAGCTGTCCGTAGAACAATAACCCTGAAGGTCGACGCAAGCTCTACTTCAGTGCCGTCAGGCTCTAGTTTTAATTATCTATAATTCAGACATGCATAGCAGCACCTATATCACCATTAAACTGTTTTAAAGTCAAGATTCGTAAATTGGCTAATCTGCATATATATATACAAGAAAGCTCTTCCTTACTACTCATTTTTTTTAACAGTCTCACATATTGCCCTGTTGAATCCAACCCCTGCTCTGCTTAACAATTCCATGTAATATATTCAAAATGACTGCAACAATACTGCCTTACTGAATAAAAAATATATGTCCTCATCCAATTGTCATTAATTATGGATTAAGTAGAGACTTTTGTATTTGACATGCAGATATTGTTGGCATCGGCTTGTGTATGCTCAGGACAGGTTAGGTAGTCTTCCACAACCCCGCCATTCAATTTTAACCCTGAATGTAGCATTCAAATCCGTTATAAGTTGAATGTAGGGCAAACTGGAAATTTTATTTTTTTTACGAATTGTGCCAATGTCACTCTTTGAATCTCACTATCGAGTGGCTGAGTGAAAGGGAAATAAGTAGGTGAGTCGTGTGACCCAGATCCCAATTTGTATAAAAAGACCTATTGCATTAGCAAGATGGATTTATAAACCGGCTTGAGGTCGGTTTATTTTTGTAGATCTATATTCTTAAACAATATCTATATATTCAAAATGACCGTAATCGAGCCAGTGACATTTCATGTTATGGTCTGCCGTGCACACGATGACTTGTGGGATAAGCAACACCATAGCGTCATTGACAGAGCAGACACACACATCTGGCAGAAGTAACAAGTCAACCCCGTTCCAACATTGAGCCAACATTAGATCAACATCTTGCGTTTGCCTCATATGCTTGCTGTTGATTACAACAACATGAAGTGCTGGTCTAATGCTGGATCACTTTTTAAGTGGACCGCTGTCACCTGACATCATCAGGCCAGCATCAAGACCACGTATTAAAACTTTTGCAATGATTTTGTGTTTCGCACATGGCGTGGTTCCAGAGCGGAATAATAAATTCCACTTAATACATAGTCTCTAATGTCCACAGGAGCCATTTAATAATGTTCATTATTGCAAAAGCCATTGACACTACATCTATTAGGCCACACAAATTTTTTTTACTTGTTTTACCGATTCGCCGCCAAAAGTTTCCGAAAATGTCAAAAAAAAATTGAAATTTTAATAATTTCATTTGTATTTTTCCGCCGTCGTGGATTTATTCATTTCAAAGTTAAAATAATTGAAAACTGATTCTTGCCAATGCAATATACTATTTAGACAGTCATTACTTTCGTTGTGAGCAAAACTGACACGCTGCCGGTAGTCTGACACAACTCAACGTGCAGCCATGTGCCGACATAAGGTGTGATAAGCAGCTGTGACAGATCATGGCTGACACTGAGCACGCTATGGCTCTGTTTAATGTGTCACACACATTACACTCTAACTCAACGCGAAACACCTGGATTGATCGATAATACATTGCCAAATAAGAATTTAAAAGACCCTATCTTCACGTGACATTTAACCATGATTATAAAAAATGTCCTCTTGTAATTTTGGACTTCAACAATGTATAGCCTTCATATGCTATATACCCCGCACCAGGCCTTTCAAGAAGTAAAAAGTAGCGGGTTAGGCCTATACACCGAAAAATACGGTAACTTGATTAATTGACACAAAAATATAAAAATCTCAACAGCATTTGTATTCTGTAAACTTTTTAGAAAATCCCTAATGCAATCATCAGCTGCTAATCATGGAGGATAAAGACTTAGCACTGAAAATCTATCGCAAATATCATACACAGGGATACCAGTTTTCTGGCATTTCCCGGATTACAAGATTTTTCAGATTTTTCGAACTGCAGTATTCTATGATATGATTATATATTATATGATATATTATATGATATATATATATATATATTATATGATATGCATGTATATCCTAAAAATAGCCTTTTTTGACTGCCAAAATGTAGGTCCTCATTTGTCCATGACCCACTGACATCTCTGTTCACATGTACAGTATAACTTGTCTTGGCCGGTCACCAGTTTGAACGGTCACCTCCACTCAACGGTCACCATTTGGAGTTCTAAATGCATTTTCTGTATAAATGACCTCTAATGACCGGCCACCTCCATAACGCGGCCACGGCCAGTGATTTTTTAGCAACAAGTCAATTTTTGACTTCTAATTTCCAGCCACTATATATCCGCGGCCACTTTTTGTCGGGCAATTTAATAAAATCGTCAGCATAAATAACTGACATTGCGGCGAAAAAATGTAATTTTCGCAGTGGTTGTTGTGGTATTAGGACACGGCCAGTGAATTTCCAGGACCAAGTCAATATGTGACCTCCAATTACCGGTAAATAGGCATAGGCTATATATGTAGGTTGATTATTATATCATCAGGTCAGATTGTTGAACGGCCACGGCCAATAATAATAAACTTCTGAACATCATATTACCGGCCACTATATATCGGTCAACAAGTCACCTTTTGACTTTGACTTTCAATTACAGGCCACTATATCGGCGGCCACTATAATAATGATAATATAGGCCTATAGTACTTATAGTAAATGTCAGTACTAAGCACTAACTATATCTCGGTCAATATAATAAAATCGTCAGCGTGAATGCCAAACATCACAGCAAAACAGTTCAAGTGCTGGCGAAATTATAATTAATTTTTCATATTTCTGAACGAAATAATACCGACTCTATGTCGACCAATATAATACAATGTTCAGCGTGAATAGCGGAAATCACGGCAAAACATTTTTACGCCTTTTTTAAACTACTGAACTTCAATTACCGGCCACTGTGTACTTTCATTGGCCGTCTGTATGGATAGTAACTGCGGTTGGAAGTGTAATAAAATTATAATAATAATGTCACTTATGCTCGCGATGTAGGTGTTAAAGACGATTGCAACAGGTCTGGACTGACCCTATGAATGTTGCAGTATCCAAATCTACTGCTGTGTTCCATGTGGAAAAACCACATATTTCATTTTGATTATATATATGCCTAACATCGGAGCGCTGATATGATAGTGTGAGCAAGGTGATTAATTAGATGTTAAATATTATGCATGCATGCATAGACAAACACGTGATATTATCCCAATGATGAATAAATGCCAGCTCAGCGTTGTAGACGGCGGACCAACATTAAACAACAATGCAGCGATGTCCCGTGATTGACAGAAATGCCACACATAAAATCTCGCAACGTATTGTTACATGTGTGGTGAACGACGAGACGTGACGATGACCTGTGGGCGAGTGTTCTCGACCAATCACAGTGAGCCTTCAAATGATTGACAGCTCAACCAGCAGTGACAGCATGTATATGATCAGACGTTCAACCAGACAGCCGTTGTGTTTTATTATATTTTCTCGCTTCTTGGCGCTAAACAGTCAAGTTGTGTGTAACACCAACAAACACCCTTTACCGGCGTCAAGCTATGAGGCCCATGTATATATTATTGATAAAGAACTATTATTACGGGTGGTGATTAGCAACTTGCATCAACTGGCTTTAGTACTAAATCCATATAATACATATTATTTAAAATAAATTGCATTATTGTAATTAAAGCAGCCCCTTGGGATGACATCAATTTTCGTTTTTAGTTTTGTAGTGAAGTAGTGTATCCCCCAGATCATGATTTTTTTTTTTCAGAGTTTTTAGATTTTTACAAATATTTCTTATTAATATTTCTATGAAACCGCTTAAAACCCAAACAAACTTTTTGTATACCTAAACACATGCTGAAGGACGATTAAATGTTCCTACAGCGCTGGGCCACATGTTGATGCCGTCGGCCCAGCGTTGGGCAGACAATCAGTGTTGCAGGTTTATCACCTCATGTCCTGACTATAAGACACTAATCAGACACCAATTAGCGGCGATTGCTTTGATTTCCTCGGCCAAGACGTGGGAATATGTGGTGTGAAGTGCTGTATATTGCTGACTTGTTTTGTTTACATGGCAATATACGACCTGGAAATATAACTATTTCACTCTTTTCCGGTGCTTTAAAATTTTTTTTTGACTTTTTTGTATTTTTAGTTCAGATGAGTAGGCTATATAGCTTCATATAAGTTAAATTTTCAAAATTGACAACATTGAAAATGTCTCATCCCAAGGGGTCCCTTTAAACATAATTTATCAACACATCAGTATTTAATATCATGATTAGCAAATGGCATCAGCTGGCCAAAGTACTAAATCCATATATACCATGTATACAGCCATATATTATTTGAGATATATTTTAATAATATAATTGAGCATAATTTTATAAACACATCAATATTTAATATCATTTTTATTTAATATCATTATTAACAAAACACTTATCAAGAAAAGATGAAACAGATGTTTGTAAAATTGTAACTGTAAGCAATGTTTCCTTTGATTTTGTAACATGAAAAAATCCATAGAAAACGGAGAAATCTCCGTTGAGATTTAAAATCTAGTAGCGTTAAAGTGTCAATTAGCCCAGTCTGACGGGAAGTTACTCTATTACTGCAGTAAACAGGAGACTCCAACCCAATGCTGAATTGATGGTGGCCCGCCATTTGCGACGTCGAACCAGCAGCAAACCAATAGTGGGTCACCGTGCAGCGTTCAATGAAGAGGCAGTTGATCATCCTGTGCCAATACCGGGTCAACAGCCTTAACACTGCGTTGTTTTTCTATCCTGTGTTATCTTGGAACGGCGAAGACACCTTTTTCTGCCTGGCCCGAGTATAGTCAAATCTATTTTTCGCTTTAAACATGATATTTTTACTCAGGAAAAAACTACACATTCTTGGAAGGCAATATATTAATTTGTTGGCAATTTAATTCGTATACTGCCTCGTAATGTACCATTAGATTAAAAAAAAAATTGATATATATTCTATGCACCTCTAGTATTTAAAAGGTGCCTATGACATACTCAGACTGCCACGTAGAGCCTAAAGACAGTATCTGCTTACCAGACAAGTAAGCAGATACTGCCTTTCGGCTTTGCAGAGCAGAGCAGCAGACAGATCTCCACAATAAAACTTATGTTGTCGTAATATTGTGAAATTATATTTAAATAAGAATGTACGTCAGCCCCACAGCTTAAATATCATTTATAATTGTGATGATTTGCGACATAATATATACATTTAACATGGATGTTTTTGTATAATTATAATAATTGTGTAAAAAGTTAATGTAAACTTAACTATTAGTTCCAATAATTTGTATCAAAACATTGATGTTTTCAAAATAACTATGCTTCAGGAAATTATTTTAATCACGAGTTACGGAATTGGGTTTACGCGGGTTTGTCGAGCAATGCCTGTCTGATGTTGGGTCAGTGTCGCAGCTGCTGGTCCAACATAAAATCGGCCGCGTCTGTGACACGCCGCCTACTACCGGTAGTACAGTCAAACACAGCATGGCCAACTGATCATTTTTGAGTACAAAAACATGTCTGTGGTATAAAAATTGACACTCTGGTGCCTTATCCGGCCACCACTGGCAAATCTCTGTAACTTTTTTTTTTGAAAAAAACGTGGCCTCATATGAGCGGCCACTTGTCTTGAACATCCACTTTCGGCTTGCAGTAGTGGTGGCCGCGCAAAAGAGGTTCTACTGTATCTAGATCTAATGCCTAAGAAAAGCCTTTAAGCCAATGAGGAGGGTGAAGATAAAAAAAGATAAAAAAATGCAGACACAATTTTAGGTTCAGTTTTAACATTAGAGTACAAGGCTATATACTAAACTATAAATTTATATTACTATTATAAGCTCGTCAATACACACCCATAGATTTTTTTACTAAATGTTGTTTTGTCTTATATTTGTCTAATATTTGATATTAGCAGAGCAAGTTCCAGCATTTGAATTTTGTGAAGCTCCTGATTGCACAAGGTTTTTTTTTACTTCAGGTAGCTTTGTATATTGTGAAATGTTTTGAATTGATATTTGAACATTTTTTGCTTTTCTTGTTATAGGATGATCTTCCCAGAGTGAAGACTGAAATTGAAGCAATGAAGGAATTAAGTCATCAACACATCTGTAAACTTTATGAGATTATCGAAACTGACGAGAAATATTTTATGGTTTTAGAGGTTTGTCAAAGGTTTTATTTGTTTAATCCAAAGAAAACTGGTAAAGCTTTCCCTTACTGTATATTTTTTTATTGTTTGTTGTCCAGAGAACATTCTTCGAAAATGATTGCTTTGACTTTGACTTGCATTGCAAATGGCAAATTTGATTAGCATGTTGTCAGAGTTGCAGAGCTTTTTACTGAGTAATACTGCAGTTCTTGCCATAAAGAAACCTACTTGCTTTTAATTTGCTAGCAAGATGTTGATAGTGTAAAAATAATAATGATATGGTGTTGATAATTACTTGTATTTGTTTAATTACAGACCAAGCCTGACAATCTGAATGTTTTAACACACATTTCATTCCCAATAACTGTGTAAAGGTTAATAAGGTCCAAATGGTGTGATAAGGAATGGAATATTATAATATTCACAAAATATTTAATGGGTTCACTCAAAGCACAAATTACTCGATTGTCAACTTATGTTTGATTGAAAATATCAACAAATGTATGATGAAGTCAAGTGTCTATAGCTTGTCAGTCAGTCAGTAATGTAAAAAAATGCTTACAAAAGAAGTGCACATAGTACAGCTTAAAAAGATACACAAATTTATAGAACTACATTGACTTGAAAGTGATTGAAAGTTAAATATTTGATATAGACATAAAAATTCTAAAAAAAATGACAATTGATGTTAGGGCAGCCATGTTGGTTCAACCAAAAAAAGTTATCCATAAAATATTGTAGCACCATGCCACAAAGAGGATGTTGTTAACAGATGCCAAAAATAAAATAACAAATGCGAAAATATTTTTTTTTATTACTTCGCTATGTGTTTCGTCAACGTCAAATATGTGTACCTCAAATATTGCTTGCCCAGAATATATTTTCAGTTTTCAATGCATAATGCATGGTTTTCTTGACACTGCGACTGTATTTACCAGATTCTCACCCAAAATAACTGCAAATTCTGGTGGCTGGCTCAAATTTCGAGAAAATAATTGTGTTATTGCAATCATCTGATTGACATACATATTTATTTTCAAATGTTGAGGTGCTGTTAAGTATGTTCAGTATTTTGTATCTTTCACCACGTCCCGGTGTTTACAGAGTTTCCTGTGTTTTAGTACTGTCCTGGAGGAGAATTGTTTGACTACATTGTAGCCAAGGACAGACTTTCAGAAGACGAGGCTCGTATTTTCTTTAGACAGATTGTAGCTGCTGTTGCATGTATCCATGAGAAAGGCTATGCACACAGAGACTTGAAGCCAGTAAGTAGATAAAGCTCGCTTTAAGATTAGGAGGTTAAAATTATAATGTAGCAAATGTTCTGTAGATTAACCGTCTTAACATAGATAATAATTTTACTTTTCATCAAGTCTTCAACCACATTAACTTCAAGCTCAACAAACGTGAGGCAAATAAACAAAATATCAAATTTCTAACAGGCTACCGTATTTGCCGGCCTATAAGTCGCACTGGAGTATAAGTCGCACTAGGCTCAAGATTAGGCTCGAACCATAGACAGGTCGCACTGGCAGATATGACACACCAGACTCAGAGACATGTCTGACGATATTCAAGTGTCAGGTGTCAGTACATTGGCGTTTATAGCAAGAGAAGAGGAGAGAGTCAATGCTATTTAATAGCCTGGTAGACCGATATTAAAAGTTTATAATAAAAGTGTTTAATATATTGTTCAATGTATGTGAACATGATTTTTAGTGATTTATTCGAAATTATTTCAATGCCATGTATGAAAGACAGACGCCATTGTTTTCTTTTCTACCTCATTAGAGAGCTCCCACTTCCGTAACTAACCCACACTTACCAGGTGGCGATGCCGATAAAGGGCATTGACCTAGGCCAGTGAATACAAATTAAAAATAACAACAACTTGTAGCGTATGTTTTTCGGCGATTTCTCAGTCAATTCACAACCGATTTTCATGAAATTTTACAAGGGCTATTATCGAGTCCCCCGCCAAACACTGTGAAATTTTCACTGGTAAATAATGTATAGTTCAAAAGTTGGACCATCTGGCATGTAATGCAATTCATGGCTTAAAACTGATTTTAACTTAAACAGTTTAGAAGGTTTATAGAGGGACGTCGTAATTAGAAATTTATGCTACTATATGTCGAATGGTCTAACTTTTGAGCTATAAATTATTTTGTCATGAAAATTTCATGCTATTTGGCGGGGGACCCGATAATAGTCCTTGTAAAATTTCATGAAAATCGGTTGAGAATTGACTGAGAAATCAATGAAAAACTTGCGCTACAGGTTAATGTGACTTCCACTATAGATGTGTTTATGCGGTAAATTGCTTGCGATTGTCTCGCCCCCTAGCGAATGCTGACGATACTGACCGGATGCAGAGAAAATGGCTGACACACAAACCCAATCATAACAAACAAACAGTCACGATCTTTCACTAAAAAATTCTATCTTACCCAATTAATCGTAAATTAAATACATAGTTTTTAGGCATTATGCATGCTGTTCAATAGTAAACTAAATAACATTCCCAAATGGTATTAAAACTGACATAGAATGGCCTCAAACGATGATATAACGTAAGCGGTTCATGAACGGCGGTCGCGTCATTACGTGACAGACGGTAGAGGCCATTCTAGATTTTATTCAGCTGTCCTCGGCCGAGTTGAAAACCATAGAAAGGTCGCACCGGAGCATAAGTCGCACCAGCCTTTAAAAGTGGTTTTAAAAATAAAAAAGTCGCGTCTTATAACCCGGAAAATACGGTATGTATTTTAAAAGCTTATTTCCGTGGATATTAAAATAAGCAAAAATTGATTCCATTGACGCCTGATCAAGCATGGAAAGACCTGCTCAGCCGCTCGCAATGTTCAGTGATAGGCTCAGCCCTTTCACGTGTCCCCACTACACCATACAATGCAGTATGGTACCGTGAACTAAAATGCCAAAAATTATATACCTCATATAAAACCATCGATGAGGCTGCTCATAACTAATACTTGTGTGTGTTTTATGGAGTAAGTAGACATTAGGTGTTAGACTATTGACATAATTGTCTAGTTCAGCTAAGGAGTTATTCACTTATTGACAATCAAACTGGATTGAGATCTCCAACCCTTTGTCAATTAGTATCCCCCCCCCCCCCCTTCGACATATTAAGTGTACTGTTTTCCTGCAATCGACTTTCGAAGATGGATGTTAACAGGCTTGAGAATAAGATCACCAAGCAGAATTTCATTATTAGTTTCTTCGGGCCTCTCAGGGCTCGAAATTGGACTAAATTTCCCCACTTGTCCAGTTGGACAACTGGCTAAAAAATTGACTAATCCTTCCCTAAAATAACACTTGTCCTTCCTGATAATTGTCAAGCAGGAACACTCGTCCGGAAGGACAAGCTCTGTGAAACTGAACTCGTCCTTCCCAGATTGTTGGTCGTCTCGGACGATCGGACGGGGCCAATTTCGAGCCCTGCCTTTTATTATGCTTCATTTATCATGTATATGATACAAATCTGACACACAATTTCAAATTTGAATGCAAATTATCACACAAAGAAATGTATAAAAAGTATAAAGATGATGACAGCGTTGTTTAAAATATCTGAGCGAATGACAGTCACACCTAGCCAGCCATTCTTGATTGTGCTCTAATTCTATCATTACATTTACGTGGAAATGAACTGTGGAAGTACAGTTGTAAATTGCAGAAAATATTCTTTCTGTAATGAATCATATTAGAATTTTTTTTATCAGAAATTGATAATTATTTTCTGTACATGATGTATTGAATGTGTGCTCCACTGTTTTAGGAAAACTTGTTGTTAGACGAAGAGCAAAATCTAAAATTAATCGATTTTGGATTATGTGCAAAACCAAAGGTAAGTTTCTTTTCACCATTTGTTAAAAAAAATCATCAGTTTTTATCAGTGAACTTTTATTATTTTAGCTTGCTAGAAGTTGTCTCACCTTAGTTACTCTCAATGTCATGTACAATATTTTACTTAATAGGCTTATGATATATTTATGTTTTGTGATAAATCATAACATTACCATTTAGAATACTGGCCCAACATTACAGCAGCTTTGGATCAACATCTCATGATGGAAAGACCCATTGGGATACAGACCTCTCTGTTGTAAAATGAGTCTGTCCCGTAAAATCATCATAGCTGTATCAGTCAGGTGAATTTTGACTGCTTATAGTACTGTACAATGAAAACTTTGCTATGAGATAATGTGATGTATGCATGTAATTGCTATCATGTGTTGTAAAGGGTGGCATCATGAATCATCTGTTTACATGCTGTGGCAGTCCAGCATATGCTGCACCAGAGCTTATATCTGGAAGAGAATATCTAGGCAGTGAGGTAGGGAATTTTACCCAGTGTAATTACCAAACTTAATGTATAAAACTAGAAAAGAAGTTCCCAACTCTGAGGCCCGGCTTTAGTCTGTTTGAGTGCTTTAGACAAAAAATTGGCCTGATATTTTGTAAACAGAACTGTATTGGTTTTCCTCATGGGCCAGAATCCTAAATGTCCAGGATATAATTATTGAAAGAACTAAGGAAAAAAGTATATCATCAAGTGTAGGCCTATTCCTTCCACCACCATTGCCGGTGCTGGCCAGCACCCATGCAATACTTGCCAGGTAAACGTGGTGCCGCGTGTCTCTTTTACTCCTGAACGGACTGTGATATTCACTAATAAGTCAGTGTACGCGATATGTACCTGGTATACACAATGTAGGCCTGCTCACCCAATACCGGTTCAATGTTGGGCCAATGTCGCAGCCCATTACTGGTTCAATGCCGGTCAATCGTATTCAACGCTGGCCCAACATTGAAACAGAATTCGGTGATTGTCCCTTGTTGCTCTGACTGCCATACGGGTGACGCTTTATTCCCCCGAAAGGCCACTACCCAGATAACACGATACATTGACCAATTGTGAAATAGTGTTATGGCCGGGCCTGAAGAGTTTGGCCCTTGTTCACTCTTTCTAAGAGTTGAATTTTGAAGGGGGGTTGTGGCTTTATCCCGGACGACCGCCCGCCTGCCTTCTATTCAAATTTCCGTTTTCGCAGCATACCTTGGAAACCCATGGGGGGGGGAAAACTCGATTTGTTTCATATTGCACACACACATCACTTCGGGGGATAATACTTCTATCTTTCACACTTTCGCCACCAGCCCCATCTCTAATTATTGCCCACCCCCTCCCAAGTCCCAACTGCCAAATCACTCACTGGCCACAATTTAGCCAAACAGCATTGCCAAATTTTTTCAATTCACCCCAACTGACTATGTCATGGTTAGACGTTGTAGGCCTATCTAATGTGCATATTGAATGTATGACCTTGAAATTATACCGGAACATTTTCAGGGTGATTTTCCACTATGACACACATCTTAGTTGTGCACATGCTAATGTTTACTTCAGCATTGAACTCGTGTTGTGTCTGTCATGATGTGGGTGTGTATGGCTATTTTTAGAACATTGTAGACCATCAGTGGAATTCACCGTGGGTATGCCAATATTTCATGTGCCAATTTTTCTTCCAAAACTACTCTAATAAGCGCCCATGCCCCTTCTACCTCAGGGGGTATTCTAATTTACACCCTGGGCCAGGGTACTTGGAAAATAAATGTGCTTATATCAACTTGAAAATATTTTTTCTAAAAACAATGTTTGTATCAATATTTATACTAAATATCTATGCAGAATGCTACTGTGCATATTACAGTTTAATTATCAAAACTTGGTTGTCATATTTATTGCCATAAAAACGATATGTACTTGTATCAAATGTTACAATTAATTTTACTCTAATGGGGAGTGTTATGTCCCATGGAGGATGGGCCCAAATAGGCCTCATTGCAGGTACCTCAACTCCTACCTGAGCTTTTAGGATCAATATCCAGTGGAGAGGGTGACTGCTGGGATGCTTTAAATGGTTATGATCTAGATATTATAAACTATGAATTATGATACAACTCGATGTGAAAAGACATAGGAAATATTATTTTTACTGCACAATTATTTAGAATTTAAAAGTTATTTAACAAAACAAATCGCAACGCTTCAGAAATAATGTTATTATTTTGTTTGCATTGACCCAGCAAGCACGAGGCATTCTTTGCTGAGTAATGCATACTTTATTTTTGATGTCTACAGGCTGACATTTGGAGCATGGGGGTTCTTCTGTATGCATTACTTTGTGGATTCTTGCCATTTGATGATGACAACATTGCCTTTCTGTACAAAAAAATTCAGGTGATCTTTACATACATCAAATTTATAATCCATATACCGTAGTTGTTTGTTATGACCTTTGTACAATATTTTTTATTATTGTTTTTTCCTTTCATAATTTGAATCATCTACAATGTCTTGGACTGTTATGACAATTTCATTATAAGATTCTATAATTGTAGGGCGGGAAATATGATATTCCTCGTTGGTTATCAAGGGAGAGTATGCAGATTCTAGAAGATTTACTTCAGGTTGATCCTCGGCGAAGGGTGCCAATCAGAGAATTGGCAAAACATCCTTGGATACTGCAAGGATTTGAACATCCAGTATCCTGGCAGAGTAAATACAAGGTAGCACTTTGAGTGATAATTTTATTGCCTATTTGTATTGCATATGAACATGCTCTTTGTAACCACTCTTTTACTGGTTATAGAAACAGTTCCTAATATTAATTAACAGATAAAACAGTTAAGGCCGATTGTTAATTTTAGTTTTTAAAATCAGTGGCCAGTTGTCAAGTGAAAAGGATAACTTCATTTCACTAGGACTGTTATCAGACACATGATGCGTACAAGTTCGAGGATGAGGGTAGTTCCATAATAAATAATTGGGGTCATCACATCTACACTTAATATTGTTTCGTTTTTTCTTGTGGAGCATTTTTTTGTGCCTATAGGGGGATTTTTTTCCTATGCACACATATACCCCTTATGACTTTATTTGACTTGCATCTCTCTGCCAAAATACCTTTATTTATTTTAGTATTTCTGATAGCTAGACCTTTACTATAGAACAAATCTGCAGAATCAGGTAGGATCGCACTGAAAATTTCAACTATGTCAAATTCAAAATAGCTGACAAGTGGCCATTATTCACTTCTTATGAGTAATATCCAGATCTAGTTAGACCATTACTACAAATCATTGGACGGATGCACCCTGAAAAATTTCAGCTTAATCAAATTTAAAATGGCTGAATATCGGAATAGCCTGATATTTGATGAAACGTGTCAGATAGCTAAGCTAGAACATCACTATAAAACAAAGTGTGCTGTTTGGTTCAGAGAGGGATATGACCTCTTGAAAACATTTCAACCGGATCTAATTCAAAATAGCTGAATATGATGCAACCTAATGATTTTTAATTCATATCAGATGTGTACTTTCATGAAAGGATGCACCCTGAAAAATAAGTTGGGTAGGGGGAATGGCTCATTGGGTCCCAGTGTATTTGATCTTCACAAAACTTTCTGTGATCATTCTTTTCCTAATTATTCTGGGCAACTTTTAATATGTAACTTTCAAATTGCCGCCACAGCCAAGCCACTCTACAGTCCTCAATGTTTATCTGATATTTGAAAAAAACTGATACCATTTCTTCAGTCATTAAGCTAGCTTAGCTTGAAATGGACTTATTTCCACTTTCAATATGATGATACTTTCTTAAATAAAATTATCTTCTTCTAATTTGGTAATACCTTATAATTGTGGAAAATTGAGACTTCCATATTTGTCCTATAACTATATTATCTAGTTTTACTTAATGCTTGTATTATGATAATTATTGTATTATGATGTTTATGCTTGGCCAATCAATTTTTGAACTAAACATTTTTTCACTTTTTTATGTATCACATGAGCAAAATTACCTCTACTAATTTGAAAAATAGTCTAAAAATTAAGTCGCATTTGTTTTTTGTTGCAGGACCACATAGATGAGGACTGTGTTACTGAGCTTTCTGTTCATTATGGTCAAACAAAAGATGAAATGCGTTCAAACTTGGAAGAGGTATTTTCTTCATCAAGCAGCCCTTGTCGAGGCGGGCTGCTTACTGTTTTCCACAATGTCCTCCACCGCCGCCACCACAGTTATTTGTTTTCAAAGTAGCTACCCTTATTGCTGGACTATACCACGCACTGGTCTATATCACGCAGAAGGTTAAAATAGGCCTTGTTTGGTGTGTGAGCCTTACATATCGCGCACTCGATATTTACCGTGCAGTTCAAGATATCGCCGTGACACTGCAGGCGGCAATGCTAATGGTGTGTTAGTAAGATTATCTGTGACCGCTCCGGTCATGGATATATTAGATTGCGTTTATTATTATTATAGTATATAATAATAATAATTAACAATTAATACTTGCATGTTTAGTTTAACATGTTGCGGTTCAATAGAGTAATTAACACAGATATACGCACGTTCCTGTACTTCAGGGACCGTCATTCGGCCACGTGGGAACTAGCTAGGGGTGGATAGCTAGTAAACACATACCCCCACCCACCAGACGGTAAGCAAAGGTAATTGCTTCATTGAAGGTGTGACATTTTACTGCCACGGGCAGTAGATTAAATAATTTACCAGCGCATATCATCTTCTAATATTTTTAATGCGAGCACGTTCATGGAAATGCATCGGCGAAATATAGGCCTACGTGAATACTAGTATAAAAACATCACAATAAATTTCCCGTAGTGGGCGAAATTTCAAAACTGCAAGCCCCAGAATGAGCACGTTCATGGAAATGCATTGGCGAAATATAGGCCTACGTTAATACTAGTATAAAAACATCACAATAAATTTCCCGTAGTGGGCAAAATTTCAAAACTGCAAGCCCCAGAATGTTGTTGGCGCTCCAATAAAGCACATGGTATCGTCCCGTGTGTATGCGCATAATTATAGGTGATGCATAGATGTGCAATTCGCAGACATGCATGTATCTGTATTACACGCTATCGCATAGATCTTTATCAGTCATCATGACATACTATCGGCCCCCAACATGTTTATAATAATGTATTGTACCATGTTGGCGTGTTATCATTTATTGAGCAGAAACTTTAATCCTTCTGACAGAGAGTAACAAGAGTGATTAGTGACATAACTAGTCCGCTCGTACTTCTCACTGCCAAATGAGCCGTGTTCATTCATGCGTCAACAAGGCTACACTCACGGCATAGGTCATAACGGCGCCAACGCGATGACAAAGCTAATGACCTTTCACAGCTCAATGCTCTCGCCTGAGCGATCAGACATGTCGGACAAGTTAATCAGTGTTCTAGCCGCACATATCGCGCACTTTTTTTCTACCGCACAGGGGCTCCAAAAAAAAAAAGGAGTGAGGCAATTACGGTACTAATCTTTCAACTTCTGCTTCCTCATTCTTCACATGGCCATCACATACCACTGGGGAACTTTTTTGGTGACAATTTGATCTCCATATCATCAACCCTTTAATTGTTACAGCCACAAGGATAACCCATGACAAATTTTGCAGAAATAAAATAACAAAATGGCAGACTGCCGGCCATTTTTACTCTTTTCTTCTCATTATCTCGGAAATATTTCATGATAGCTAATCTATCAACTTCTGCTTCCTCATTCTTCACACAGCCATCAACAACCACTGGGGAATCTTTTTGGGACATTTTGATCCCTATTTTATCAACCCTTTGGTTACTACGGGCACTAACAAAGAAATGCTTGTTAGCGCGTTTCAAGAGGAAAGTTTCCATCAGATATTCTTGTAGTTTGGCAAATATTCTCAGCTATGTCTGCCAGTGACCTAAATTTGAGTAATTTTGTGATATTACGTAACTCAAAATCAATGCAAAATAGCTGGACCATAAATGTAAAAGTAAACAAAACGAATTTCCCAGAAATAAAAGCAAAAATGGCCGACTGGCTGCCATATTTTCTCATTAACTCGGAAATATTGCATGATAGCTAAAGTAATAATACAAAATGAAATGTCCAGTGTTGCACAAGGACAAAACAGGACTATTTTTGAAAGTATTAAATACAAAGTGACCGATTGCCTGCCATTTTGTGTTAATTTACATCACTATCCTGATGATAGCTAGATTGTTAATAGTAAGTGAAGTGTCCGGTTTTACACTAGGACAACACATGACAAATTTTGTAGATTAAAAAACAAAATGGCCGACTTGTGGCCATTTTGTTTCAATTTTGCTCATTATCTCATAATCCTTGCATGATGAACTGTCCTGTGTGACACAGCACAGTGTGACATGAAGGTACCCCTTGACAAATTTGCTGATTTATATCATTGGCCGACTGCGGGTAACGGAGGGCTGCTTTCGTGTTTCTTTTCCAAAAAACTCTAATTTAATTTGTCAGGGCTGGAGTGAATTGTAATTGAAAAGATTTTTTAACTGTTCAAGTGCAAAGATGAAGGCTGTTCCATGATTTGGTCCGGGGGGGGGGCGGGAGGGGGGGGTGGGGGGGGCTGAGGAGTGTACAGTTTTTGGATAACGTGACACCTCTTATTCATGTATGTGCTATATATTAAATATATATATATGTTATGTGGTCTTCAAGTATTGGCATAGTGTACAAGCAGCAGTTGTGTTGAATTTGTGGCCATTTTCTGTCACTACATCAGCCGAGGTGTGCCAGTGCTGACTGTATTTTTATGTCTCCCCCTCTGTACACAGGGGTGAGGGACATCAATGTGACTGTCCTGTGTCTGTCCGCGTGTCCAGCGGTTTCTACCGTTTTCTACCAGCGTTTTCTACCCCAGCAAACACAAGACGTTTACAGTGCTGGGCTAATGTTGGCCCACCGTCTACAACGCTGAGCCAACATTAGCCCAGTATTGGGTTACGTGACGTGTTTGGCGCCACACTGAATGTGGGCCAGCGTCACAGACGGCGGGCCAACATTAACCCAGGTTTGGTTTAAAGCATTGTGCCGGTATATGTTTGCAAGCCCACCATTGACCCGGCAATGTGTCGGTGTAACTTGCATCAGTCCGATGCAGGGCCATTGTGTGTATACTATGTGCACGCACTCCCGCCAGCATCAAGACTAGGGCTGAATTGATACTGGTCAGCACCTGCAACGCTTATGGCCATAGCAATACATGGAGAAACAGGCTCCTCGCTGCACAATTGTCAAAGCGTCATTTTCATCAACCCATCATTTTTGCACAAATGAACCTAAACTTATTCTGAAAAAGGACTTTTTGTTCCCCCACCCCATTCCACAATTGTTTAATTTCAGATGACCCGCATATCTTGGGATCATGGTCAGCTGGCCCATGACCTTGAAAGTTGACTTTTATCGATTTGAAGGTCATTTGTCCGTTATTGTGGTCAAAACACAAAATGCGGATACACACCAACATTATTTAAATCCATGGAAAGGTTCTGAGTAAATTACACATAATAAGATCATTTTGAAATTGTAGGGTTTCTCTTTGTGCCAAGTATTTATCAAATAATGCATCAATGACAGGCTAGCGTCGCAGAGAGTGGCCCAGCTTTGAACCAACATTATGGACAGTAGAAACCTTTGAGATGCTACATTTCACAAGAAAAATAACATTTGTAATTACGGAGGGGATACAGGGGTTGACAAATGCTTGTGTTTGGTAGCCTGATGACTTTCCAGGCTACTGGACTACTTAGTATAGAGACAAAAATAGACAACTTTTGGTAGCCCATGAAAGATAGTATGAAAGTATGATAGCATGAAAGTTAGTATGAAAAGATGATGGCCCAGGGCATCCAGGCATGCGATTTGGAAGGCCCTGGGATATGCACCCAAATCTCCTAATTATTCCATATGTCCCAATTGTTTCATAAGTCCCAAGTGTCTCATATATATTCCAAGTGTCCCAAATCTCCCAGAGTAACAAATGGCCCAAATGTCCCATGTGTATCAGATGGCCCATATGTCCCAAGTTTTTCAAATGCCCCATGTGTCCCATGCGTCCCAAATGTCCCATGCGTCCCAAATGTCCCATGCGTCCCAAATGTCCAATGTGTCTCAAATGTCCTATATGTACCAAATGACACATGTGTCCATGTGTCCCAAATATCCAATGTGTCCTGAATGCCCCATGTGTCCCAAATGTCTCAAGTGTCCCATATATCCCAAATGTCACATGTGTCCAAAGAAAAACAAAGCCCTACAGATTATGATGGAAAATATTTCTGCAATGGCAAATTATAAATCACATGCCCCTGATGACATCGCAAGGCTCTGACACAGTGACCTCTATTTTTAAATGTAATAGTTCCAATACCATCACAAGTGTATGCCTGCTGAAAATGGCCTAGTTTTCATAGGCACTTGAAATATTCGTCTCATTTCTTGGCATCCGAGATTTTTGGTAGGCAGCGTGAGTGTCGTTTTTACACAGCTGGCTGTGTAAACAAAGTGGTCATTGTGACTGGGTCTCGTGCAGTAAATGAGTTAGGCGGCCCAGTCATACCGGTTACCTGCATGGGAGGTCAGAGCCATTTATTAACATTATTTAGAAAATCCATTGACACTACATCTACAGCTATCAACCTTTATGCTGCGGGAAACGAGACATCTCCAGTTTTTGTTTACAAATAACGGTGACCCATCTAGTTTGGGTAGAGATAATAATAATAAGAATAATAATATTCACTTTATTCGTACAAAGTACAACTTTTCATACATATATAAATTCTAAAAGAAAAAAAAGGTAGTCAGTTCATGTATTAATTTAACTGTGGTGATATGAGTAATATACGTGGCCGTCTGGTGTATGAGGAGCTCCAAATCGTTTAGTGTAAATGGGTTATGGTTTATAATATGCTCTCTCATGTGTATAGCCTCTCTGATGGCTATACCGACACACACAGCCTCTTGAGGAGGAGTTTGAATGCCAGCCAAGACGACATGTTTTATTGTTCTTGTACATACATCATGTACATCTCTCCTTATCAGTCCATATTTGCTACAAATGTACGTTAAACTTTTCCCGGTGTCTGACATGCTGCCATACATGCATAAACGTGCACATACATGTAGTTTTACAAGTTCATTATCAGTGTTCATATTGGATTTAATGGACTTGAGGAAACGTATGTGCAATTGATATTCCACAGGCAGATCATCACAAATGATTGGTAATAGATTACAATGGGTTCTGTACGGAAGAGACCATAACAATCTGATACTTTTGCGCCAGGCTACATGGAAAAACTCTGTATATTTGGACGAAAAGTCCCACAACTCACAGCCGTACATAGGCATGCAAAATGTTTTAAAAAGTTTATATTTGGTACAGCAAAACACAGAGCGAAATTGAGCATTAATGACATTCAGTCTTTTGATAAAATAATTTGTGACATTATTTATTACATTTTTTGTGGCATTTTTACATGTGCCAATGATATTTCCAAGGTGTACTTCTTGGTTAGTACACATAAATTCTTCACCGTTTATTGTCATTGAAGACGTTTCATAAGTTTCAAACAACATTAGTTTACTCTTCTTAGCATTAAATAACTTGCTATATTCACTAGCAAACGTACATGCAACTTTATAAATTTTTAAAGTAGAATGTTTAGCCTTGAAACCGAATTGACGGTCAGATGGAGGTGGAGTGGGGAGCCAAATTTTTTACAAAATTTAAATATTACTAAATTAAATATATTTTAAAAATAAATTACCTGGTAAATCTTTAAAATGCTTTTTTGCCCTTTTTTAAATTTAAAAAGGTGAGCTATTTCAAGTAAAATGAGCTGTAAGCATCAGTGTTAACTCTTCCTTGTGGGCACGATAACTTGCCAACTTTTACAAGTGTCCTGTTCAAAATTGTTGCTAATAATGGCTGAAAAAATTGAAAATGGCTGATTTATGGCGATTAATCACATTTTACTTCTTTAAGTTTACCTTGTGGGTATGATAACTTTGAAAGTTTTTCATGTATCCATTTCAAATTTGTTCTGTATGTTGACAGTTCTTGGACAAGTTCAATAATGGCATCGGGCTATTATCGAGTGTGCTCGTTGGTATATTGATTATTTTATCGTGCAAACTATAAATAGAATGTGAAGTGATTTATAACATTGTGTACAAGTGGGCGAGTAGATAGGTAGATATTTTTTATCTTAATTTCTTTTATCTCATTTCAAAACCCAAATAATTGTGATTATTATTGTGATTGACAAAAAAAATTGTGCAGTATAGCCTTTGTTTCGGACCACCTCAATAAGCAGACCACCTTGCTTCATGGATCATTCTTTCAGTCCCACCCTTAGCGGACCACCCCCGCTATTTTGCCTTCAACATCTCGTGGTGCACCACCTGGGATATAAAGGGTTAATTAAAAAATATATTATTTAAACTCAAGGAGCATTTTCTATTTTTTTATATTTGTATGTAGATAACCTTCCTGTGCAGGGCTATTGTTGATCAGATAATATTTAGCACTGTCATTTTTTAGGCCTCGGCCAATATTTTGGCAGGTGCCTATTGTCGTCACTGGTTGCATCCGTCCGTCATTCTGTCTGCCACTTTTAGCACTATAACTTCTTTTGCGTTACTGGAATGCACAATCTTTACATAAAGGTTATTTATAAATAAAGCTTTATTAATTTCATATTAGAAATGTTGGTGGCCATTTTGTATTTGTCTTTCACAAAAATTGTGTGAAATTTCAAAGCACATATAACTTCCAGGCTTATTTATAAGCATATCTGGATTAAAAACTATGGCCCAAATGTTGATAGATGTAAAACACGTTTGATGAAATGTTGTTTCCCAACGGGGTTTTGTTGTTGTGGATTTCACTGATTTTTCAAATTAAATTATGTTCAGGCATACATGAAGCAATATATATTTATTACACTGCAATATACCATAAGAAGCGGAATTCAATTACTGTTAATATGCTACATAGCTGTTGGAAAATAACATGCGTTCAAGTAACCCTACCCCCTTATTTAAAATTGCACAGCATTGTTAATTAGAAACATATTTAGGGTACCTTCACATAAATCATCGAAATAGAGTTTGCATCCCTATATTTTCAATGTTGACATTCGTGTTCAGTATATCCCAGGGCTCCAAAAAGCTTAGTTCAGTTGAGATGAGGGGGGGGGGAGGGGTGTTCGTAGTAGCCATAAGTAGCCCATCGCCTAAATGTTATCTTTGCCCATATATAATTTTGTTTCATTTGATTATAAGTTTACTTTTAGCCATACGGCAAGAATTTTGGATTCCAAAATGGTGTCCATTATTGTATTTTTAAACTATGGAGATTTAAAACAGATTGATGTGAATAAAATTTGACAAACATACATTATTACAAGACATATTAACCGAGTGTTTGCCCTTTATAAAGTCTAGTCCATCGTAACTGAGACGTTTTCAGAGCTTTTTCGAGTCCATGGTGGCCATCTTGAATAATTAAAATTGCTCGAAGGTGACACCTCCACACCACCCTAGATATCTTCATTTAGACCCCAAACATATAAAATCAGCAGAGAAAAAAACTATCAGAGAATTTTGGGTCACTACCCTTAGCTGCCGGACTAAGACTGTTATTGACAGGTGTAGCCGGTGGTTGTTACAGATAATAATGCCAATGCTGAATGATATGCTATGTTTTTACTATATATTTGGAAAGGCATTTCTAGTTACCATTGTCATTGCAGTGGCGGTATGATTACGTAACTGCTACCTATCTGCTACTCCTGAACAAGAAAATGCGTGGAAGACCCATTCGTCTTATCAGTCAGAGAGCACTTACAGAAAAACAAAGGGTTAGTTTGTATAAAGCTATAATATATAGATAGATACATATATACATAGATAGATATTTATTGAGGAGGGGAAGTCTATGTAGACTAATGCGTCAATAAAATGAACAGTACACTATATGATACTGTTATATAGCATTCACAGAGTGAGACATTAGAAAAGAGATCAAACATAATCTAATTTCTTGTGAGGTGTGTGATGATATATAGTATTTATTTTCTATAAACACCATTTATTGAACACCCCTTTATCAATCAATTTTGAGTGCTAAGGACAAACTTCAGTGCATCACTAATGTTAAAAGACCTTTGGTATAATAAGTGAAGAGTATTTTTTTTTAGGCACCCAGTGTTGACCTAGAAGAAATTTTGGCATCACCATTTATGGAGCAAATAAAACGTCGAGAAAAAAGAAAAGATGCTGATGAGAACCATAGAAGACAGGAACCCGTTGAAAGTTGTGTGAGGGAAACAAAAGGACGGTGTTGTACGTCGTCTCAAGAGAGAATTAAAAATCAGAGAAATAGCTCACACGAAGATAAAGAGAACTTTGTGGTGCCTTTAACGCCACGAACTCCACGAACACGTCGACCACCCACATACGGCATGGCCTCCTCTCCACCGACCAGTGCTAGTAGATCTCATCACAGAACAAAAACACCCATGTCTGCGGTCCTCTCCACATCTATAGACAAACAAAACATGCACAGTGAGAACCAGTTTCTATATCGCAGCATGTAATTTGCCATTATAACTTACAGTAATGCAATTTGACAATAGTGTTTTCACTTTATTGTTATCCCTGTGATTAGTGTTATCACTTCATTGTTAACTTTGTGATTAGCGTTATCACTTTATTGTTTTGATTGGCCAGCTACAAAACATGCCTATATTACTCAAGTGAATCAAAGCAATAATTTCATACATTGTCACTGATGTTGTTTAAATGGGTCTAGTAATTTCAGTTTAAATAAGCAGAAAATATGTATGTATGAACTCACAGATGTAGGTATTTTTTACAAGACATACGTAGTTTCTGGTAATTTATTTGTTCTATTTTTTTTTACATTTTTTTCCAAATGATTAGATTAGTATCATTAACCAATAGATATTCCAATTTAAAAGTAAATGAGGGTTACATTTTAATATTATGAAAGGTTTTACTACATGTTAAATATAAGGCATCCAGAAACATTTCTATTCTCATATATATTACATTCTCTTCTTGATATTATAGCTAATGATGCACCCCAGCATACAAAACGTGTAACTCAAAAGCTAAAATGTGTTGTGCAGCTGTCGTGTACCATGACAACAGACCCCAAATAATTTTTGGCATAATTAAATTTAAAAGTCAATATAGGCTAATATAGGAATTTAAAAAGTATTATGTGAAGTACAATAAAATTATGCACCCCCAACATACAAAACATTTAGCACAAAAGCCAAAATGTGTTGTACAGAGCTCTGTTGTGTACTGAGACCAAAACAATGGCACCACAACTTTGGATTTCATGAAAACATCAATATGAGCTGATATGGGAATTAAATTTTATCTGAAGTACATGTAGTGTAACCAACTGATCATGATTTCAAAATTTAATAAATAAGTACAGTAAGTTTTTTTCCATGAGTCTTAGAGATAATCCAATTAAACCACATCATGTGATTTGAAGAATGCCTGGCATAGGGCCAAATATCTATGGTATCAGTCTAAGTTGGCCCTTGGGGGCACAAATGTTGCCAGAAGAAATACCCCAGTAACTATTGCCGGTATATGCCGTTCTAATACACACAGTTATATGTTACAATGTTGTTCTAGTATATTTGGGTGCTTTTGAGGGAGCATAATTCAATAGAATTTTTTAAAATTCTGTTAGAGGCGCTATGCAAAATACTTTATATAAAAAACATTACTGTAGGGCCAAGTTGTCCCTTTAAAGGACCAGAAAAGTTATTTCATTAGTTTTATTAGTTGTATTCTACCGACATGATTCTAAAGTACATAGAGGACAGAGTATGTTTAAATCAGAGTCAGGGTGTAAACATCACATTTCAGTATTGAAAAGACTCGCTCTCCACAATCATGTTGCGAAATAGCAAGCCATACATACTGTTGATCTGGCAATATTTGCAAGGTTTTAATTTTCGCGAGGAGGACAAATTCGCGAGTTCAAGAATCTCACAAAATTTATTATCACAATAGTGCTACTGAAGAAAAATACCAAAATCAGAAATTCACGAAAATCTAAACGCGAAAATCTACAGTATCTGAAATTTAAGATGGAGTTCCTCCTCAACTTTACAAATATTTATTTAAGCTAGCTTGCCTACTTTACTAAAGATTAAGGAGTTCTATCAGTGATCCTGTTAGAGCTTTTTTATTAAACACTCCATAAAATATTTTGCTACAGTTTACTGTTTGTGATGATAATCCTAACATTTAGCTGTGTGTTGCGTTCTGACCCGAAATATGTTGTGAAGGGCAAGATCTTTTTAACCACATATTTTGAGAGACTTTATAATTTTTACGATTAGAATAGTTTTTGTATACCGAGTATATATTAAATTATTTCTCCACCAGATAAGTAGCAGCCAGAATTTGTTTAAGATCTTGCAGCATACCGGTAATATCTTTTTATCCCAACTTATCTTGCTTTAAAAGCAATATTTCCAGAAGAGATTTTTGGTATATTTGAGAGGATGTATTATTTCGAGAAAATATCTGGATTCACAGATTTCAGCTTTTTTTCTCATTTAGTTTACAGGTAAAATGTCCCAGGTGATATTCAAAAAGGCATCTTTATTTTTTTGTATCTTGTATTCACACATAATTATCTTTACATAATAAAAAAGAGATCTTGTGTTGAAAGACACAAATTTTTTTTTTATAAAAAATGAATCGCGTGTTTGAAGTATACATTGCTTCATTTTAAAATTCATAGTTGTATTTGGAAAAAAGCATCTTGTCCACCTGCTATGATTCTCTAATCAAATGTTATGTAAATTTGTGGCTAAATATTATTTGATTATCCAGTGAGCAAGGAGGATGTTTACCCAAAGTTGACTTAATGTTGGACCAGTGTCAACATCAAATCAATTTTGTGTTTATTGTGTAGAACTGTATATATATACACCATTGAAGCTCAAGGGTTTGCTGTGATTTTCTCCTTTATCAAATGTTTTGAACACCACACATTGACTACAATGTATTTATGTTTTTTTTTCTTTCTCACAGCACCACAAGCCAAACGAAATCTAGAAATAAATTTTGGAAATACTTCAACGTTATCGCCTTCACGTTCAGTGGATTCACAACTAAACAATCTGTCATTATCACTGGGGCCACAGACACCTGTCAGTGCGCAGCAAATGTAGGTTTTCTTTTATTTATTACTACCTATTTCAATTATGATAATTAAATGACTAAAAGCTGTGTTATTAAGCAGTAGCCACCTCCTCCTTTGCAACCAGCGTGGCTATTTGTTTTCTAAATACCAACAAAGCTATGAACGCCGGCTTTTTATCCCCCACCCAACTTGTTGGGGCAGGAGTTATGGCATCACCTCGAATGTCAGTATTTTCGTTTTCTGAAGCAGATCTCTAAAAACCCATGGTGGGATCTATTTTTTATTGCACACACACATCCCTTAGGGGGTGTGGATGTGGGATTCTGGAGATTTAGACCTACAGTATATCTCTCATCCAAAATAGCTTTATTATTTCTGATGTCTGGCAAACCGTTACTATCAAACAAAATGTGTCTTTTCAGAAAAAAAAGTCAATTCAAAGTACATAACACTGAGGAATTTGATTTTCAAATATTCAATCCTTTAATTACTAGGGTGACCAACAAGGAATTTTCATTAGCGCATTTGAGGAGCAATATCAGGCAATAACCTAAATAAGTTTTGAGAACACAATTTTAAAATGACCTTTTAGCATTCATTTTTAGCTCATCCGGCCTTTAGGCCTAGATGAGCTTATGCCATCTTGTTGTGTCTGTCGTCTGTTGTCTGTCGTCCGTCCAAAATTCACAAGAATTGCTTCTCCTCCCTCAATTCTTATCCGATTTTAATTATGTTTGGTTTGTTTGAAAGAGCTTGGACCTGTGCATTAAACTTCCTCGCGGATTTAAGAAATTTTAATTATTAATTAACTGATGACCTAATTAAGCCCTAATTAGGGCACTCTGTCCACCATTCACAAGAAATGTTTCTTCTCCCTCAATTCTCATCCGATTTCAATTCTGTTTGGTTTGTTTGAAAGAGCTTGGGCCTGTGCATCAAACGTCCTCTCAGATTTGAGAAATTTTAATTATTAATTAACTTATGACCTAATTAAGCTCTAATTAGCAATCTATCCACCATTCACAAGAAATGCTTCTCCTCCCTCAATTCTTATCTGATTTCAATTCTGTTGGTTTGTTTGAAAGAGCTTGGGCTTGTGCATCAAACTTCCTCATGGATTTGAGAAATTTTAATTATTAATTAACTTCCGGATTTGAGAAATTATTAATTATCAATAAACTTATGGCCTAATTAAGACCTAATTAGGGCACTCTGTCCACCATTCACAAGAAATGCTTCTCCCCCATCTAGTCTTAACTGATTTTAATTCTGTTTGGTTTGTTAGTAGAGCGCCGCTCTACTTTTTCGGTCTATGTGGGTCTGAGTGGTTTTCTGTATGATTAATTTCACGGCAATAACTTTAAATTTGTGGAATTGGGAACATAACTAACTCCATGTGTGTGTTAAGAATAACTTTTTTTGTTGCACCACGAAGCCAGATTTTGAGATTTTGGATCAGCTGATCAGATGAACACTGATATAAATGACGCATCAATTCCTATCATGTACAATACTATGTCAGCCATCTCTGTTAGGTGACCCCGTGGCCTTAGCAATACACTTTGACCCTCAGTGCTTTGACCTGCCTCGCAATAATAAGCTGCCAGTACTGTATACGACACGTGACCTACTATGATCCAATGTTGTTTGAATGTTGGCCCGCCGTCTTTGACGTCAGCCCGGCATTAAAACAACATTGGGTCAACGTCTCGTGTTCGCTGGGAAGTGCAACTGTCATTAATAGTAGGCCTAATACGGCAACGCTGACCAAATGTTGGGCCAGCGTCATAGACAGTGTGCCAGCATTGAAACAACGCTGGCTGCATGTGATTGTCCAGCAGTATGCGTGTTTGCCTGTAAAGGCTGTATGGGCAGTCTGTCCCAGAGGCATACACAATACTCAGCTGACACAAGGAGACGTTGAATCAATGTCCGTTCACATTTGTCCACCATCTACGACGTTGGACAAACGTTAAGCCAACTTTGATTCAACGTCTTGTCTCTGCTGGCCTGCCAATACACATGTATGAGGCCTATATAATATGCCTATCGGCCACTCACTGCCCAACAAAACAAACATTCACTCGATGTGGCATTAATGTTGGGCGAGCTTCATAGACGATGCTCTAACATTAAACCACCAAAAAAAAAACAATTCATTTGTAGTAAAAACTTGAGCCTAGGGCCTACTGGTGCCTACAGTCTGAATACGTTCTGAAAACTTTAAAAACACCCCTCAGGCAATGCATAGCCTAATCCTGCTATGCTTAATGAATCTCATAGCCATATGCGAAGCCCCAGAAGTGACATTTAAATTAGGCTATTATTGTTTTCAACTCAACATCAAGTTATTAACTCACTAATTATATCGATTACTTTGCAATCTCAATATATCTAGGCTTATCGAGTTGTGAGTTCTATTATAGTGAGTTATATTATAGTGAGTCTATTTAATGTTGTCCTGCAGTCTCACACTGTTATCACGCTGATCTATCATTAAATCAACATTGGCTCAACGACTGTGGCAGTGGAAGTAGTTAATCTTTCTCCTTATTCAGTTATTTCAATCTGAACACTACACACTGCCATCTCATCTGTGCGAATAGCAGTAGGCCTACTAGAATGCAATGTGCCTAGGCTACTAAATTGTTTGCTAGACACGTTCTTTTGTACCTTCCCCTACATGTCATTGACTGGGGTATGCCTAGTAACATATATGCCTATACCACCCAAACTGTCAGGTTATTATAAACAGTTTCTGTTTAATAGATCGGCTTTGAATAATGAACTGCACCACAGTCCCAGACCATGGTCCCAGCCCAGGGTCACACAGGAAGTAGCTAGCTGTAATCACGCAGTGACGTCACTCGGTGAAAACAAAGTTATAAAACACCCCCTCCCCCATACTTCATTCTGTAAAACGCAGTGACATCACTCAGTGAGAACAAGGTTATATAAGAACCTTCCCTCATACTTCATTGTATTAGCCAGCTCGGTAAAAACAAAAGAGGTCGAGGTCATTGAGTTTCACAGATTTGACCTATTTCCATTAGGGTAGGCCTACCCGATTATCCCTAATAGACCAGATATAGGCCTACTAATAAACACAGAGACGCAGCTGGGGAGGCGTATTTACACGTGCAAGGCATGACCAGCACCCCCCCCCCCCTTCCCTGACTAAACTTTGAAAACATTATTGAGCTGACAACAGTCAGATACGGGATACAGGATAGTTACTGTCGGATTCAACACCTCATTTATTAGACCAATATATTTGTTGCTTAATTGTGAAACAGCTGCATCTTAGCTTTCCTTAAAACCAGGGTTTGAGAGGGTCGCACGACCTCCCTAGCTAAAAATCGAACAAAAATCCCAGGGGGCATGCCTCCAGACCCCCGTAACCTGCGTTTGCTATTTGCTCAACGCCAAATATAAATTCAAACAGTTTTTTTTACAGGGGGTCCAATTAACTTATTTCGAAAATACCCCAGCAATCCAAAATTCGACCCCCCCTTTAAGAATTTCTTGGCACAGGCCTGCTAAAACAATGACCCTGAAGCCCGGCACAAGCTCTACTTCAGTGCCGTCAGGCTCTAGTTTGATAGAGCTTGGGCCTGTGCATTAAACTTTCTAACGGATGTCAGAAATTTTAGTTATTATTTACCTTTTGACCTAATTAAGACCTAATTAGGGCACTCTGTCCACAATTCACAAGAAATGCTTCGCCTCCCTCAATTCTTATCCGATTTTTATTTGAAAGAGCTTGTGCATGTGTATATAATTGCCTCAAGGATTTCAGAAATTTTAATTCGTAATCAACCTGCCCTAATTAAGGATAAACTTCTGTGTCATTGACACTCTGGTTTGCTATATTCTATCAAGATTAAGTAAAGTAGCTGGCCCATGAATAAAGACAAGGATAGCCCAAGGATTTGTCCAAAGAAAAAATGGGTGGCCATTTTTTCTCAGGTTTTGGTTATTAACTCAGAAACCTTGCTAGATGACCAGATCAGCGCTCTAAAATAATATGTACTTGTTTTTTATAACACATGACAAATTTCACAGATTTAAAATTTAAAATGGCTGACTGATGCCCATTTTTTTCAAATTGTCTTGTGTTACATAACATGTGCTCAGACATGACAACATTCTGGTTATTTTAAATCTAAAATGGCTGGCAGTAACAGAGGGCTGCTTATGTGTTCATTTCTGAGCAACTCTTTCTAGTTTTCTAGGTTACACTCACACATTTTAATGCACTTTAGCACAATGCATGTATTTTTTCCTTGAATTGTTATTAATCAAAGTCTGTGTGATGTGCACAATTTTTCTAACTACGTTTGAAAAGATTAATTAGTTTTGTTTAATTTTAAATATTACCTTGATTATTTAGGAAAAATGGTGTACATGTTCGTAAGAAGAGTAAACTGCACCCCAGTTGTCTAGTGGATAACACATCGTAAGAGACTGTTGTCCGTTGTTCTCTGCATGTACATGTGCTTGGGACAAGGCTTGGCAGCTTCTCCACCATAACCCACTATATTAGATGTATATTATTCTTTAAACCCATATGGCTATAATTAGCTGGTTTATTAAATGATTAATAGTTGCATTTTCAAAGCTGGATTTATC
Source organism: Flabesymbios commensalis (assembly GCA_964017125.1). NCBI lineage: Eukaryota > Metazoa > Annelida > Polychaeta > Terebellida > Flabelligeridae > Flabesymbios > Flabesymbios commensalis. The sequence continues at coordinate 54,106,306 of OZ024904.1, read as the reverse complement.
CTTTTACACGGCAAATTATAGCTCAGTGTAGTAATACATGTACTGGTGTACTGCATGTATCACCGGTAAAATCACCTTATCAACCTTTTGATGTGACTTATTGAATTTTCACATATTTCCCACCAGTACTAAACTTCGGAAAAATTTGGGGAGCATGTAAATATCATTACTAAGCTATTTCAAATTGGAGCATGTTCGGTCAGAATATACTGTGAATAACACTAATCATTATGGATATTTCTCGCCATTAATTCATATACCGGTATGTACTATCTTTGTTACAAGAAAATGTTTATAATGACTAAAGCTATTTTTACAACTTTTTACCAGCACTTAAGTTCAGACTTTCACTTAAAATCACCCAGTTAATTTATAGTTGTAGATATGAACCCCAACTTCCTTAGACGGCTTAGGTCTTGTTTCGGATTGTGTGTTAGAAAGATTGTGATAATCTATAGTACTGTATATCACCTTGATAGATTATCCTGCCACGTTTTAATATTCATACAAAAGATTGGCCTTCAATTTTTCATTTAAAAAACATGCACATTTTATAATATCTGACTTAACATTTATTATGTATTGCAATTTTTCAAATAAACCCGAAATAAAAACTTGATTCTTACATTTGGACAAAATATCTTCATCAATGCACTAAGGTAAAGAAAGGAGAGGTAGAGAGTAAAATAGTGTTTTTTTCTGTATATTTATGTTATCAGTAGTCAACTCGCCAACGAGTTTGAATGTAGCTAACCATAACTTTCTATGTGATGACAATTAAGTATTAACAACTGATATAAATATTATGAAGCTTAAAAACACATTGCAAAATTTTCATGTGGCTGTGCGCTAAGACTACAAGAAGTATTATGTACAAGCAATAGAATGTAGTCTTGGATGTGTGCCTTTCATTTTACTTTTTCTTACTTATTCTAACAAATTTCATCCAGTAAATAAGTATCAATCGCTAATACATACATGTGCTGTAAATATCTCACCTTGGATATTTAGCTTACAATTTAACATTTGCGCTATACATTGAAACCTTGTTAGTCCATTTTATTTATTTTACGAATTTTTAATAGTTATTTGTTTAATTCTATTGAACCTTTGTCATAAAACATAGTGCACTATGCGCACATAGTGGTCACAGTTTTATCTCTTTCATTATTCGTAGTTCACATTAACCATTAAAATGATAATTAAATCATTTGAAGTACTAGTATTGGTACATGTAAATAAGTGGCCCACAATTTATAATGTGAATGATAATGAATCTTTCAAGTATGTGACTACAAGCATGTCTATCAAATATGACTACAAGCATATCTTTTGGGGTAATGATTTATTTCACCTTGTAAATTTCTTTTTTTGAAGTACATGTACTACTTAAATTTTATAATAACATTAACTAATTAATGTTAATGTAAAAAATAGCATTTGAGGTATGACAATTTTACTTTGAATACTGGTGCTTGATTAGGTTTTAGGTTTAATCTAATTGATGTTATTTTAGGGGTGGTGGCTCAGTGGATACAGAGCTTGATCGTGTTCATCTAGAAGATACTCCAGGTGGTCCTCGATCAGCAAAGAAAGGCGTCTTCGGCAGCTTAGAGAGGCTGATAACAATGCTTACACCAAAAAAACGTCAAGGTTCAAGTGGAGAAGCTCCAAGAAAAGTGAAGGTAAGCTTTGAATGATAAGTACCAACATTACTCGTAATATACACTGCTGTCTAAATGAAATACTGCAAAAAATTATTCTATTTCTGTTGTATTTATGCCTCTGCCACAATGACGAAGGCATTATTTTTGTCTATCCATGAACTCATTAGAAAACTGTCCACAATAGTATGCCCACCTGAAACCTCTGTTGTAAGCAAATACAGGTAAGTGATTCTGACCAACTTTTGCTCCTCAATCTCATCCGCCATTCTCTGGTATGACACTGTCAGATTCATATATTTTTGATGTGGTGGCTGAAACACGCAATACCCAGACAAAATCTACATTGCTGATAAATTGTTTACAAAAAAATTATTTTATCTTCAATTATTTTGCAGGCAACACATAATGTGTCTAACACCTGTCAACATGGACCAGATTATTTACTACACAGATTAAAAACTATCCTGGGTGATAAGAAAATACAATACAAACAATTAGGGTAGGTGAACATTTTATTACTTTAAGATTAAATTATTTTAAGTGCCCATGTGTATATATAATACCATGTAAGTATCATATACATGTATGTAGATATATATATAGAGAGAGATATATTAATAACCAGTATTTTTTTAGTTATACGTTAAGGTGCAGCATAATGGATGACTGGGGTAAAGTAAAACTAGCGTTTGATCTGGAGGTGGTGACGATACAGAAACTGAATTTTAACGGGGTGAGGAGAAAGCGTGTGAAGGGTGACACGTGGCACTACAAACACCTGTGTGAAGACATTCTGGCTGCTGCCAAAATATAGGTGAGCTAATATGGCAAGTGTTTGCCTTGTCATACCTGGTCTTGTGTACTGCTCAAGTTCATCCCATCGTGTCATATCAAAACACTCCATCTGTGTAAGTACATGTAGTAATTTATCTGAGGAAAAATATAAATTTCCGTAGATTAACTTCAAATATCTTGTCTAAATCACAAAAAAACATAGTGTCCTAATTGTTCATTGTTTGACATGTCATATTTGTCAACTTATGTCAACCTGCTCACACATAAGTTTAAAAGTTAATGGGGTTTTTATTAATATTATTACAAAATTATATCAAATATTACTTATTTGCATTGCATTTGCATCATGTAGGCAACCCCTCTCCTCGTCAATATTTTCTTGATTACTCAAAAATAATTTTCTGAAGATATCAGAGATGGCAATATATATATATGATATATGATATATGATCTCGGTGTAGCAGATACAATTTTTAACATCTAGTTTTGCTGCTACGCTTGGATAAATTATTCTACCATTTTTTAATCAGTATCAGAAATAAATGATTCAGTGTGAAGCTATACAGTAGAACCTGCTATGAGCAGCCACCCTTGCGACACAGATAATGTGACCTTTAAACGCCGGTGGCTGCTCATGGGAGGTACATTTGTATACAAAATGCCAATTAGGGGAATGGCCAAGTGGCCTCCCATAGGAGGTTGGCTGCTCATAAGAGTGGCTGCTCATAGCAGGTTCTACTGTAGTAGGGATTTTTTTCTCTATGAAAACTAAGTCTGGGTCAAGAGCTTTCTCCATGGCCGGTCCAGCCTTGTGGAAGGCTCTTCCTGTGTCCATACATAATTCCCAAACAATTTTAACATTCCGGAATTTACTTAACTCTCATCTACCAGTATTTGATCTGCCTTTCCCGGCCTACATGTAGCTCCTTGTTGGCCCGGCTCCCTGTTGACGAGCCTGCTGTGGCCTGGATTATGACACATGATCATACCAAGTATATGTGCGTCTCCGAGCTCAGTCTGCAAATGATGTATGCGCTATAGAAGTTTTTTTGGTTGATTGATTGATTGATTGTGGCTGAAATGGATAACACAGCTTGTGGTAGATGTTGATGTAGTCAATTTAGAAGATGTATATTTAAAAAAAATGGAAATGTTTTTCGTCATTTTAGCTGGATATTGCGTAAAAACAATGGACAACAGTTAGAGATACGTTATCAAATAACATGAGGGCGCGCAGATATTTCATTGGAGCTCACAAACACTGTATTTGTGATATCATTGTTCATTCCAATAAAGGGTGTTTCTGCATAGACATTCACTGCTATTAATACTATGTTTCTTAAGTTATTACGTACGCCTTTCTTATCAATTTTTTCAGCATTTGAATACAGGAGCCATTACAACCCATGTGAGCTGTGCACCGCAACATTGGTTTGTAATGAATAGATTGTGTTTTCAGCATGGCACCAGTGTGAGCGATGACTACTTGATGTCCAAAATTTGATAATACAACATAACGGAATAAGTTAAGGCTGTGGAAATCTAGCAGATGTTTCACTTTTGAAAACTAAATCCTTTATGATCACGATACAATATGTTGCAATAGCATGGCTCCCACATTCCTAGAAAACCTTGCATAGTAGATATTACCATATAACACCCTGTAGCCGGGTTTATATGATATGCGGTCCTCATCTCTCATAATACTATAACATAATAGTGGTATTCTCAGCAAACGCTCAGCCAATGATGGTATAATGTTGGCCCATCATCTGCGACACTGGCCTGGCATTGTACCATCATTGGGTAAGCATCCCGTGTTTGCTTGGTTGTTATGCGGTCCTCATATTATTATAGAGAGATCAGGGCCGCACAGTACTGGGTCGCATATCATAAACCTGGATCCATACAGGTTTTTGCATATGACATCACTGATGTCATAGATCACAATATCCAAGCAAACATGGGCCACAATATATCGTCTTAATGCTGGGACACTTATAACACTTATATATTGTTGGTGCAGTCTTTAGAGTTGACACCTCTGATGATAACTTGAAAAGTTGAACGTATCCATCTCAAATTTGTTATGCATGTTACTAATAAGCAGTTCTCGGACAAGTTCAATAATGGCTGAAAAAGAAATCAAAATGGCCGATTTATTGCGATTTTTTGCATTTTACGTCAATAATTTGACCTTGTGGGCGCAATAACTTGAAAAGTTTTCCATGTATCCTTCCTAAATTTGTTATGCATGTTACTAGTGACCAGTTCTCAGATAAGTTTAATAATGGCTGAAAAAAAAGCAAAATGGCAGATTTTTTGCGATTTATTGCGTTTTACTTCAATAATTTGACCTTGTGGGCGCAATAACTTGAAAAGTTTTCCATGTATCCTTCCTAAATTTGTTATGCATGTTACTAGTGACCAGTTCTCAGATAAGTTTAATAATGGCTGAAAAAAAAGCAAAATGGCAGATTTTTTGCGATTTATTGCGTTTTACTTCAATAATTTGACCTTGTGGGCGCAATAACTTTAAGTTCAATAATGGCGGTGGGCTATTGGTGAGTGTGCTCTTGTTGAAACATATGTTTCTTAAATGTGTAAAATGTAGTACCGGTATATCCCAGCAGGAAATCTTCTGTCTAGTTGAAACAATTTATCACATGCTGTATGTTGATTTGATATTAGACAATGACATTTATTCATGGTCTTGAGTTTAGTAGAGACAAAAGTGTATATAATAAATAGAATATAAATATATAATATAAATATATAATAATACAGACACAAACAGTAATATAACCCCACAGCACACGGCTGATGACATGCTAATACATCCCGGAATACTATGTGAATTTATTGGTGAGCAATGATCATTATATCAGCAGTGTTAGCCATTCATTGGACTGGAGCAGCATGGAGCTATGCAGAAAATGAAACCCAGACCAAGTTTTTCCTTCTCTACATTGACCACTATTTCCCAAACCCTGTAGTACCTAGGGATACCATCAGGTAGAGGCTTTTATTGTCCCAAGGGTTCCCACATGGCCTTCAGGAGAAGCTAGAATTTTGTTTCGATTTTATTCTGTGAACCCTTCTCCAGCATGCTGAGTAGTAATGGAAATCTCAATGACAATCTGATACCAGATGGTAATCTGAGACTATGGCAATCTGACACTCGATTGCATGTTTGGCAATCTGACACTCGATGGCAATCTGAGACCCGAATCAGAGACTAAATGACAATCTGATACCAGATGGTAATCTGAGACTATGGCAATCTGACACTCGATTGCAATTTTGGAAATCTGAGACCCGAATCAGAGACTAGATGACAATCTAAGACTCGATGGCAATCTGAGACTTAATGGCAATCTTGGCAATCTGAGACTCGATGGCAATCTGAGACTCGATGGCAATCTTGGCAATCTGAGACTCGATGGCAATCTTGGCAATCTGAGACTCGATGGCAATCTGAGGCTCGTATGCAATCTTGGCAATCTGAGACTCAATGGCAATCTGAGACTCTATGGCAATCTGAGACTCTATTGCAATCTGATACTTTATGGCAATCCTGGCAATCTGAGACTCGATGGCAATCTGAGACTCAATGGAAATCTTGGCAATCTGAGACTCGAAGGCAATCTGAGACTTGATGGCAATCTCAGACTCGATGGCAATCTCAGACTCGATGGCAATCTCAGACTCGATGGCAATCTGAGACTCGAAGGGAATCTTGGCAATCTGCGTCTCGATGGCAATCTGAGACTCAATAGCAATCTCAGACGCGATGGCAATCTTGACAATCTGAGATTAGATGGCAATCTGAGACAAGATGGCAATCTGAGACACGATGGCAATCTGAGACACGATGGCAATCTGAGATTTGATGGCAATCTGAGATAAGATGGCAATCTGAGACTCCATGGCAATCTGAGACTTGATGGCAATCTTAGACAAGATGGCAATTTGAGACTCGATGGCAATCTGAGATTTGATGGCAATCTGAGACTCCATGGCAATCTGAGACTCCATGGCAATCTGAGACTCAATTACAATCTGACACTCGATGGTAATCTAAGACTTTATGGCAATCTTGGCAATCTGAGACTCGATGTCAATCTGAGACTCGATGGCAATCTTGGCAATCTGAGACTCGATGGCAATCTGAGACTTGATGGCAATCTGACACTTGCTGGCAATCTGACACTTGATGGCAATCTGGGACTCGATAGCACACTGATGGCAAGCTGAGACTCGATGGCACTCTAATGGCAATCTGGGATTCGATTGCAATCTGATGGCAAACTGAGACTATGGCAATATGATGGCATTTTGGGACTCGATGGCACTCTGATGGCAAGCAGAGACTCTATGGCAATCTGATGGTAAGCTGAGACTCGATGGCACTCTGATGGCAATCTGGGACTCGATGGCTCTCTGAGATTTGATGGCAATCTGAGACACGATGGCAATCTGAGACACGATGGCAATCTGAGATTTGATGGCAATCTGAGATAAGATGGCAATCTGAGACTCCATGGCAATCTGAGACTTGATGGCAATCTTAGACAAGATGGTAATTTGAGACTCGATGGCAATCTGAGACTCGATGGCAATCTGAGACTCGATGGCAATCTGAGATTCGATGGCAATTTGGGACTCGATTGCAATCTGAGACTCGATGGCAATCTGAGACTCGATGGCAATCTGACACTCGATGGCAATCTGACACTCGATGGCGATCTGACACTGGATGGCAATCTGAGGCTCGATGGCAATCTGGGGCTCGAGACTCGATGGCAATCTGGGACTTGATGGCAATCTGACACTCGATGGCAATCTGAGACTAGATGGCAAACTGGGGCTTGATGGCAATCTTGAGACTCGATGGCAATATGGTGGCAAGCTGAGACTCGATGGCAATATGATGGCAAGCTGAGACTCGATGGCACTCTGATGGCAAGCTGAGACTCGATGGCAATATGATGACAAGCTGAGACTCGATGGCAATATGATAGCAAGCTGATACTCGATGGCAATATGATGGCAAGCTGAGACTCGATGGCACTCTGATGGCAAGCTGAGACTCGATGGCACTCTGATGGCAAGCTGAGACTTAATGGCAATATGATGGCAAGCTGAGACTCGATGGAACTCTGATGGCAAAATGATGGCAAGCTGAGACTTGCTGGCAATATAATGGCAAGCTGAGACTCGATGGCACTCTGATGGCAAACTGAGACTCGATGGCAATATGATGGCAAGCTGAGACTCGATGGCAATATGATGGCAAGCTGAGACTCGATGGCACTCTGATGGCAAGCTGAGACTCGATGGCAATATGATGGCAAGCTGAGACTCGATGGCACTCTGATGGCAAGCTCAGACTCGATTGCAATATGATGGCAAGCTGAGACTCGATGGCAATATGATGGCAAGCTGAGACTCGATGGCAATCTGATGGCAAGCTGAGACTCGATAGCAATCTGGGACTTGATGGCACTCTGAGACTCGATGGCACTCTGATGGCAATCTGGGACTTCTTTCTGACTTGGTCTTTGGAGAAGAATATTGACACTGTGGTATGTTTCTGATTCATTCGCATACTTGACTTTGTGAAATCGACATCTTGTAGTTTTCAACACAGAGTGGTGGAGCTTCAGTAATCAGCGTCCAGTAACTCACTTCTGAACTGAGAAACTCATTTTCAGCAAATTCACCTGCTTTCCTATTCGCGGAAACTGGTTTATCTGATTCCCCATGATGAAATTCCTAGCTCATACCACTCGTGGTATAGTATGTGTGTTATATGTGTATTTTCCGGGTTGATTCTGTTATAATGTTTTCAATTGTACTTGCATAAATGTTCTCAATTGTTAGCTCATCCGGCCTTTATGTCTAAAATGAGCTTATGCTTCCGTGTGGCGTCTGTTGTCTGTCTTCTGTCCACAATTCACAAGAAATGCTTCCCCTCCACCTAAATTGTTATCCGATTTCAATTTTGTTTGTGCATAGAAAGACCTCATGTATTTCAGAAATTTCAATTATTAATTAACTTATGACCTAAGTAGGCCTAATTAGGGCACTCTGTTCACAATTCACAAGAAATGCTTCTCATCCCTCAATTCTTATCTGATTTCAAGTTTCTTTGGTTTGTTTGAAAGAGCTCGTGCCTGTGCATAGAACTACTCGCGGATTTTGAAAATTTTAATTATTAATTGACTTATGACCTAATTGGGACCTATTTAGGACACTCTGTCCGCAATTCACAAGAAATGCTTCTCCTCGCTCAAATCTTATCCGATTTGAATTCTGTTTGGATTGTTTGAAAGATTACCTCACGGATTTCGGAAATTTATATTAATAATTAACTTAGGACCTAATTAGGACACTCTGACCGCAATTCACAAGAAATGCTTCTCCTCTCTCAATTCTTATGCGATTTGATTTTTTGGGGGGATTATTCGAAGGAGCTCGTGCACATGTGCATATAACTTTCGCACAGATTTCAGAAATTTTAATTCGTAATCAACTTGCCCCAATTAAGGATAAGCTTCTGTGTCATTGACACTCTGGGTCTTACATTAATGTTTACAAGCGTACCTGCAAAATGTTTTCAATACTGCTTCCATTATTGTTTTCAAACGTAATTTTATCTCCACCGATAAGATGGGAACATGTTGTCTGTGCGAAACATAAACGATATACGTTTTCAAAATATCCTCAGCATAGTCAAGAAAGCATATAGTGAAAGTGTAGGCCTGTAGTAAATAACCAGTCAAAATGATAAAAACGCATCTGTAATGTTTTGCCCCTAGCAGGCAAAGCGTCGTTATACACACTCGTCAGACTGTCGGAAGCGCTGAACTATAATTAGTACAAATTTCTAATGCAAGTAAGCCTACTTAGTACTAGAACACATCGGTTTACTGGTAATTAATATCCGTAGACTAAAAATAAAATCTATCTACATAGCCTCTATCTGTTCATTAATCGGTAAACCTCCATGAGGAGTATCACACCGATGACATTGGATGTATGCTTTAGCCACTAAACGGCACTGCTTGAATAACTCAAACAGTCGGACTCTCGGCAGCACACATACATGTAGGTGTACAGCACTGCTATTTTAAGGAATGTCTACACTCTGGCTGACTGCATTACAATTAATTTAGCTTAAAACCAGCACTGGCATGTAACATTTGCTCTATGTCTATGTAAAATAAAAACAGCTTTGTTGCATCAGTTGGTATGCGCCTGCGCCACAGGGTGTATATATATGCATAATAACGACACAACCCGACTCCAGTTTGTATGTACATCAACTTGAGCGACCACAGAACCAGATAGAGGTGAAACAACTTGAAACTTCGTTGAGTTTATTCTGGTTGAGTGACAGTTTTCACAGATCAGCCAAAAAGTAAACGAAAGAGCGAACTGTACTGGTTTAGTTCTTGAATGAACATACTCATAGACTGTATCTGTTATTCTTCCCATGGGGTGGCGTGCTGTTAATGTTATGTACATAGAGCTCTCTTAATTACGATGATTGCCAATTATACAGTGTCAGACGAGCGCTTAAGACAGTACACCAACACTACGCTAACATTGTTTCAACGTATCGATATTAGTCCAATGTTGGTCCAGCATTAAAATAACATTGGTTTCACGTTTCGTGTTTGTGCCAACCCAGTGAACACGAAACGCCCACCCAATGCTGGTTTACCGTTGGAACTGCGTCGCAGACGGTCTCCCAGCATGCAACGGTTTCTTATCGACTAATTCTCTATGATGAATAAATGTTATTTCACTCGCCAGGTGGTAGTCATGTTTGCCCCCGTTTTTTTCGCCAGGGGCCAGCACTCACTTCAATACAACATTATGCGATGCATAGAAATCGTAAATATCCAAACTAAGGAGACTCATATTAGCAAGCACAAAACATTTGTATACCATTTGTACAACGTCTTCGACGTTGGTCCTACATTGTACAAATGTTATATACAAATGTTTTGTGTCTACTGGATGCACTTCCTTAATTTAAGAAGTGCCAAATTAATCTTTCTTTGCATCACAGACGATAATAAATAAAATTGAAGTGAAAGCTGACGGCATCATCTGTGACAGGTCAGTCATGCAGTCTACCTTCAGGTGGTGATTCCAGCTCTGAACGACTATCATCCCACTGGACCGAAAGTTCATATATATGCTACCATAACCATTTGATTCCAGCAGGACCATATATTTTATGCTGATTATTTTCCATGTATTCAGAAAAAGACATTTACTCCACCTTCAAATCCCGGCGAAATAAATTGGGTTAGAGTTATTGTATTGCAATTATTTGTTGGAAGCTCTGGCTCCTACCTGGTTCGTACATGTTTCAATGATCAAACTTCGCAAATTCGACAATGTCCATTTAGTATCATATCAAATCACATTGACGGTCTCATTGAATTTTACAGCGTTCTTCCAATCTGGTAAACGGCAAAATTTTCGATTTTCAACTTGTCTGATTGTATGGTGTTAATTCCACTTGGATAATTTTGATCGCGTGGAAGGTGTGGGGGGGGGGGGGGGTAGGTAGGTCTATTGTCGATTACTTGCAAACACGAGACGTTGACCCATTTCTGGTTTAATGTTGGCCTAACTTAATTCATCCGTGGGTCAACCCCAGCAAACCGTGGGTCAACCCCAGCAAACACGAGACCTTGGAACGATGTTTGTTCAATGCTGGTCCACCGTCTACTCTGACCCAACATTGAAGCAACATCGGGTCAAAGTCTCGTGTTTGCTGGGACGTTAGTTTTACGTATTTGCTGTGTTGAAGTCTGGATGAACAATACAACTGATATCACAGCGCAAGACATTAATATACTTCTGTTTGTTTACCCGTTCTATCGTTTTGCATTGTTTACCAATTGATCACTAGTTCAAGATTTAAGATGGTGTCTGGTCTGAAAGCTTGTAAGCCTACATTATACATAATGAATGACCTCTGAATAATCCGGCGTGATACGCAGCGTACAAACTTTGCTTATGTATGCGCCTATTACGGAGCATACCAGCCGACTATTAACTAAATTACTATCAGGTCTTTATGTCACACATCCTCGTGTTAGCTACACAGGCTGTGGACAGCGACATCGCGAGTATGTTGTTGATGGTCTTATTTATGTCGAGTTTTAATTACAAATCTGATCATTAACTATTATTGGCTTAAAATTTGATTTGATGCACACATTTTTTTAACTTCAACACAGAGCGATTCATGAATTCTAATATAACTGAACTGAATTCTTCTAACTGAAAATATGTAAGCTTTCTCCAATCCAAAAATCCTGAACGCTGTTGTATAGTATACGCGTCTACAAACAGTTTATTTTTCACAACAACTGTTTTAAATTCAATTAATGCAAAGTGTAGTTCACTGTTTCATCAATGCGTACGAAGCTGGAGCACACCAGATGTGAGCGAGTAATGGAGTCTGCCTGCATGCCATGAAAAGGTGTATGTGCAGCACTATTTACAAATTATAAGAGATCTAATTTTTAAACATTTGTATGGGTTTTTTCTACAGGAATTTGTTTTTAAATTATATGGAAAATGTCGAGCAGCAGCTGCATTGATTATTGCTTAACCCTTTCAGACCCTTTAGACGTCAGATTCTGACGTCTAAAAACGATCCCCGCACTGAAAAAATTACAAAATTTATAATGGCCGACTCCATAACATGGGTTTCAAATGAAGCGGAAAGAGCGAATTAAGACATTTATGATGATTTCAAATTTTAAAAAACCTATCAGTCTCCATGGTTTATACACAAATATTTCAGCGTAGAATCAGTGTATGATCCATGTGGTTTGTTCTGCCGTCCCAGCAAAAACAATACAACCCAAGCTCACTGACTTTATTGTGGCTTAATGTTGGGACACCGCCTCCGACGCTGTTCCAGCATTAAGCCAACATGAAGTGAATGCATCACTTTCTTTGGATTCTCTGTTGTCCTTGTTGTCTACTCTCCTCATCCACCTGAATTATACCATATGGTTTATTAATCAGCCACACAGTCGGTGATTAACCCACTGCACCCCAGCGCCAGATGATTCACCTTGTCGTCGCATTTGAAATTGTACCTTCTCTTTGTAATCAACGTGTTTCGATACACTATTTCCTAATTTCCATTAATAAATTTCATTAATTACAAATCCCTCTGTCTGTGCGTCTGTATTTCACATGTTGATGTATATATACTATATGTATAGAATTTATTGCCGTGGCTCATAGAATGTTAAATTGACAGGTAAATTCACCCTCCATCGCTAACTATTGTGACCCTTTTAGCCCTGTGCGAGAACATTAATTCCCTACGTACTCGGTGATCACCAAACAGACGTTAATGTCGGTGACCGAGAAGCGACAAGAGATAAGTCGAATTAAAACTAAACTGTCATATGCAACATTTTCATCTAAATAAAATGATATTAATATCGTTGCAGTTATTGTTTAAATGTCGCTAATGTTATTAATGCATTATGGGTTCTCGTCATCAGTGGGTTGACAAGTTGACATCTGCCACACGTATAGAGCTGATTGTGAACACCACTCATATAGACATCACTCACTGACTCACTACCCTAACCAATATTGACCCAATGTTGTTTGATGTTGGGCCAACGTCGTAGACGGTGGGCCAACTTCAAAACATCTTCGGGTCATTATATCTTTTTCATTTTATACACGAATCTTTGTATAGAAATTGTGGTATATTTTGTTAGAAACATTGACCACTGACAAACTGACCTGCAGAAATATGTAAATTACCATCATTTCTAAGATCCGAGCATTGTTTGTTTTCTTTGATAGTTGCTCACAATATCATGGCGGGGATGATCTACACATTTCTTGTTCTTTGCTTGTTTTATGACACTCCACTGATTATTTAGCCCTTTTCGAATGTTTCTAAGTCTATTAATAACCATCACCTTATGGTTGTTGTGTTTTGTTTTTATCTTGCTTGCTGTGTTTATCTATGCAACATTTTATCCCAGAAACGTACTATCGTATGTGTAAATATGTGCTACCGAATATGTGTAAATATGTGCTTCAGAATTTCTTTAATTTGTAAATATTTAATTATTTCACCTCTTACCGCTCACCTCTTACCCAGAACGAAACGTTCACCCAACTAAATGTTGTTTCAATGTTGGTACACCGTCTGCGACGCTGACCCAAAATGAAAACAGAATTGGGTGGACGTGTCGTGTTTGTTGGGATTGGGGCCGTTGCTTTCCCCGCATACCGTTTCAGTGTAATCACGAAGGAACGAGGTCATAAACCGAGTCTGTGAGATAAAGTGGCATCTGAGAGCGCTGATGTGAGCAGTGTATTACTGCAGTCCAGCGACAGTACAAGTTCATTACTCCGCCCTCACTCACACAATCACCAGGACATTGTCTTAACACTTTAAATGCTAAATTCCCCAGCAGGTTATCCATAAAGAGCGTTGCAGTATTTATCCTGGTATTCAAATGATTCTCAGCGTGTACCACTGAAGTAAAGTATGTTTTGTTTTTACCCTTGCAGGGCAGGGATCGTCTTTAGACGTCAGAATCTGACGTCTGTAGACGTCAGAATCTGACTTCTAAAGTTAATATCCGCGCTGTAAGGGTAAAAATAATTCCAAAGACCATAGACCCAAAACATAGCTATTCCAATTAATCTGAAAAACCCGAATAAGACATTTGTGATTATTTCAAACTGAAAAAACCTTTTGGCCTTAAAAAAATTAGCGTTTTAAGCCTTTAACCGCCAAATTACTCAATTTGTATTTTCACCCACTTGAAGTTGTGTCTCGCTGACGCGATCCACAACTTCAAGTGAGTGAAAATTATTCAGATTTGACAAAATGGATGTCAACTCTTTTCAAATCTTGGTGGTTGATGTCACATTTTATCTTCAACATATTTAAAATGTGGTACTTAATGTGCTAATAAAAAAGAAAAACCGGCGGTTAAAGGGTTTAGTGTGTAGCAGTTCAAATCGGGAAATTACTCTGATTTGTCATTACCTCCGCCAGGAAGTTATGTGTTTGGTCTTGTTGGTTGGTCTCCCGGGTTGGTCTGTCCGTCAGATACTTAAAAAGTAGTGAACGGATTTGCATGAAAGTTTCACCAGAAGTTTCACACTTCGGACCAAGGAACAATCGATTCAATTTTGCGGATGATCTGGATTACAATCCGGATTACGATCCAGATCTCAGTACATTTGAGGTACCTGCATGGAAGACTACTTTATGACGTCATAGTCTCACAACTGTTGTGTACTGTCACTAGATCTACCACCTTTTAAGAATAAATGAAATAGGTTGAATCTATGACGTCATAATTAATCATCTCCAGTGAAGTTTTACTATCCCCGTAGGAATGAATGCAATACTACTGCCACAGGTTTTAGGATAATTAAGATCATTAATTCCCGCGGAGATTCGCAGTCTCTGACTGACTGACTGTTAGTGACTTTCTAATGTTTTGATCTAAGCATTTGCCAATTTTGTCAATTAGAGCTGGATTCTCATTTTTCCTGGCTAAATGGTTAATAATGAATGAAACTAAATTATCAACAGGAGTATCTGTGTCATATCAACTTCAGGATGCAATGAACTTTAAGCTTATTTCGTAAATTGAATATAAAATTGAAAGGATAATCAATTTGCATAACGCAGAAGTGACAACAAAAACAAAGGTAATATGTGTTTTTTTTGTATGTAGAAAGATTCGTTATTTCACTGTGATTTAAATCATTTGGGAAAGTTCGATGTGTTCTATCTAATCAGCAGTTATCTATTATGCTGGCTGAAATGTTTAGTTCACAGAAACCACCATGTGGCTCTGCAAACTCGAATATTAGATTACATGTGTATCTTTTTGTAATTTATTGTAATTTATTGTTATAATCGTATATAAAAAATAGTTGGGTTTTGTCTCAAAGTCAGACATTATCAGTGTAGGGTTAAATAATAGGGTCCATGTCTATTAACCAACACCTCTCATTCTATCACCCCCAACCCCCCCCCTCCTGTCACGACGGGAGAGTTGACAGAGATAATATCAGCCGCGGTCTCGCTTGCGCGACTCAATTGTTGCTGAGTATGCCTGGCCGGTGCTAATTCTGTCGTTTGGGAGGGGTAAGGCGCGCCATTCTCCGTTCCGCAGCCTGGCCCTGCAGGCTTGTCTTATGGGGCATCTCATCCATTTGCCAGATTTCCGCCTGCCAAATGGACGTCCAAAATGGGGCGTCCGTGATGCAATTGTCCCAACTCACCGTAAACGATTCTTTGCCACGTCACATATTGGCCGTCAAATGCTTCTAGTGGACTCTCTCTTTCTCTCTGACCAAACCAAACGACTTATGTTTTTTGAGACTCTTTATTCTACTAATAAGCAGATTGTCTTTAACATTTGAAAAGTAAAAAAATCTTAGTGTGAAAGGAATGTAACACCAGTAAGTTGCTGTATAGCCGAGGAGAATAAACCTTCACATTGTCTAACTTTTCAAACCATATTTTATCTCAATATTTGAGAGCCATGAACACAATGAAAATAAACATAGAAAGCAGTTCTCAATGTAAAGTGAAAGTAATGTCGATTCAAAATAATTATCCGAATGATGATCAAATTCTGCAACTTCTTCCATGAAAAAATAATGCAAAATTAAATTGGCAAAGGTCTTTTTTATTTAAATACCCTAGAAAAGTGGATATTTTCCGATCACTTCTTCATCCATATCCAATAGAGCCGTGGGTAAGTCCACATTTTGACAGTCCAATCATGTGGTTTCCCGTTTTAGAGGAGCTGATGGTGGGTGTGAGGTTTTTGTTTGGAGAGGCTGTCTACATTAACGTGAGAGGGAATGGTGATGACACGTTGTATAATGGTCTACGTGCCCACACACTGGAACCGTGTCAGATTGACAGATGCCATTGTCAGAAAATACCTCACATCAATTTCTGCAATGCAACCGACACCCGCCAAGCGCTGGTTAAAAAATGGGCCTAGATTATCGCCCAATCCTCGCACCATATATGTGTAATTTTTTGACAATCAGATAAGCTAAGATGGAGTTTTAAATTACGAAAACTCTGTACCTTTTCCCTCTTGCAAGTTATACGACAGTAATTGCATTATCGTATTATTTAGATGTTATCCAGATATATTCCATTCCCCCTGAACGACACAAGCTGAGCTTGCATGACAAACTTACATGCGATGCCACCAGACTAGAAAACAAATCTCTTCCAAAGATTTATAATGCGTGTATCTAAGTTGAGATATACATTTATATTTGTCCGTAATAACAGACGCTGTAGGCCTAGGCTATGTGATACAGAGTCTGTAATCATTGCCATTCGAAAAGCTGTGCCCCCTACTTGACGGATTGCGCAATGCGTCCTTGTATGATTAATATTTTGTATAGTAGTTCATATCATATTGACATATTTACATCTCATTAAAAATATGCCTTGATGCGTGGATTTATCTACCGATGTTTATAGGTGAAGTTGATGTTTGGAAAAGGTTACCCTCACATTTTTCATGAAATTGTTGATCTCTGCGTACACTTGTAACCAGAATACAGAAACACAGCTTTTGCTATGCTGTCAATCTCTGACGCTAAACCATGTGGTTGCCTCGAACTCAACTATATTTATATCGACTTGAAATTTAGATATAATTTTGGGATCATGCAAAGGCCTTAACTAGAACTTCAAAATCTGAAAATGTAGTGAGCCAACTTTAGGTGGAAATTTTTGTCTTCTTCGTGAGAAGGGATGCATAACAAGTAACTATGCATGCTCACAAACGCATGGAGAATAAATATCGGATGCGTCATAAAACGAATATAATCTTAGTGTTTTGGCATCTAGGTGTGAGTGATAGATCTCTTTAACTATCTGGCGGTTGAATGTTTTACATGACCCAGTGTTGATTTCATGTTGGGCCACCGTCTACGACGGCGGCCCAACATTAAATCAACACAGGGTGAATGATCACTCCTGTAAACAACAGGTATTATTCACCCGTAGACAATTACCAAGTATACAATTATAATGTCAAAAGAGCGTGTATGGTACAGTCACATAGTTTAGCTTGGAAAGATATAAGTTACATTTTAATTAATTTAATTTGACTAATGATAAATCATTTACAAAACCACAGGCCGAACTTTAGCGTACTCATTTTCCTCTTTGAAGTGGAAGATTTCTTTAATGTCTAAAGTGTTTTTGTGCGAGTTGACACAGCCTGTGAAGAATAGGTATACTTAATTACCACGGGATGCTATTTTTGATGTTGGGGATGATTCTGGGAAGGCTATTATGGTTAGATGATAGGTAGGCTACATCTCTCGCCTTTGAAAAACGGGGACAGCATGTTCATGTCTTAAAGAGATTAACACCCGAATTCAAAATCCGAAAATTAACCGTGATTTAAATATACCTATAATAATAGTTAAAATGATGGATCATAATGTTTCCTCTTTTGATTGATTTATATATTCTTATTTTAATGTCATTAAAAATAAATGTTCGTTTGGTTTGTGGGCAACGCCCCGTTCATTTATTCTTTGTGCTGTGTTCATAATTAGGGGAAGGCTATTTACCACAGGGATATTAATTCATTTGTTCATTTAAAAGTTTACACTTTAAGTGCTGATCGATGAAGCTGAGCGTTAAGACCCCCCTCCCCCCTCTCTAACTCTCCGCCACCCAAAACCATGTAATGCCTTAAAAGAGTTGGAAAACGAGACATAATGAGAATGTGCAGAAGTACACAACCATATGTTATTTCTTGATATAACCTTCTATCCTCAGTTGATCCAATACCCCCTCCACCCCCCACCCCCCACCACGCGTGCCAGCTGTACCATACATGTATATTATACTTTGCGAGCTAACATTTAAAATTTGACAATTAGAATTCATCAATTAATTGATTCTTACAAAAAAGATTATTTAGTCTCCGCCCAGCTGGAAATAGCGTATTGTGTGGTATTTGTATTGAGTACTACTAGATTGGTGATATAAGTGTACGGGGATCAACTTTAGACGTCAGACTCTGACGTTTAAAGTAGATCCCCGCAGTGAAAGAGTAAAACATTTCTAATGGCCGTAGACCCATACCATAGCTATTCAAATGAAACGAAAAGAGCTAACCAAGAAATTTAATATGATTTCAAATGGAAAAAAACCCTTTGGTCTCTTGGTTTATATAAATATTATTCCGCCTTTTAAGATTGAAGTAGTGTGATTGCTGTATGTCTCATTGGATGGTGAAGGAGAGTGTGGGTTTGGGAAGAGAACCCTATTCTATCCAATGGTCACGACTTCTTCCATAAGCGCTGTTTTAATGCAGGGCCACTGTCCCAAAACATTCACCCAGCATTGAATCGGCGCTGATTCCTTGTCGCCAATCCACTGTGAAGTGAGGCGTTGCCAGAGAAGCCATTCTGTTAGGCACAGTTGAGTAATTATGACACAAAACGGGCGGCTCCAGGCGGCGCAAGACGGGGCCTTGTAATTACATGGCAAGTCGCACGATAGAAAATTGTGCATTTGTTTGTGACAAGATGGATGTGAAACCGAGCAAGCGCATCTCTTGTACGGGAGGCGCGAGTGATGGATCTTGTTTAAGGGGTGGTGGGACGAGATTTAAATTGCTACAACCTAGGCCGTAACGCCAATTCCTTCATTGCTATACATTTGAGTTGATTTGTTTTCCTTTGATGTAATTCTAGATGTATTGTAAGCTGCTTTGATAGCGATCTCGCTTCCAACAGTTCTTCTACTCACCAACCCTCTATTTGCTGTCTACCATACCATACTGCACTGCGACTAATACATCTGGGCATGTCTGGAGGTAGATCCCATAGACATGCCCAGAACTCCTTACCGGGCGAGCGAAGGAAAACGCTCTCAATAACCCACCATGTCCTATCACCCCCACCCTCACATCATCATCTGTACATCAGTCATCTTATCAATTGACTACAACGTTTTATCGTATTACAATGTCACTTAAAAGACCATTTGTGCCGAAAAGTGACATAAAGCAATGATTTACTACTACTAATACATCTGGTACTTTCTCACATGAATACTCGTCATATGACTCGACTGTGCGAATTCGATTTCACAATTAACAATATTATACTAGGCCCTTTTTTTCGATTCAATATTTATTGTTGGTGACAAATAATCATCTCAGTTCTCAGACCAACATGGCATTGAGATTGGTCCAGCGTCATTGTGTTGATTGGTTATCTAAAATAAAGAGTGAAATTACATTAGAATAACGTGACCGTATGTTTGATTCCGACTATATAATGATTATTATAATTACCTTCACCAAAGGAGGTTATGTTTTTGGTCGTGTTGGTTTGTTTGTCTATCCATAAGCAGGATTACTCAAAATTTAATTAACGCATTTGCACGAAACTTTACCAGATGTGCTTCTCGGGCCAAGGAGCAATCTATTAAATTTTGGGATGATCCACACCTGGATCCAATACAAGATCACTGCGGCCAGGCACTAGACGCGAAATTCGACTTTTACTTTCCTGCGTTTCATGCAAAACCGACGCAAATGCGAAGTAAATCGAACTACTTTGTAGTTTGGAACTTTGTTCGTTGCCTTCGCGTTGGTGTGTTTTGGCAATGATAAAATAATCCTCCCTAACATTACTAGACACCATAACGAGACACCATTATTTTATAGTGATCAAATAATTTATAGTGATCGCGTAGTTGCAGGTGACTGTACACATGTTGGTCTTTCTAATTTTAATAATTGCGATTTTTTTCATCACAGCCATCCAGACTATTCTTAACATTTATTTATAATTTTACTACAATGATGAGTTATTTCATTACAGCCTTCCAGACCATTCTTAACATACATTTATAACTGTCAGCTTAATTAAAAACGATAAACTCATTTAAATCATTCCATTGCAGAGGTGTCGATATACACTACCAATTCAATTAGCTCACTTTAACACAATGCCAGTGTCCCCTAGTAGATGTAACCGTTACCGGTATATATTACAGGTCAGTTGAAGCATTGGGAATCAAAAGGTCAGATATATATTTTTTCCCATGGAGACGTAGTTTATTGGTTTCTAACGCTATTTGGTCACATCTTTCTATCTATAGTGCTGTCAAATGAGTGATTGCACCATTTGGCAGACAGAGTCAGTGGCCCTCTGGTATTGTAGGCTTCAATGTAAAACAGGTCCATCAATGTTGGCCCATTTATACTTGACGTTGTGCCAGCATTGAAGCAGAGTCTTGCCATCCCATTGAAGACGAGAACCAGTGTTGTTATAATGCTGGCCCACCGTCGCAGACGGTGAGCCAACATTATAAAAACACTGGTTGACTGTCTGGTGTTGAGATCACTGGGCGTACCCGGTGATTTGGGCGGGCTGACTTGCCTGGCCCTTGTGCGTGTTTTCACGACGTCACGATAGCCTAATTAGCGTCATTTTAAATGGTTGCACTTTATTTTAACACCACCTTGCACGCTGCCCCTGAGCCATACCAAAGCACGAGAGGCGACGGTATGCGTCTTAACTACCAGAGGTTTAAAAAAATAACTGAAGCATTCATTTTTTTCTGCTTCTTCAATGTTTTATTTTATATTTATACCACGTTGTCCATTTACTTCACATAATGTCACAATTTTTCTATACTGCTCTGGCGACTTTAGAGATATTATTTGAATCAACAGAAACTTGATATAGGCCATCCCCTTGCGAATAAGGCGTCGTAATTGTCATTTTACTTTGGTCCCTATCATGCTGGATGCACGTGACGTTAAGGGGTTGTAAGATCAAAATAATAGGTTAATGCAACAATTACTTTTCAAGTATATTAAGGAGTGTAGCTGTCCCCGTAATGAAATCATTTCTGAGTAATTTTTTTCAAAAAATTTGATCTTTTTTAAATAATCTTCAAACGCATATTTGGCATCCAGCTGCCTTTAATATTGATGACATTGATATTCACTACAGTTGTAGATAACATTTTTTTGGTGATATATCTTTCATAATGGTAAGTTCTCTGCAACTTTATTTCTGGGCGTTGTAAATGTTGGTATCAATTCCCTTATGATGATTGTATATTCATTTTAAGTGGTACAATATTTATTAATATCTACTTTTTCATTGGTGATATATTAAGCACACATCAGCATTTAAAGTGTTAACACAGGGGGTGGGGGTTCAGATGTAATGTGTTGACGCACGTGTGACGCCTCTAGTGGTGGCATGTTCATCATCAGGCCCGCGCACCGTGACCAAGACAACTGACTCTTTAACAGTAACTTGTTCTTCACCTTTGACCCCGGCTGTAAGTCACTAATTGGCGGGGAGAGCGACCTCGTGGCAGAATTCTAACTTTCAGGCCGCACTGCCACCACCCGGAAAACACGAGACGTTTAGCCTATGTCGGTTTAATGTTGGTCCATCGTCTGCGACGATGGCCCAACATTAAACTGACATTGGATCGATGTTTCGTGTTTGCTGAGCATTTGTTGAATGACGTGCTGACACCATAGGTTTTACTTTAATTATTTTAAGGGAGTTAACATAACATAGTTATTTAAATGCATCGGAAAGGGCTCACTGAGACATTTATGATGATTTCAAATTGAGAAAACCCTTTGGTCTCCATGATTTCTACCAAAATATTTCAGCGCTTTAAGTGTTAATTTAGTTAACATCCAAATCAAGATAACGCGATGCTCAATTTATGTATGCGTGGAATGGAGTCTGAACATAAGGTATGCCAATTAGTTAATTAATCAAAATTGTTTCATCCCATAATAAAGTTGACTTTAGGAACCCACGTTAAAAGGGTGTAGAAGCCATTGTCAAAGTTGTGATTTATAGATTTTGCGATAATAACACTCATATTGTTTTTCTGTAGAAGCTTTCTGCCGAGGAAGTGAGTCAGTGCGATTAGATGACGTGGTGAGATGAAACATGCTATCCTTATTTGACATTTGCTCATCTCTTCCTGGGAGATTGACATGGCATTTTCAGAATATTAATTTTAGTGGGTCGTGAGTAAGCATTTTGTTGATAGTGCAGATAGGTTTTTTTATTAATTATTTAAAAAAACCATGTGTTACTGAAAGTACATTGCGCAATTTCTGTCCCTCAGAATCACCGCTATAAGCAACAAATAATGTCAAAATTGATATGAGTGATCTGGTGGTGAGAATGTTAAATAGCACCCCGCCCTAAGTATAGTGCCTTCTGGGAAGTGCCATTTGTTTGCCGTGGGTAAAACGGAAGCTGTCCATTTAGGCTGGCAGTGGACAGCTTTCAGTGAGGAACAATAAATTATGATAATCATATAGCACACGTCACGGTGTCACGTGCATGTCCTCATACGACACGTACGGCTGGCTCAATGTAGGGCTAACGTCAGAGACGTTGGCACTACATTGAGCCAGTCCTGGGCCACAGTCTGTCATGAGATTCCCTCCCTTCACATGCACCTGTCTGCATTCTGTCCTGCCCGGTTGCTAGATCTGACATCTTATCATACGTTGTCTTCTCGATCTCTTTAAAAATCACTGGCAGTTTCGCTAATATAATCAAAAGATGATTTTTTTCCGGTTTCAAGGGGCATGCAAATGTGGTTAAATATTGCACATTTTGCCAGACAGCGACAAATACTGCATACTATTGGTCTAAATTTAAAATCCCGAACAATTATATTTGTTAATGCTGAGACGTTTATAATGCTGAGAAATACTTAGTAAGATAGCTAATTTTTTTGCGATTTGTGTTTGCGTTCTGAAAAACACCCATGTCATGACATGCTTTCTTGTTTCCCAATCCTCTGAAGGTGTGCAAAGTGGATATGACCCGATTTGGTTTCTTGGACATTTCTAAAAACTTTAAGCATAAATACCTTTTTGTTGCCGACAGATACAGAATATTTTGTCTGTTCAATTTCGAGTTGTCTGTTACATTTTGTGTGGGAGACATATCATGTTTTTATTTATATGTACGCCCCAAAATGTACTACACCTGCAAAATATGAAAAATTTCTAAATCTATCGTATTCAAAATGAGCGATATCTCGCCATATATATACAAGGAAACTATATGCCATTAGTAATACTGTGAAACAGAATGCAATGTTTCAGAGAGGGAGACATCTTGAGAAATCTTTGAATTAGTTGTATATTATGTGATATATTTTTGCAAATCTAACAAGATAGCCGGCCCAACGTCTTCGACGTTGGTCCAACATTGTATAAATGTTATACAAATGTTTACTGGGATAGCACCTATTAGAGGACAGGTTTGTGTGAAAGGCCATTTATTATTGTGTGGACATCTCTGAGTACTGGTTCACGTCAGTCTGCTGTTGTTGTACGGATTGACTAATAGTCTGCTGGTGAGGTGTACACATACATCAGGCCGTCACAGGCTTCTACCATTACATACTAGCTAGTGTCTAAACCCTCTACTCCTCATAGCATCTTAATTTCATTTTTAAACATTCTCGCTGCGCAGCCATTACATTTGAAAAGTTTAAACTACCCGCATATTTTATCATTTTTTTATTTTGAGATGTAAATTGCCATCGCAAGTCCCAACTCAGTGAAATGAAATAGCCCGATTTGATTAAATAACGCAGTGTGATATATCAAATTGAGGTCCTATTAACATCCTGCTTTTAATGGCTAGTGACATTCTTCTCTGAATTAATTTTATTCAAAAGATGTCGTATGACCCCGCAGACAAAGGGCTGAATAAGTTTGACATATGTTAAAGTACATTTTGATGTAGCAAGGTAATTATTGGTCACTTTAAAATGCTTGTCAAACAACGAGTAGGGAAATCTGTAAGTCGCCACTTTAGAACTGTAAGCGTTTTTATGTTGTGAGGGTCACATAGATCAGTGGAGATTTATATCTCGCAGTCAAGTTAGTTGACCCAATGTTGGTTCAATGTTGTGCTAGTGTAGCTGTGTGGAATGTATTTAAATTTGCAATCGTGGTAGCTGTTGAAATAATATAAATTATTTGGCTACTTCCAAGTTTTAGTTTGCTTATTTTATTAAGTGAAAACGTCAATTAGATTTTACCAAATCTACATAATATTATTGTCGATAACACTCAGTACATATTTTTTGTTATTCAAAATACAATTGATTACTCTTAGTGGCACATATGTTTTTAAGTGGTGAGGTTACATGTGATTGGACGTTTTGATATATAAATCACGGTCCCCATATGTTCATCACCTGTCTTGGGATTTTCCATGTCAAATAAAAACAAGTTAAGATAATTACAAGTCAGATTGATGATTTGATCTGATTTTCAATTAGAAATATATATTTACTTATATAGCTCTCTTTTTGCAAAAGTTTGGTACCGCTCCTGCTATCATACAGCTTTGACTAAAATTGATTCCGGGGGGGGTTGCCGAAAATTTTTCATTTTCTTCTGATGCTGAACGAGTTGATAATTTTGGTTATAATGGCTGTAAGAATGATAGGTGGCTTTACAACACGGTAGTTGAATATTTGGAGACATTTCGATAAAAAGTTGTGGTCGGTAATTCTGGTGATTATCAACATTACCATTGTTAGCCAATTATTTATCGATCGCTCATACTTCTAATGTTGTGACAGGTTTTTTCAATGAGGTATAGTATGTTCATATTATACAGATCGCTAATGTGTCCATAAATTACTTTTTGTGGATACGTATCAATTCACTCTTTTTATTAAAAATAAGAAAACATTATTATTAAATGGTAAAATGCATAATGTGGGACAAGGGTCTTGAAATTTTGAAACAACTGAAGTCTCTCTCAGAGTCGCTGATTTATTTTTCACCCGCTTGAAGTTGTGTTTCGCTACCA
Organism: Flabesymbios commensalis; assembly: GCA_964017125.1. Classification (NCBI taxonomy): domain Eukaryota; kingdom Metazoa; phylum Annelida; class Polychaeta; order Terebellida; family Flabelligeridae; genus Flabesymbios; species Flabesymbios commensalis. The sequence goes on along the minus strand of OZ024904.1, from coordinate 54,080,888 downwards.
ACAACTTCAAGTGGGTGAACATTACTCATTTATATTTGTTTAATTTGAGAACAAACATTTGTTCTATTGATTAATCCATTAATTCTATTCATTAATATACTGTGTTGTTTAGAGAGGGACATGGCGAAATGGTTAGAGCGCGGAGCTTTGTCAATGTAGCTGCCTGCCGTGCGTTTCGAATCCCGCTTGTTGCAGGATTTTCACAGAAATATGAAGGTTTCTCCCCTCTCAATATTGGAACAGTGTTGTGTCCTTGGGCAAGTCACTTAACCTTCAAATGCTTCACTTGACTCAGGTTAAAATGAGTACCTGGTAGGACAGAGATGGCAATGTGTATGATAAGTTCAATGCGCCGAAATGGCTGCAGGACTGTATGCCCTCCGTGGAGTTGAGATCGCACATGAATGAACAGGTCCAGTGACCAGGTGGTGAACATGTAAAAGTCGGTTGAAATACGTGATATCAGACTATAAACCTGCACTTTCACCTTTTTTTTACATTATTGCAACACAGTTGTGTATATATCTAAGTTGCTTCAACTGACGTTATGAAACAAACTTTAAAAGAATTCGATGTTGGATGGCGGTGTTGTATTTGTTGTTCAGAGGGGTGAATACCAAGATGGCCCTGAATCACCTGTGTCAGGCCAGTAATAGAACTCACACACGTATATTAAAGCGGCGGGACACCCCTAGCCCCGCCTTTATTACAACCCACACCACTCGTATTTATACCCAGTGTCCCTGACAAAGTTAAGGGGACGACTGCAGGCCCATACATCTTCCACCCTTAGCAGGTTAATTGATAGATAAAAACGGGAGAATTGCG